>CAXAQZ010000010.1:535000-656769 GCA_963971145.1 Sussaba pulchella | reverse complement strand
TTTCATCGATTCACGTTCATTCGATAATGAAATTATTGCGCCGTGTTATTCAAATGTAAACATTTAAAAAAATCGAGGCGACCCCTTAAAATAGTCCGATTGGGCTCAATTCCGCGCGGTATTCTATGGAGCCAGAAATGACTCATGCAAAAGTTGTAAGTATTGACGAGAATTATTTTAAGATTTTTTAAACACATGGTTTCCATATTAAACCAATATGTTGTCTACCATAGCGCTGCCATTTTGGAATTTTTGGAAAATTTATTTTTTCGGATGCCCTCCTTCAAACCCTTATTGAACTTCTATTCGATTGGACTCTTTTTTTCCGTGGAAACCTGAAGTATAAATAAAAATGCGAAACTCGGTATGTCTGTACCGGAAAAGAAAAACATATTTATGGAAAAATAAAATTGTCGACGGAAGTTGCAATTGGATCACAAAGGTCCGCACGTCATTTTAAGCAGTTTTTCAAGCGCTTCCAAATGAAACTAGCCAGATCAACGTACCTATAAAATTGGCGGAGCTACGATTTTTTGAATGGGAACTTGACGCTCTTCCCATGTTAATCAAATGGGAAAACTAGAAAAATCTTGCGCGACCCCTAAAAATATTCCGATCGGGCTCATCTTTGGACACAATTCTCTTGATGGAAGATACTTTGGCGTGAGTGTATTTTGGTTGAAGAAAAAAAAAAAAGTTTTTTTTTCAAGCCGCCCTAATATACATAGAACATCTGGTGCTGTATGTCCACATGAGAGTATTTTCCGGTTGTCGATACAATGTGCTTTAAACGTTCGTGCATGTATATACATGCATGTAAGTCGTATGGATATCCATAGGATATACAGGATATCCTCTTCACATTATGGATATCCAATGGATATACATGGAACATTTGGTGCTATATGGGCATTGAGTTGACGCGAAGATTGATCGCACTCGGAAATAATCCACGCGTAGACCGACCGCGACCAGAGTTGTTCGACGCGTAGACCGATCTTTCTTCCTTTTTATCGCATTAACGCAACAATCAATATCAAAACGTGCTTAAAAATTTTTTTTTGCAAATTATTTTTCCATCGAAACGAAATAAATAAACCTTAAATTTTTACCCGTAGATCGACTGCTTTTTCTTAAACACAAATAAAGGAAAAATTCGTTTGTACAATAATAAGAACATTAAATTTATTTCAGACGTAGACCGATCCGTTTTTTTTCAAATTCGAAAAAAAAAAAATTTTTTCCATGAAACGCGAAAACCATTTTGACCTGAAATTTATTTCAATAAATTAATGAAAAAAAATTGGTATCGAAAAACGAACGTGGAATATGAAATCCACACGTAAACCGATCGCATGTACATTGAGTTGACGCGTAGACCGATCGCACTCGAAAATAATCCACGCATCGACCGATCGCGACCAGAGATGTTCGACGCGTAGACCGATCGCTTTTTCGAAAAGTAAAAGGACATAACTTCCTTCTTATCGCATTAACGTAACAATCAATATTGAGATGTGCTTCAAAATTTTTTATTTCAAATTATTTTTTCATCGGAATGAAATGAATAAACCTTAATTTTTTACCCGTAGATCGACCGCTTTTTCTTAAACCCGAAACAATAAAAAATTCATTTGTTAAATAATAAGAACATTAAAATTATTTCAGGCGTAGACCTATCGGTTTTTCTGAAATTCGAAAAAAAAAAAATTTTTTTTCATTAAACGCGAAAACCATTTGGACCTAAAATTTATCTTATCAAATTAATGAAAAAAAATTGGTATCGAAAAACGAAAGAGAAATTTAAAATCCACACGTAGACCGATCGCATGTACATTGAGTTGACGCGTAGACCGTTCGCACTCGAAAATAATTCACGCGTAGACCGACCCGACCAGAGTTGTTCGACGCGTAGACCGATCGCTTTTTCGAAAAGTAAAAGATTTTATTTTTTTTCTTATCGCATTAACGTTACAATCAATATCAAAACGTGCTCAAAAAATTTTTTTTTCAAATTGTTTTTCCATTGGAATAAAATAAATGAACCCTTATTTTTCACCCGTCGATCGACCGATTTTCTTAAACCCAAAAAAATCAAAAATTCGTTTGTGAAATAATAAGAACATCAAAATTATTCCAGGCGTAGACCGATCGGTTTTTCTGAAATTCGAAAAAAAAAAAAATTTTTTTTCATGAAACGCGAAAACCATTTTGACCTGAAATTTATTCTTTTCAATTGATGAAAGAAAATTAATACCGAAAAACGGAAGAGGAATTTTAAATTCACACGTGGACCGATCGCAAATCTTGTTTGGTCGATAAGTAGACCGTTTACGGTTTCACGAATTTCTTTTATAGGGACAGTCAGAATTTCGTCGATCAACGAGCATTCTTCTAACTCAATCGAGCATTCGTTATTCCCGGCGTTTATCCTCGTACCAATTATTTCGGTTCGAAGAGTAGACGAATCCCTATTTTTTAAATTTTTAGTTTTCCACGTGCATCGCATCGGGCCGTTAAAAGTCGTCAGAATCTTTGCAATATTCAACGATTCTTCGGACTTTATGCAAATTAGAAAAAAATTTTTTTGCTCGAATAAATTTTTACGAAAATTTTAGATAGTTACAGAGGGAATCTCGTTAATCCATTCATGCAAAATCTAATATCACAGAAAAAACATTCCTCCAACAAAATCACGTATCAGTTATTCCCGCCATTTACCGTTAAACAAAATATTTAAGGTCAAAGAGTATGCGAATTGTTTTTTTAATTTTTTAATCTATATTTCCAACGTGCATCGCATCGTTATCGAAATCTTTGTAATATTTAACAATTCTCCGGACTTTATGCAAATTAGAAAACGATTTTTTTGCTCGAATCAATTTTCACGAAAATTTTAGATAGGGACAGTGGGAATCTCGTTAATCCATTCAGATAAAATATCATATCACAGAAGAAACATTTCTTCAACGAAATCAAGTATCAGTTATTCCCGCCATTTACCGCTGAACAAAATATTCACGTTCATTCGATAATGAAATTATTGCGCCGTGTTATTCAAATGTAAACATTTAAAAAAATCGAGGCGACCCCTTAAAATAGTCCGATTGGGCTCAATTCCGCGCGGTATTCTATGGAGCCAAAAATGACTCATGCAAAAGTTGTAAGTATTGACGAGAATTATTTTTAAGATTTTTTAAACACATGATTTCCATTTTAAACCAATATGTTGTCTACCATAGCGCTGCCATTTTGGAATTTTTGGAAAATTTATTTTTTCGGATGCCCTCCTTCAAACCCTTATTGAACTTCTATTCGATTGGACTTTTTTTTTCGTGGAAACCTGAAGTATAAATAAAAATGCGACACGGTATGTCTGTACCGTAAAAGGAAAACATATTTATGGAAAAATAAAATTATCGACGGAAGTTGCAATTGGATCACAAAGGTCCGCACGTCATTTCAAGCAGTTTTTCAAGCGCTTCCAGATGAAACTAGCCAGATCAACGTACCTATAAAATTGGCGGAGCTACGATTTTTTGAATGGGAACTTGACGCTCTTCCCATGTTAATCAAATGGGAAAACTTGAAAAATCTTGCGCGACCCCTAAAAATGTTCCGATCGGGCTCATCTTTGGACACGATTCTCTTGATGGAAGATACTTTGGCGTGAGTGTATTTTGGTTGAAGAAAAAAAAAAAAGTTTTTTTTTCAAGCCGCCCTAATATACATAGAACATCTGGTGCTGTATGTCCACATGAGAGTAATTTCCGGTTGTCCATACAATGTGCTTTAAACGTTCGTGCATGTACATACATGCATGTAAGTCGTATGGATATCCATAGGATATACAGGATATCCTTTTCACATTATAGATATCCAATGGATATACATGGAACATTTGGTGCTGTATGGGCATTGAGTTGACGCGAAGATTGATCGCACTCGGAAATAATCCACGCGTAGACCGACCGCGACCAGAGTTGTTCGACGCGTAGACCGATCTTTTTTTCTTTTTATCGCATTAACGCAACAATCAATATCAAAACGTGCTTAAACATTTTTTTTTGCAAATTATTTTTCCATCGAAACGAAATAAATAAACCTTAAATTTTTACCCGTAGATCGACTGCTTTTTCTTAAACACAAGGAAAGAAAAAATTCGTTTGTACAATAATAAGAACATTAAATTTATTTCAGACGTAGACCGATCCGTTTTTTTTCAAATTCGAAAAAAAAAAAAATTTTTTTCCATGAAACGCGAAAACCATTTTGACCTGAAATTTATTTCAATAAATTAATGAAAAAAAATTGGTATCGAAAAACGAACGTGGAATGTGAAATCCACACGTAAACCGATCGCATGTACATTGAGTTGACGCGTAGACCGATCGCACTCGAAAATAATCCACGCATCGACCGATCGCGACCAGAGATGTTCGACGCGTAGACCGATCGCTTCTTCGAAAAGTAAAAGGACATAACTTCCTTCTTATCGCATTAACGTAACAATCAATATTGAGATGTGCTAAAAAATTTTTTATTTCAAATTATTTTTTCATCGGAATGAAATAAATAAACCTTAATTTTTTACCCGTAGATCGACCGCTTTTTCTTAAACCCGAAACAATAAAAAATTCATTTGTAAAATAATAAGAACATTAAAATTATTTCAGGCGTAGACCTATCGGTTTTTCTGAAATTCGAAAAAAAAAAAAATTTTTTTTCATTAAACGCGAAAACCATTTTGACCTAAAATTTATCTTATCAAATTAATGAAAAAAAATTGGTATCGAAAAACGAAAGAGAAATTTAAAATCCACACGTAGACCGATTGCATGTACATTGAGTTGACGCGTAGACCGTTCGCACTCGAAAATAATTCACGCGTAGACCGACCCGACCAGAGTTGTTCGACGCGTAGACCGATCGCTTTTTCGAAAAGTAAAAGATTTTATTTTTTTTTATCGCATTAACGTAACAATCAATATCAAAACGTGCTCAAAAAATTTTTTGTTCAAATTGTTTTTCCATTGGAATAAAATAAATGAACCCTTATTTTTCACCCGTCGGTCGACCGATTTTCTTAAACCCAAAAAAATCAAAAATTCGTTTGTAAAATAATAAGAACATCAAAATTATTCCAGGCGTAGACCGATCGGTTTTTCTGAAATTCGAAAAAAAAAAATTTTTTTTTCATGAAACGCGAAAACCATTTTGACCTGAAATTTATTCTTTTTAATTGATGAAAGAAAATTAATACCGAAAAACGGAAGAGGAATTTTAAATTCACACGTGGACCGATCGCAAATCTTGTTTGGTCGATAAGTAGACCGTTTACGGTTTCACGAATTTCTTTTATAGGGACAGTCAGAATTTCGTTGATCAACGAGCATTCTTCTAACTCAATCGAGCATTCGTTATTCCCGGCGTTTATCCTCGTACCAATTATTTCGGTTCGAAGAGTAGACGAATCCCTATTTTTTTAATTTTTAGTTTTCCACGTGCATCGCATCGGGCCGTTAAAAGTCGTCAGAATCTTTGCAATATTCAACGATTCTCCGGACTTTATGCAAATTAGAAAAAAATTTTTTTGCTCGAATAAAATTTTACGAAAATTTTAGATAGTTACAGAGGGAATCTCGTTAATCCATTCATGCAAAATCTAATATCACAGAAAAAACATTCCTCCAACAAAATCAAGTATCAGTTATTCCCGCCATTTACCGTTAAACAAAATATTTAAGGTCAAAGAGTATGCGAATTGTTTTTTTAATTTTTTAATCTATATTTTCAACGTGCATCGCATCGTTATCGAAATCTTTGTAATATTCAACAATTCTCCGGACTTTATGCAAATTAGAAAAAGATTTTTTTGCTCGAATCAATTTTCACGAAAATTTTAGATAGGGACAGTGGGAATCTCGTTAATCCATTCATATAAAATCTCATATCACAGAAGAAACATTTCTTCAACGAAATCAAGTATCAGTTATTCCCGCCATTTACCGCTGAACAAAATATTTACGGTCAAAGAGTATGCGAATTGTTTTTTTAATTTTTGAATCTATATTTTTAACGTGCATCGCATCCGGCCGTTAGAAATTATCAAAATCTTCGTAATATTCAACGATTCTCCGGACTTTATGGAAATTAGAAAAAAAAATTTTTGCTCGAATAAATTTTTACGAAAATTTTAGATAGGTACAGTGGGAATCTCGTTAATCTATTCATGCAAAATCTAATATCACAGAAAAAACATTCCTTTAACAAAATCAAGTATCAGTTATTCCCGCCATTTACCGCTGAACAAAATATTTAAGGTCAAAGATTATGTGAATTGTTTTTTTAATTTTTTAATCTATATTTTCAACGTGCATCGCATCGTTATCAAAATCTTCGTAGTATTTAACAATTCTCCGGATTTTATGCAAATTAGAAAAAGATTTTTTTGCTCGAATTAATTTTCACGAAATTTTCAGATAGGGACAGTAGGAATCTCGTTAATCTAATCATGCACAAATACGATATATCATATAACAAACATTCTTTTTACCAAATCAAATATCAGTTATTCCCGCCGTTTACTTTCGATTAAATTATTTAGAGTCAGAAAGTAGACGAATTTTTTTTTTTATTTTTATTTTCAATGGGCATTGCTTAAAAATAAAGACGTAATTATTTATCACGGTCGTGTTATTTTTCTAACGCGCATTAAGGCTCGGCTTAACACAAAAAAATTACACTTGTAGCTTCCTATGCGCATTGCTTTACGGTTATGCACGCTTTTGACATTTATCATTCAACGTCGATTGCTTTATTCAGTTCAGAAGACATTCGTTTTTCTCGACGAGCATTTCTCGCACAAGCGAGAAACTAACGGTCGTTGTTCGTTACTTGAGATAATCAATGGTAATTGTCTCAAGCAACGAATTCAATTTAGTTATATTCCACGCGCATTGCTTGACTTGCCACATTTTGATGAAAATTTTATCGAAACAATTACATACAAGACATAATTGTTTCTCAAAGTAGATTAGAGCCAAGTGAAAAACCGCTTGCGCTAAGTAACGGAAATACGGCATTTCCGTTACTATAATATTCAGTTTAGTTTAGTTCAAAGTCAAACCAGCAACAACGCTGACAAAGCCGTCAGCATGAAAGTAGACTCTTGGAGGAGAGTCGTAATGGGTGGCCTAGCGACCACCCGACGGCAGTCTTGACACAGACCCCGAACCGCGGAATCACGTCGAAGCGCGAGCGTCTAGGGTTATCCAGTTCTACGCGGTCCGGTCAAAGTTAAAATCGAGGTTAAAGTTAAAATTAAAGATAAACCATTGTAATCAATATTGTAATCCACCAGTTTTTGCCATAGTAAATAAATAATCGATAAACTGTTTACGTGAATTCTAATTCTTTGTGGTTGGAACCCACAAATAAAAAATAAAATAATTGTCTAACCGCTAAACACCCGTTTTTTAACGATCACTCGGTGTTCCGGCACAACAATTTGGTGGCAGCGGTGGGATCCTGCCAAGTAAACTTAGTTTCAACCGAATAAAATCAGTGCTGTGGAAAAACTGTGCTTCGAAACGAAACACACTGTGCCACGTTACAAATAGTGACAGTGATAGTTCGATTTCAAATTGGATGACTACGGGACCTCAACGGAGTAAAGCGAGCACAGAACTTCACGTCGCAGAAGCCCGGAATTCGCCGACTCAGCACCGGCCGAGGACGAATCCGACACCACACGACGAGGAAGAGCTGCTCCACGGACGACCAGGACAGAAGGATGACAACAGAGATCTACTCCCTGTAAGTGGCGGTTTAATTCATTACAATTACTTAAACAGTCGAAGCCTAGTCCCGCGTCGGTCCGAACGAAATCAATACCGGTCCGTAAAAGCAATTTAGAAAGAAAGGGGTAGAGTCAAACGAATAGAAAAAATTACAGACAACGATTCGCAAATTTCTGACCCCGACAATCAAAGGGAGGGGCTTCAAGACCCTCCAGAGGGAGGGGAAACGGTCGCCGAACTAGCAGCTGCGCTAGCCGTGATAACCGCGAGGATTAACCGAGCGCTTGGCACCTTACCGCCCTCCGGGACACCTCCACCTGCGGGAGAGCCTTGTATAACCCCGCGAAACCCCGACGGTCGCGAAGGAGTAAACGTACGACGGGGTACCTTGTTCGCCGAATACACAAATAACGGTTCGGAACACGAGTTCGAGAACCCCAGAGAAATTTTCTCACGACCTGTCTCGGGACAGATGATAGAGGACGACATAGCAGCCATGGCTCAAAACGCAGGCCTCCCTCTGCCGAGGCCGATAACCACCCCCGTGATCCCTTTCGGAGAAACGCAAAACAGGGTTCCCCCTCCTCCGCGTCGGCATACTCAGAACCCGACGCCGCCGGACGACAGCCGTCTGGACGAGCGCGATGCTGTTGCGGCCCTGCAACGCGAGCTCGACTGCCGTCGCGCCAGATTGACGCAGGTCGGGCCATCGTATCGGGGAAGTACCGCAGCCGACCTCCGCAAAATCAACGGCAACCCTGAGGAACTGATTAGGGCACTCCAGTGGCAACTGAGGGAGCAAGGCGAGGAATTACAACGGTACCGAGCCGGGGAAGATCCCCCACGGGGCCGAAGCAATTCCGTGGAACGACGACCGGGGATGATGCCCTTGTGGCACGCCCTTAAGTACATAGACCCGTTTCACGGAGGCAGCGCAGATGAACTGCAATACTTCCTCCGGTCGTGCGAGACCGCGTGCCGACGGGTGGATTACGAAGAACACAGCGGACTGCTCGAAATGGTCCTCGGAAATCGGATCAAGGGAAGAGCGGCAATAGATTCGATGCACAAAAATATATTCACCTTCGCGGAACTCCGTACCGAACTAGAGGGCTTGTATGGACAGAAAAAGTCACTGTCAGCCCTGCAATTGGAGTTAAACACAGCGCGTCAAGGACAAGGAGAAAGCGTCGCTGCATACGCGACGCGAGTAGAGACGATCACGTCTCAAATGGTCAATAGGCTGACCGAAAACGAGTCTCAGAGAGACGCGCAAGCAATCGAAGGATCGACGCGGAAATGCGCACAAGCTACGTTCGAAAATGGTCTTACAGGGCAAGTATAAGTGCTCGTGAGGGCGCGAAATTGCGCGACCCTCCACGAATCCGCAGTAGCAGCCATAGAAATAGCGGAGGCTATTAATCAGAAGGGTAGCGGATCGTCGAAGGAAGAATCTCAACGGAAATCGGCATCGACGCAGCCCAAAGCCGACGAGGAAAAAACCTGCTGCACCTGCGGCGAGCCGGGGCATCTGAGTCGAGACTGCCCGCAGAAACCAAAGCGTACAATTCTACCACAGGCAGTCAAGGCCGTGAACCAGATTGAGCTCTTCTGCAGGTATTGCAAGAGGAAGGGACATACGTATCCAGACTGCAGAAAGCGCCGACGAAACGAGCGCAAAACCAGCGGCAGTGAAGACGAGAAGTCGCAATCCGACGAAGGAACGTCCGACGACGGGCAAAGGGGCGGACGCCAGCGCCCATCGAACACTGATACGGGGGTAGACGAGAGGCAAACGATAGGGACCCTGAGTCTTCATACGTTGACAGTCAGGTCCGAGTCAACTCCGTTGCAAACGTTTCCGGTCACCCTCCCCGCGAGCAGTGCGGCAAACGATTTCGTCATCAAGTCACCGGGCGCCGCAGACGGTGTGTTGACACTAAAGGCCGACAGCGGAGCGCAGTGCTGCGTCGTACGAGAGAGCTGCCTGCTGCCGGGTACCGTAGTCGACGAATGCAACGTCGAACTCGAGGGAATATCAGGTCAAAAATTCAGGCCCAAGGGCGTAACACTACTGGCTCTTGGGGTGCCAGCCGTCATAATAAAGCACCCATTTTACGTAGTGACAAAAACGGTGTCGCTACCCGTCCAGGGTATCCTCGGGATGGACTTTATACGAAAACATAAAGTCGACATTTTCGGAGGAAACACAATAAAAATGTATGGACACGTAATGCCCCTGTTGAACGGTGCATCCGGAGTATTACAAGAAGCGCGCAGTGAGACGATAGTCCGCACTAAAACGGCAAGCAAATTCATAAGCCTTGTCGAAAAACGCACGATAACTCTAGATTCAGTGATGGAGTCGTGCATTACGCCCCCGGCGGGTAAAACAAGCCTCGCATACGCGAGCGAAGACGTTCGCGTGGTGCAACAACCCCACGTGCAACCAGAGCCGGCGAACGATAACACGGCCAAGGCGCCAGGAAGACGCTCAGTGTACTCGAACACAGAGACAGGAAAACAAAACGCAGAAGCCGACGCTTTAAGCTGCATACACGCAGCAATAGGAGCTCAGGCACAAGAAAGAGCAAGAAGCGCTCCACCGAAGAGGGACAACGCTAATCAGCAGGATACAGTTCCTCTCGTCACTGACCCACCACACCCCGTCCAAGAAGACAACGGGAATCGTGGGGCCAGTACGAACGACCGCGTAGAGAGACGCGACAAAAAGGACAGCGCGAGGCCCACGAAGTGCGAACGAGCAACAGTCAGGGCAGCTAGCGCATCGCCCACCAAGAGAGGGGAGCGACAAGGACAACGGAGACGGCGAGACGCCCACATCGCGCAAGAGCGACAGAGACGGCGAGAAGCCCGCGCCTCGCAGGAGCGAGAAGGGGAACGAAAACCACACGTCGCGCGAAGGCAACGGGGACGGCGAGACGGCCACATCGCGCAAGAGCGACAGAGACGGCGAGATGCCCACGCCTCACAGGAGCGACAAGGAGAACGACAATCATACGTCGCGCAAAGGCAACGGAGACTGCGAGACGCCCACATCGCGCAAGAGCGACAGAGACGGCGAGACGCTTACGCCTCGCAGGAGCGACAAAGAAAACGACAACGACACGTCGCGCAAAGGCGATGGAGACGGCGAGACGCCCACGCCGCGCAAGAGCGACAAGGAGGACGACATCTTTACGCTACTCAAGAAGAACAAGGGGGGTTACACCCACATCTTGCACAAGAGCGAAAGAGACAGCAAGGTCTATACGTTGCATGTGAGCGACGGAGACATCGGCAAGAGAACCATGAAGGATTCGGGCAGCAACAATGCCCACCCTCTCCCCGACGGTAGAATCGCGCAGGGGCCTCTCGACCCCCTCTCACGGTCCGACAAGGGTTAAAGGGACACCGTGGGGAGGGGGAAATACACCCCTATACGCGCGGAACGTCTGAGGGGGCAAAAATAAAAAAATAAAAAATAAAAATAATATTCCTTATGGACCCATCTTAGCCGTCAAGTGAAGGAAAAACAGTAAAAATCGTAACGGTCAATCGACGATACATGAAAGATTAATTAGGGACAGGTATATTGGCTTTGACTGGTAATTGCATTATAACCGCCCGAGGTTTCAGCGTTCGGACGGGAAGGAAGGTCACCCAGATGGTCTCCGACGACTATCTTCCCCCCGGAAACCTCAGCCTCTCCGACATCGGGAAGTCATCGTCCAACGCGGACCCAGTGCCCCCTGTGCCCCTAAAAAAATTTAGAGACAATTTAAGAGGAAAAAAAAAATATCGAAAATTACTATGCTCTTCGCTCTCGGTACGGGAACAATTGTCGTGATAACATTAGCCTGCGCCGTAGCCTGCTTACTATGTTACAGACGTCAGCAGAATTCCTCGACGTCCCGAGCTACTACCGTATCAGTGAGTCTCGGGGTCACCGGAGTACAACAGAAGCAAACGGCAACAAGAGAAGAACGGGAAGAGTGACCTCCCGCCAGACAGCTGGCTCGATGTTAATCCCGTCACCCGACAATATTATTACCCACCAATAACCGTTGCGAGGACATAGAAATAGAATAGACCCGTAAAAGTGAAGTAAAAAGCGGAGTAAAAATTAATTTTCGCTAAAAATAAATTTTTACTTTTCAGGGGGGAGGGGTGTGGTGCCCCGCATTTTGATAAAAATTTTATCGAAACAACTACATACAAGACATAATTGTTTCTCAAAGTAGATTAGAGCCAAGTGGAAAACCGCTTGCGCTAAGTAACGGAAATACGGCATTTCCGTTACTATAATATTCAGTTTAGTTTAGTTTAAAGTCAAACCAGGAACAACGCTAACAAAGCCGTCAGCATAAAAGTAGACTCTTGGAGGAGAGTCGTAATGGGTGGCCTAGCGACCACCCGACGGCAGTCTTGACACAGACTCCGAACCGCGGAATCACGTCGAAGCGCGAGCGTCTAGGGTTATCCGGTTGTACGCGGTCCGGTCAAAGTTAGAATCGACGTTAAAGTTGAAATTAAAGATAAACCATCGTAATCAATATTGTAATCCACCAGTTTTTGCCATAGTATATAAATAATCGATAAACTGTTTACGTGAATTCTAATTCTTTGTGGTTGGAACCCACAAATAAAAAATAAAATAATCGTCTAACCGCTCAACACCCGTTCCCTTACGATCACTCGGTGTTCCGGCACAACAGTGCGTTTTTTCCACGCGCATTGCTTGACCGCTGCTAACGTTCGAGTCTCGTAATTTTCCACGCGCATTGCTTGACGGTAGATAATTTTTCTATCCCGTTTCCGTCCACGCGGATTGCTTTGATCGGTAAAAAACTTATTTTGTAGTTTTCCCCCAAGCTTATTTATCGTGTTATGTGACAAGCTAAATTCTTATATATTCCACGCGCATTGCTCGACGGTTACGGATGCGCCAATCTTGTTTTCGTCCACGCGCATTGCTTGACTTAATTTACAAGCCGAATTTTTTTTTCTCCCACGCGCATTGGTTAGTTCGACACGGGTAACGTTGCGATTGTTCGAACGTTGAAAAAAAAAAAAAAAAAAAAAAAATTTTTTTTTTTTAAACGTTCAAAACACGCGTGTATCCGTGCGCCCATATCGCAGTGCTTCGGCCACTGGGGCCTCGTCTAACCGACAAGACGAATCCTTAAGCCAAAGGCTGAATCTCAACAGATCGCAGCGTGGTAACTGCTCTACCGAGTACAACACCCCGCCAGGTACCTAAGTCGTCTACAGACGATTCCCAGTCTCGACATCGAACTTATAAAACCCATGATTGACCTTTAGGAGTTAAACTGACTTACGGTGAGATCCCGTAGCCAGCTCGAGTTGCTCCATAAGACAAACGGGGCTCGTGCGATGGCAGATCCGTGAACCTGCCACCTAGTAGATTCACATTGTTTTGAGCCTTCCGACTCACGAGACTCCTAGTGATATCGTTGCCTCCTTTGACTAGAAAGGATACGGCCTTAGAGGCGTTCAGGCATAATCCCACGGATGGTAGCTTCGCACCACCGGCCGCTCGACCGAGTGCGTGAACCAAATGTCCGAACCTGCGGTTCCTCTCGTGATGCTGATAGCAGGATTACTATCGCAACGACGAGTCATCAGTAGGGTAAAACTAACCTGTTTTACGACGGTCTAAACCCAGCTCACGTTCCCTGTTGGCGGCTGAACAATCCGACGCTTGGCGAATTCTGCTTCGCAATGATAGGAAGAGCCGACATCGAAGGATCAAAAAGTGACGTCGCTATGAACGCTTGGCCGCCACAAGCCAGTTATCCCTGTGGTAACTTTTCTGACACCTCTTGCTGAAAACTTCGAGCCAAAACGATCGATAGGCCGTGCTTTCGCTGTCTCTATGCGTACTAAACATCGAGATCAAGCCAGCTTTTGCTCTACGCGAGGTTTCTGTCCTCGCTGAGCTGGCCTTAGGACACCTGCGTTATTCTTTGACAGATGTACCGCCCCAGTCAAACTCCCCGCCTGGCAGTGTCTTCGAATCGGATCACGCGGGAGTATCAACGGCGATCGACCGAAGTGTCACACCACTCTTACACGCTTGGCTCTAGAACACTGTGACAGCCAGGGACAAAGTCCGCGGCGCACGCGCTCCGCCTAACCGAGTAAGTAAAGAAACGATGAAAGTAGTGGTATTTCACCGGCGATGTTGCCATCTCCACTTATGCTACACCTCTCATGTCTCCTTACAGTGCCAGACTAGAGTCAAGCTCAACAGGGTCTTCTTTCCCCGCTCATTTTTCCAAGCCCGTTCCCTTGGCAGTGGTTTCGCTAGATGGTAGATAGGGACAGTGGGAATCTCGTTAATCCATTCATGCGCGTCACTTATTAGATGAGGAGGCATTTGGCTATGTTTCGATTGCAACTGATTGGCGGCCCGCATAGGCGAGCGACCGTGTCAGGAGCCTACCGATATTGCTAGGTGCGGCTTGATGTTTGTTGTTTGTCTCAGCTAGGAAAATGCCCGTACAAGCTCAGATTACTGGCTTATACAAACGTAGGGTTTTCAGGTATACTACTACTTTGACTACTGACGCTTTTGGCTTGGTGAGAGGCGGGGCAACAGTCAGCCCTCGTAACGCCTTCGGCCTGCAAACCGCGAATTGTAGCGGGACGTAATGGCGCTAAAACGCTTTCAGTTCAACCATGAACTCCACATCGCTCTTGTTGTAAGTTCGCGAAGCTGCGTGGTGGTCGGACCTGGCGCACGCATTGCTGATTCACTCTGAGCGCTCCAGACTTCTGGCCATGAGATAGTCAAGGCGGTTAACAGAACAGTAGTACGAGGTACTCCTGTGAAAGCCGCTACTTTGTCCACTAGATCCTCATTCGTCTCGTACTTGAGCACTTTCCGCTTGTCGGCCTTATCCAGTGAACCTTCACTTGACACTATCTGTGCATCGAGTACGACCGCATAGTTCCCTTTCCTTAGGGTGAGGTCAGGCCTGCGCAAACCGGTGGTCATTTGATACGCCTTCTCCGTTTCGACTGTATATCCCTTCCGTCTAAGAAAGCCAGAGACTCGACGGCAGACGTCGTTATGCCGTAGGATTCTTCCCCCATGTTTTCGGAAACATCGTTGGACGCAATGCGCTGGAGTTTCCCTCTCGGGGCACCCGGCACAACAAAGCGTCTCCAACCGTTCCCTCCCACGGGAAGTTGTCGATCTTGAGGGCAGACAATCAGCGCGTACATGGTGCTAGTGTACGTAATCAGCGCCGGGAATTGCACCCGCACCGTTGGACACCCAGTGAGAACTTAGTTTGCTCCGAGGAGCTTCCCTGAGTCCTGTGCCATCAACGTTTTGGTGTAATTGCGTCGCGCTCTGCCCCCAGATCTTTGCGACTCGACCTACTTCTGCTCCATTCATCCGCATTTGTTTCTCGCACCAACGAAGCTGACGGTCCACATGAGCAGACACAGCCGCTGGACGAGCTGCGAGGAATGAGCTTAGGAAGAGACGCTGGAGCCTATTATGCTTCAAGACAGGGATATACACTCTTAGCAGAGGAAATCCTAGGCCTCCTGATCGTATTGGCGCATAAAAGTATCTCGAGGAACATCATGAGGAAGATGAAACCAGGTTCGGACTGCAGCCCTCACCCGCACATCGATACTCCTCAGCGTCTTAACGTTGATTTGTCCCACTATCCACCGGTGGTAATACCGAGGTAGTAGGCACGAGCGTAGTAAGTTGATCCGCTGTTGCGGTTTTAACGGTGCTCTCGTTAGGCGGTGTTATGCTGTGTTTAGAGATATCGATGTGTCTGCAACATCGTCCTTAGCCCCTTTGTACAAGTTCCCGAGGTAGGTCCAGGAGTCAAGAACCGAACGCTGCGGAAGGAGCCCGCCCCCCAATGTGAAGCGGGGTTCCACCACAACTTTTAGTTTCTTTTCACGCCCGGACGCCACCAGCGAGAGTACACCAGATTTACTGTGGTTCACTGTCGGCCCACAAGTTTTAAGTGAATATTAAAGTCTCGACAAATTCTCCTGCAGACCTCGAGCGGTTCCAGCAAGAAGTACAATGTCATCTGCATAGGCTAGGGCGTTAATCCTCACCCCGTTCAGGTCGAAGCCAACTTCCTCGGAGAGAATCCCTAATGCTCAATCCACGACAAGATTGAACAAAAGGGGCGATAGCGGGTCTCCCTGCTTTACTCCTCGACCAAGCCAGATCGGTTTGTTCACAATTCTAGGCAACTTTAGCGTGGTCACAGCACTGTCATTCAGGTTTCTTACATACGTAAGAAACCCGGGGTCGAGCCCCAGGTCCCTGAGTGCCGTATGGATAGATTCATGAGCTACGGTGTCAAAAGCCTTTGAGACGTCCACCGTAGCCATGTGCAAGGATTTAGTGTCACGTCTTGCTTGTTTGAGCGCGCACGACAGTATCATCGTGTTTTCGCAAACTTCATCGGCAGGTCTAAAAGCCCTTTGCCGTATATCCATGATGTTGAGATTAACCAGCCGAGTTGCCAGGATCTTGTGGAACTGCCGCAAGCCGACGGTACCAATGCTTAATGGGCGGAAATCAGACGGTTTTAGCCGTTCTGGCATACCACTTTTCGGCAGAAATACCGTGTGCGAGGGTAAGAGCACGGGAGGCACCGCTCTTGCAAAGAGCATCAGATTGTGAAGCAGCGCACGGAGGGACGCTGGTATGGCGTTCCACTGCCGGGGCGTCGTACAATCTGGTCCTGGGGCAGAGCTGGTTTTCACGGCATGTCTAGTGACCTCGGCCACAGTTACAGGACGCCATAGAGACCTATCGGAATCTGGGTTACCCCGACCATCCGCGCTCCGGTCAACACCTTCGAGATGACTCCCTCGGGCATCGACCCTATTACAAGCCTGCTCAGGACCGACGGGTCTCCTGACAGCCGGCATCTCGCCGTTCGCGTCACTACGGATCTCCAGGAGGGGACGCCAATAGTTAGCAAATTCTTGAGATGACGGCTTATTGTCTGGTTCATCGCCGTCTAGAATCTTTTGCAAGCAAAAGTTCAAGTTCTTTTGGTACAGAGATTGGATAAATCCAAACTCTCGCCTACGCTTCTGCTCTCTAGTCTCTTTCTTATTTCGAGGTCTCGCGATACTCTTATGTAGCTGAGGACGCACTGCTTCGGTCTTCGAGAGAACTGCACAAATCCAGGCATTGATGTCATCAATCCTTAGATTCCCTCCAACGGCTGCCACCGCAATGGTGCGAAGGCGTCCGGCCTGGTAGGTGTTTATGCGTTCGGTTTTCTCCACCAGAGAACGAATCGCATCACCGAGCTCTTGTTCTGCACGAAGATGCTCCGCAGTCTTTCCTCCGTCTCGCCGTCATCAGGCCCTCGCTGTGATATGGTTGTCGAGGGCCCTTGCTGGCAATATTGGTCGACCAGCGGCCCATAGTCTTCGCACTTATTTCTGATATACTTGACTCTATCAAGGGTCATGGCAGGGAAAAGTGTCAAGATATGTTGATTTATAAATCTCACGTTCCCGAGTATAAGTGCATCAGCCTCAGCCCGAGCGACAAGTCTCAATTCCTCCGGAGAAACCCGAAGGTTTTTCCGTTCTACATTGATAGCATCGCTAGCAGCGACCGGGTGAGCGGACTTAACGTGGGAACCCAGCCCATTTTTGCCCCGAAACGCTCTGTCACAATGGGGACATGGAAAAGCTGGTTGGCTGACAGGAAGGGTGACAGCAGCTGTTGCCCCGTCTTCCGCCTCACCTGCGCCTTTATTCTCTCTTCTCGCACACTGTGCCCGAACCATCCGAGAGCCCAAGCGGGGGTTTTCATCATTTTGCGACATTTCCATATTTTAACAGTGTGCTGGGGTCAAAGGGTATGGCAACCCAGAGCCCCCGGCAGTGCTCCGTCCTTTCTTTAATCCCCACCATAAACATGGACTTGAGCAGTTTGGGGATGTCTCGCACGCCTTAAATCACTCGGTCATGTGAGTTACGTAAGCAACTCGACACGTTCAGCGGGAACCACGAGAAGGTGGATTCATAGGCCATGACCTCTTGCAGAAGATAAATCATGCGACGCTGACGAGGACAGAGTACCCATTTTCACGAACGCACACGCAACCACAAGAGCAACTACGGTGATAGTACATGCGGACGATACCAGGAACGAAGTCCCCGATTACGAGCCACACCGGCACCAGTAGAAGTCCCCTACAAAAGATAAAACATGCGGACGCTGACGGCACCGGAGTAACCGTTTACACGAGCCGCACCGCACCTTAAAGAGAGTCATGGTTACGACCGCCACCGGGGGTCTGGGGGGTGGTAAGCCCCCCCCCCCCCACCCCTTACGGGCATTGGTGTAAGGCACGGCGGTCGACCGCGGCTTCCTATTTTACCTCTCGCGGGCGCAAACCTGGGTTTTCCCTTACACTAGACATGCAATAAGTCGTTACATCTAGCAGGACAATCGCACCAGTGGAACAGGAAAGCTTCAGTCGCCGTCACCATGCTCGCGGGTCAGCCAGTCTACTAAACCGCTAGTTATGACCCTCAATTGCACCTGGATGTTCCCCAGATAGCAGGGACCGCCCCAGCCCTGCTGTTAGTGAACAGCTGTTTGGGCCAGAACGGCGGGGATAGGAGTATGACCGCTCCCCCCGATTAAAGACCCATACCCCACATTCACGGAGTAACGAGTCCCGTCCAACCACTCCGATACCAGCACCACGCCCCCGAGAGGCTGACACCAATTAGAGGGGCACCGGCACGCTAGGACCAGTGGGGCTCCGCTCTTCCTCGGATACTTTTGTTAGCCAGTCTTCACCAGCAACGTTTGAAAAGTCACCGTCGGCCCAGCTTCTTCTGGACAGCCAGCTTTACGTGCGCCCCGCCAGACACGGGTTGCGATCCACCTGAACCGTTTCAACCTGAAAACCAGGAATTCGGATGGCAAGCATGCGCTGTAGGGGTAAACGCCATAAAGCACGCGTTTACCCGCGGCCGAAGAGAACGACCAAGACGGCTTTCACCGCCAAGGAAGCCTCGCAGCAAGAAAGATCCGCGGGAGGCCAAGGCACGGGACCGAGCTCGGATCTGGAACAAAAATTCCTGTGAAGAAACTTCCATCGTTCACCTCGCCCAGGCCCAGCACGTTAGCCAAACCCGCTTCCCTAACAAGCCCGACGCGCCCCGCTCCTCAGAGCCAATCCTTATTCGGAAGTTACGGATCCAATTTGCCGACTTCCCTTACCTACATTAGTCTATCGACTAGAGGCTCTTTACCTTGGAGACCTGCTGCGGATATGGGTACGGACCGGCGCAACACCTCCACGTTGCCCTCTCCTGGATTTTCAAGGTCCGAGGGGAAGATCCGGATACCGCCGCAACTGCGGTGCTCTTCGCGTTCCAAACCCTATCTCCCTGCTAGAGGTTTCCAGGGAACTCGAACGCTTATGCAGAAAAGAAAACTCTTCCCGGATCTCCCGACGTCGTCTCCAGGTGATTTCGGGTTACCCCGACGAACTCTCTTGCGAAGGCCCGAATTGTATACGGTTCCGCTGCCGGGTTCCGGAATGGGAACCGGATTCCCTTTCGCCCGACGGGTGTGACACGTAATTAGATATTACATTCTGTGACTCAAAACGACGTCATCTACATAAGATTTCTCCTAGGGCTTAGGATCGACTGACTCGTGTGCAACGGCTGTTCACACAAAACCCTTCTCCACGTCAGTCCTCCAGGGCCTCGCTGGAGTATTTGCTACTACCACCAAGATCTGCACCGACGGCGGCTCCAGGCAGGCTCACGCCCAGACCCTTCTGCGCACACCGCCGCGACCCTCCTACTCGTCAGGGCTTCATGACGGAAAATAAATTTTCCGCCTCACTTGCCACTGACGGCAGAGTATAGGCGCGACGCTTCAGTGCCATCCATTTTCAGGGCTAGTTGCTTCGGCAGGTGAGTTCTTACACACTCCTTAGCGGATTCCGACTTCCATGGCCACCGTCCTGCTGTATTAAGCAACCAACGCCTTTCATGGTATCCCATAAGCGTCGACTTAGGCGCCTCAGCTCTGCGATTGGTTCATCCCACAGCGCCAGTACTTCTTACCAAAATTGGCCCACTTGGCACTCTGATCCGAAATCTCGTGGCTTCACAGTTCAAGCAAGCCAGAGATCTCACCCATTTGAAGTTTGAGAATAGGTTGAGGTCGTTTCGGCCCCAAGGCCTCTAATCATTCGCTTTACCAGATGAGACTCGTATAAGAGCGAGTGCCAGCTATCCTGAGGGAAACTTCGGAGGAAACCGGCTACTAGATGGTTCGATTAGTCTTTTGCCCCTGTACCCAGTTCCGACGATCGATTTGCACGTCAGGATCGCTACGGACCTCCATCAGGATTTCCCCTGACTTCGTCCTGACCAGGCATAGTTCACCATCTTTCGGGTCCCAACGTGTACGCTCTGGGCGCGCCACTTCTCGCAATGAAAACGAGACGTCCCGGGAGTGCGGGACCGGCCGTGGCACGGTCCATCCTCCCTCGGTCGGCGCGGGGCCGACCTTCACTTTCATTGCGCCTTTAGGCTTAATAGCTCCCAATGACTCGCGCACATGTTAGACTCCTTGGTCCATGTTTCAAGACGGGTCCTGAAAGTACCAAAAGCAGTAGCGTCGCTGACCGGTATCATAATTTTTATAGCCAGTCCTAGGACACCGTCAACCAACAGCTGGAAAAGCCCGACAAGGGCGTTAGATCCGTACATTCAAGGGCAACCAAGGGTATGCCCCGCAGTGACGCCGTAAAGCGCACACGAGACCGGCAACCACTCGGGCCGTAGACCGACACCCAACGGGTCGCGACGTCCTACTAGGGGAGAAGTGCAGGCCGACGTTACCAGGCAATAAAAAACATGCAGACGCGTGCCGAGAAACCGAAGTTCCTGGCATTGCCAACCGCACACGTACCAGTAACGCTGACGATGAATCTCCCCATTCGATCTTTTGGGTTTCTCAGGTTTACCCTTGAACGGTTTCACAAACTCTTGAACTCTCTCTTCAAAGTTTTTTTCAACTTTCCCTCACGGTACTTGTTCGCTATCGGTCTCGTGGTTGTATTTAGCCTTAGATGGAGTTTACCACCCTCTAAGAGCTGCACTCTCAAGCAACCCGACTCTAAGGAGAGATCCTCCCGAAACGCGTCTGGGTCACTACAGGCCTGGCACCCTCTACGGGTAATTGGCCCCATTCAAGATGGACTTGGACTCAAGCATACGCTTCGGGATAAGTGGATCCTCCCGAACACTACATTTCTCAGCGACAGTGCCGCGGGATTCAGTGCTGGGCTCTTTCCTGTTCGCTCGCCGCTACTAAGGAAATCCTGGTTAGTTTTTTTTCCTCCGCTTAATAATATGCTTAAATTCAGCGGGTAGTCTCGCCTGCTCTGAGGTCGTCGATTGTTTTGCTTTATTCGCTGAGATATGCAAAAACTCGTTTTTGTTTCACCGATAGAATGTATTTGTCTCAGACGGATGAGAGCTTTGGAAAGTTATCGTTTGACAATCATCTTACACGCGTTGCGTTATTCATATTATCCGTAAACCGTTATTTGTTTTCTTTTATAAACTCGATTCATGGCTACACAGTCGTATCCGTCCGTTAAAACTAATAATAGCTCCGGGACTGGATCAACCGGCCAAGTAGAATTTCGAGCAAACGGTTGCGGTAATGAAACACACGCGTTGTGACTTGCTCTCCGGCCCTGTATGACTTTCCATCATATACATTCGATCGATCGAGTTTCGCACAGCGAAAAAATTCGCGGTATTTCGCTTTTACAAAAATAATAGCGTGTGACAACGACGAGACACCACCGTGGGCATATGCCACTATATACATATCGTTATAAAACGATATATATTTATTGACGGGGCTCGTTGTATCACACCGCTCAACGGTATCACGCGTAAGGATAAGAAAGAAAACTTTTTTCAAGCTGAACGGGATCGGACGTTAAAGTCCTTCGCCCGTTTATAGCAAAAGTGATTTTTAATTCTACTTCCCCTGTGACGATCCACCGAAGAAATTTATTTCAAACGACGCCGACACATGCCCGCTCGAAAGCGCGCGATTAGTCGACGAACGTTCACATATCGCTCATAATAAGCAGTTTGTTTTATGCAAAACGACCCTCAGCCAGGCGTGGTCCGGGAATTGTATCCGTGGACTGCAATGTCCGTTGGAAATGTCGATGTTCATGTGTCCTGCAGTTCACAAGTTGACGCGCAATTAGCTGCGTTCTTCATCGACCCACGAGCCAAGTCATTTACCGTTCAGGGTAATCATATAAAATTTGTTTGTTAAGTTCCATTGATAACTCAATATTGTACAAACTCGACGGGTGACACGGAAAATTCCCGTGATCGGATATCACACTTTTGGGAACGATCCGTTGACCGACAACATGTTTCGCAAGCCCACCCCGGAAGGCACGACTTGCGAGTCGTTTGAACGTCAACGATTAAATAAATAATCGTTGCGTGATTCGCACGACAACGAAACGGTCTAAATTAAATATTGAAAATAATTTAATTAACGTTTATACTCGGGCGTTATTTCATTCAAAAACCTTGGACAACGACACGACGCTTGAAGCGACGAGCGCTGACCTCTTTGCGGAGATCCTCCATTTTAAATCGATAACAATTGTTAATATCTTTGATCGATAACGTACGCGAAAAACAAATGTCAACCTTTCTCGTCTACTTTTTTGTCGCTACCCCGCACGGTTGCGTGAGTAACTCAAAGTTATCGAGTAACACCTATAAAACACGCTTTTGTACGTTACAAAAAGATTTTATCTTATTGTCATCGTTAATGGAATCGCTTCCCAACGCGATATAGGTTGCCACGAAAACGTCGCGACGAGTTTCGGAGGGCTCTCATAACAACACGCTTGTAAAGGCGTGGTTGTATTATCATGATTGCCTCGTTCGAATATAAGCAAGATGCATCAGAAATTATGTACATGCGTTGAAAAAGCTTACATATCGCACATAACGATAGCAGATGGAGCAAGCACAGCGACAAATACGATCGTGGTTCAAATTTGTGCTTACAACCCGGCTTCGCCGAGCGTGTGTTACCTTAATCGTTCGACCAATGATAATTTCGCAATCTCGTCTCGCTTAAAAAAAGTTTTATTTATTTTTGACTTAAAAAAGACAATATAATAAATAATATTTCTTTTTCGATGCGTCAGCATCTTCATGTTATTAAAGCATTTCGTACACTTCTTGTTTGTTTCGCTTCTATTTTATAAAGCGAGCGTTGTACGTTAATGATCCTTCCGCAGGTTCACCTACGGAAACCTTGTTACGACTTTTACTTCCTCTAAATGATCAAGTTTGGTCATCTTCCCAGCAACATCCGCAATGCCGTAACATTGCCGGGCACCAGTTCAAAGACCTTACTGAATCATTCAATCGGTAGTAGCGACAGGCGGTGTGTACAAAGGGCAGGGACGTAATCAACGCGAGCTTATGACTCGCGCTTACTGGGAATTCCTCGATCATGGAAAATAATTGCAAGCCCCAATCCCTAGCACGAAGGAGGTTCAGCGGGTTACCCGGGCCCTTCGGCAAGGGAAGACACGCTGATTTTTTTAGTGTAGCGCGCGTGCGGCCCAGAACATCTAAGGGCATCACAGACCTGTTATTGCTCAATCTCGTGCGGCTAGAAGCCGCCTGTCCCTCTAAGAAGATTTGTTTGTACGTCGGTAGTAAAAACCACCCAACCGAAGCCGGGGGCCTTCGAGATACCAGAAAGTACGCCTATTTAGCAGGCTAGAGTCTTGTTCGTTATCGGAATTAACCAGATAAATCGCTCCACCAACTAAAAACGGCCATGCACCACCACCCACCGAATCAAGGAGGAGCTATCAATCTGTCAATCCTTCCGGTGTCCGGGCCTGGTGAGGTTTTCCGTGTTGAGTTAAATTAAGCAGCAGGCTCTACTCCTGGTGGTGCCCTTCCGTCAATTCCTTTAAGTTTCAGCTTTGCAACCATACTTTCCCCGGAACCCAAAAGCTATCTATTATTATTGCTCTATTATTATATTGCTTATTATTATTATTATTGCTTTATTATTGTTTTTATTGTTTATCTATTTATTACCTTGCCTGTCCATTTACTTATTCATTCATTCATATGTCCATTTGATTGTCGCTTTGATCGATCAGTTCCACCGATTTATTTATTCTATTCAGTTGTTCATTCGCGTGTTTTTAATTATTTATTTATTTATTTACCCATTTATTTGTCTTTTCATTTGTTCATTCATTTATTTCCCTATTGATTTATTTATTTATTTATTCATTAATCCACCTGTTTATTTATTTTATTTTTCATTCGTTTCTTCATTTATTGATTCATTGATTTTTTTATTCATTTATTTATCTATTTATTTATCTATTTACTTGTTTATTAATTTCTTCATTTATTCATTTACCCATTTATTTCCTTATTCATTTATTCCTTTATTTATCTATTTATTTATTTACTTATTTCTTTATCTCTTAATCTATCCATCTATTTATCTATTCATTTAACTACCTGTTTATTTATTTCATTATTTATTCATTTATTTATTCATTTATTTATCCCTTTATTTATTCATTTACTTATTTATTCATTTCCTCATTCATTCATTTACCCATTTATTTATTTATTTCTTTATTCCTTTATTTATTCATTTATTTATTTTTATCTATCTATTTATTCATTTTTTTATTTATCCATTTATTCCTCTCATAATTTAGTAATCAATTTGTTCATTTATTTATATCATCTTGTATTTATTTATTCGTTTATTCATGTATTTATCTATTTATTTATTTATTTATTCATGTATTTTTATCTATTTATTTATGTATTTCTTTATCTACCCCTTACTTTATTTATTTATTCATTTATTTATTTATCCAGCTATTTGTTTACGAGTTTGTTTATTTACTTATTTCTTTGTCCATTTGTTAAGTCTATACGTTCATCTTCAGTTTATTTATCGATCTTTTATCTTACTACGTATTTCATTATTCATTTGTTTCTTTATTTATTTATTTTGCTATTATAGTTCTACATTTATCTAATTTATTTATTCATTCGATTACTCATAAATTAGTTCAGTACTGACTTATGTCTAGCAATTCGCTTATCTATTTATCCGTCTGTCAGCTTATAGGGAACGTGGGAAAGAAACCCGTATCATTATGTTCATAATACTATCCTTCAGCCATTATTCGTGTATTCCTACAGCTATATATGTGTCTCTGTCCGTTGCAGTGAGCCGCGTGCGCCCGGTGGCGAACTCAGGAACCACGTAGCGGAGCTGGGCGCTAGTGACCGTCCCTCGTTGCACGGCTTATTCTCCTGCGTTGTGCTACACGGTCGAGCAGCCGATCAGGGGGGGGGGCGCTTACCAAGATGGCGGCCACCGGCAACAACAGTGCCCCGCCTGTCACGAACAGAATCGGACCAAGCTAGGCTCGGTAGGTCCCCCGCATTCACGCATTATACAAACTACAGGACAGTGGCCGAAGCAGCACAAATTACCGTGACAACTATTAACCCCATAATTACATTGTTGTATTGTCTGGCTGTTCCCAGCCAGTCGCGTGGTTCTTATTCAGCGTTCCCATGGTACGGTTTCTCGGAATGAGTTCTATCGTAGTAACGGAAATCGGTATTTCCGTTGCTTAGCGTCGTGTTATTTTATTCTTCTAATTTTATCACCTGACTTAGAGTCAGCGATGTTCAATCGTGAGAAACAATTATCGTGAGAAACGTATAATTGTTTCGAGAATTTATTGTTTATATAAATCTATAATGACAAAAATATACTTGAAAATTGCGGGGCACAACATCCCTCCCCCCTGAAAAGTAAAAATTTGGAACATGCAATGGACACGATTTTTACTTCAAATACAATTTTTATGTGTCCAGAGAATTTTCAGTTTTTTGTTTAAGTGCGTCTGTATACGCCTTTGCGCGACGGTAGTACTGGTCAAGCCGGCGTTCTGTCTCGCGATTATCGGGTTGTGTTTGGTGTCGCTCCTCTTCGCGGGGAGCGGCTGTTCCTAAATTGATCTCGACTGTCGCAGCTGATGGCTGCGGTGTCGCTTTCTTTCTACGGGTTATGCGATATGCGGCGTAGCTGACCAGCGCTATCGCCGCGATTGCAAGTAGGGTTGTGGTACTGATCGTAAAAATACTGTGGAATTTATTGCGCTTTTCTTCTTGTAGTCGTTTTCGGATATCTCGGACTCGTTGTCCGAGCTCGCGTAGCTTTGCGGGGTTCCGGATGACTGGTTGTATCATCGCCAGTTCCCCGTCCTTCCTTGGGAGGGTGACTACCCTTTCCTCATCCGAGAAGGTGAGATTGCTGGAGGGCAAATAGTCTTCCTTGACCATTTGCACGTATCGTCGTCCTGTCGCGACGCTGAAACCTCGGGCAGTTACCTTACATACTCCTATCAAAGCCATTATTCCTGTCCCTACTAGATTTTCGTGTTTTGTTATACCGTTATCGCATCTTATTCCGACTGTCTCGGTTATTGGTGCCACGTACAGCCATCTACCTGGCTGTAGCATAGTTATTAAGAGGGTATGTTGTAAGTTTACGGCCCTCTTTTCGCAGTGAGTTTCGGTTTCCGTGCGCGTTTTTGCGAATATTTGTATTTCGCACGGCGCTTTCTCGGTCAATGGTTGCACCGGTAGCGCTGCGATACAAATATAGAGTTTTTCGTTCTGCTTGCACTTGGCAAGGTCGTCGTGTGTCATCCGTATGTAGTTCTGATTTTCGAGGTCGACAACCACGACGTCTTCCGTGGTGTCGAGGTAGACGTACGTGTCCTCGGTGGTTCTAGTCGGGAGGGGGTACGTCTTGCTGATTCTGTACCGCCGCTGCTCTAGGAGTGGTATATCCACCACTACTACCAACGTTCCGTTGTGGTAGTAAACCGTTTTATCGCTGTAACTGAGGAGTTGCGTCCTTCGGTCACGCGTTATCGTTGTTGGGAATGAGCATCCGGTCGGTAGGTACGGGAGTGCGTCGGTGAGGTACCGTACTAGTTTGCGTGGTGGTACTATCGCGACGTCTACTCGGCCGTGTCCGATGTCGACGACAGCCTTTACGAGCTCCTGTATGTCGTCGAGCAATGCTTCTACTAACACGCTTACGGCGGCTACGTTTTCCGTTAACCGTTGCCGTCTCGTTATTTGATTTGCGGCTTCGGAGAAGCTCTTTTCCAATTTCTCGATCGCGTTCCTCAGAATTTTTTCGTTTGTTTCGACATGCTTTGTTGTTTCGTTCAGCATGTCCACGGCTGCTTCTATTATTTGCAGCTGGTCTTTCGCTGCATCCCTCAATGTTCTCTGGCTATCGCGTAAGGCGGCTAGCTGCTCATTAATGGCTTCAGCATCCTTACTATCCATGTTGCCGGAGATAAATTTTATTGCTGTGCCGAGTCCGTCGACCAGGCCTCTGCGGCTTCGGTCAGGTTGGCGGGGTCCCAGGAGGTCGAAGAGTGTCTCGATTCCGTCGGAAATTTTCTCCACCATCGGGACGACAGCTTCGGCTACGACGGCGCATAAATAATTCTCTCCGGTCCTAGCGTTGCACGTGTCAGCAATCGCGCTTAGGTAATTTTTTACGTCTTCGCCACGTTTGGCCAGTGGAGCCACGTTAAGAGCGATAGCTAATCGCCAAGTAGCTTTCGCCGTTGCGAGGCTCCCCATATCTTCATAGTAAATTCCTGGGCGGCTCGTGAACGTCGTGAGCTCGTAATCCGGCGGGGTGTCGCTGCCGCACGTAATGCCGAGTGCGAGTAGGACGAACCTGCAACGGAGAGCGACGTTAGGGCGCTGTATGGCTGCTAAGCGGGAATTCTTGTGTTCCCCCTCCCCAGGTAGAAGGGTTAGGATCTGTCTCGGAGACGGGTTGAGCCTCATTCTGCTCTGAGCGTTGGCTATAACCAGTCGTCGTCACCGTCGCTAGTATTATGGCAAGTTTTCTGGTAAGTTCCTTTTGTTTGCCCCGCTTATACCCTTGCTTCTATATTTTATTTAATTTGTGTTCTCTCTTTGATTTGTCCTAGACAGCGGAGGAAAAGGCGATAGGGCGACTTACGTGGGAGGAGTTCAACATTTTATATCGTCCCGAACAATATATCCCATATTGGGAGGACCGGAAAGAGCGTCGTGCCGAGGTCACACGTCGCAGGGCCCTACGGGAGACCCGGAGGCTGTGTCGCACTGCCGTTGACGCCCTCTGGGGTGACGGGATTTTTGAGGGAGAGGAAGATCCCTATGATGACTTCGTTGGCCTGTGGGGCTTGTTTGCCCGGATTGTTTGGTGTGACGGGCGTCTTATAATTGATATATGATGTAATTTTGTGTTGAGAGGGGATCCGGCTCCGAAGGAGTCGGGTCCAATAAACGAGAAAATTCCTTTGTAACCTCGTGTTTTATTTCGCGCGTCGTCATTCATTTTTACTCTTAAGTTCCCTGCAGCTGATCCCTTTTAATTCTACTTTAATACATATATTTATATATTTGTGTGCATATTTTAATGTTCTACCGCGAGCTTCAGCCGGTTAGCGTGTGCTTTTAATATTTTTCTTCCTTTTTGTATTTCAAACGTAACCGGAGTGGGCTGTCCGATTATTTGATAAGGACCTGACCACTTTGGTGTTAGTTTTGCCGACCTTCCGCGTCGGATTGTTTCGTCGTTTAGGAGTACGCGGTCTCCGATGCGGAGCTCTGTCGGCTTCGTTCCCTTGTCATAAGAGAGCTTCGTTTTTTTTTCCGCTTCGTAGTCGTTCCCTCGCAATGGTCCATGCAGCTCGCAATCTTTCGCGCAGTTCACTCGCGTAGTCGTCGTATGTGTACGTGCTGCGCGGCTCTTGTTTCACCGCGGTCGGTAGTTCGGCCGCACGGCCGTAAACGAGCTCGTGCGGCGATAAGCCGGTCGCCGTGTGAGGGGTGGTTGGTATGGGGAAATTTTTTACAGCAGCTATTTTTTCGGGGTCTGCCTGTACGCCCTTTTCTGAAATTATGTGACCGAGATAATGTGTTTCTTTTCGCATTAGTTGACATTTGCGCGGTTGTAGGGCCAATTTCGCCTCTCGCAGGCGTTGAAAAACTTCTGCGAGGCGACTGTTGTGCTCCTGCAGAGTCTTACCGTGGATGACGATATCATCCAGGTAGACGTAGCATTTTATCCCGTCCAGTCCCGCTAGGACTGTATTCATCAGCCTTTGGAACGTCGGGGGAGCGTTTTTTAATCCGAAGGGCATTCGGTTGTATTCGAAATGCCCTTGCGGAGTCGAGAAAGCGGTTTTCTCTTTATCTCTTTTGGCCATTGGAATTTGATGAAATCCCAATGCAAGATCGAGAGTAGAAAAATACTTTGCCCTTCCCAGCTGGTCCAATATTTCGTTAATATTCGGCAGCGGGTACGAGTCTCCGATGGTTGCTTCGTTTAATTTACGGAAGTCTACCACGACTCGCATTCGTCGTTGCCCGTTGGCATCGGGTTTCTTGGCCACAACCAGCAGTGGCGCGTTCCATTGGCTTTTGCTCGGTTGTATGATGCCATCGGACAACATTTCTTCCGTTTGTCGTTCTACTTCTTTTTTGTGAGCTCCGGGCAGGCGATACGGGTGTACTTTTGTCGGTAACGTACCTTCCTTCAAGAGGATACAATGTTCGACTTTGTCTGTACACGGAAGCACGTCTCCCGGAAGGTGGAATATGTCCTCGAATTTTTATACTATTTCTTCGAGCGACGATAATTCCTCGGCATTGAGGTGTGCGAGATCGAGTTCGTCTCGCAGTCGGTCGAGCCTCTCGACCCCTCTGCCCGCGCGCACCGTACCTACGCTGAGCGACTCGGTCGCGCTATCACCTAGCGGCTCGAGTTGCACTACGGGTCGTGGTACTGTGTGTGCTCGGTCGCTGGTGTTTACTATGCTAACTGCACAGCTGTTCCCTCTCGGTGGCGTTACACAGGCACCGACGAGAATTTCTTTTTCGATTTCGTATTTCTCCACGAAACCGATGGTCTTGCTCTTCGTTTTCCCGTGGACGATCGTTTCACTCCGCGGGGGCAAAGTAACCCTCTCGGTTCCGTCTATCAGTGGCATACTGTGTCCGTATAATTTCAGTACCTCGCCACCGAGGATATCGGCATGGTGCTTCTTTATGAAATCCATACCGAGAAGTCCGTTAACGCTCAACGGTACGTCGTCCTCGACGACGTAAAACCAGTGTCGTATTGTGACCTCTGGTACTTTTAGGGTGACCTCTGCTTTGCATACCGGGTGGATAGTCCTTCCCGATACGCCCTTCAGGGTCACTTTTGTTTTTTCGATCGTTGTTTGAGGCAACAGACAGTCTCGTCTGATGACGCAGCACTGAGCCCCGGTGTCGGCTTTCAGGGTGATTATACCGCTGGCCGAACTCGGAGACTCGATGTCGAAGTCGCTGCCCGACAACTCTGACGGGATTGAGACTTGCATGATTTGTATTTCCTCCTCTTCCGAGGTGTCTGATGTCGACTCTTGGTCGCTTATCGATACTAGATTGATCGATAGCGAGCCCAACGTTAGCTTTGTCGACGCGTCGTCTTGCCCCGTCTTTTGTTGGTTGTTCTGGTAATTCTTCTTGTTGTTATTTTGCGACTGTTGACCGTTTCCGTTGTTTCTTTGGTTACCTTGCGCGTTGTTCTGTTGACCGTTTTGACGATTGTTCTGTTGACCTCCATTCTTCTCGTCTGCAATTCGCTTTCGACAATCTTTCCTCACATGGCCCTTTTTCTGGCAGTAATGACACACTATGTCCACTTGATAAAGCGTCTTGTTGTGCTCCGCGAAGGGGAGGCTGTTTCGTCCGGACTGCTTCGGACAATTTCTCGCGTAGTGGCCTCCGCTTCCGCAATGATAACAGGTTTTATTGCCACTGCTGTTGTTATTGTTACCGTTATTGTAGCTCCGGCGTTGGTTGCCGTTGTTGCCGTTGTTGTTGTTGTTATTGTTGTTGTAACTACGGCGTTGGTTGGAGCCTTGCGCCCCTCCGTTTCCTTTTGGTAACATCATCTCGCTTATTTCGATGGCTCCGACTACGGCTTCGTGTAGCGTCGTAAAGTTTCGAGCACGCACGATCGTTTGCACTTGGCCATGTAGTCCATTCTCGAAGTTGGCCTGTGCACTTCGTCGGGTGATGGTTTCGATCGTCCGCGCCTCACCAGGGGTTGATATTCCTTCGCACAACTTTCCTATGAGGTCGACCGTCACCTGTTCTACCCTCGATGCGTACGTCGCGACGCTTTCGCCCTGATTTTGCCGCAGGGAGTTGAATTCCAATTGTAGAGCTGCCAGTGACTTACGCTTTCCGTACAGCATCTTCAGCTCTGTCCTAAGTTTTTCTAGAATTTTAATATTTTTATGTTTTAGGTCCTGCGACGGCCTGCCGGTAATATGCCCCGATATGACGAATTCTATGAAAACTTCGTGGTCTTCGTACGGGACTCGGTCGTGAGCGGTTTGGCAAGCGCGTAGAAATTGGTCTAATTCGTCAGGACCTTCTCCGGAAAATTTCGGGACCTGTTTCATTGCCATCCCGAGTTCCACGGTCCGTCGTTCGCCCGGGAATCCGGTTTGTCGGCGGTTCCACGGTCTCGACGTCCTTCCTTCCGATATTCTTTCTTCCAATCGTTCTAATCGGTATCTTAATTCGGCGTTTTGGTCTTCGAGGTCCCTAATGATTTCGTAAGGTTCGGCATTAACGCTCTGAAGCATCTCAGCCAGGTCGCGTCGAGCTGATCTCGACGTGTCGCGGGGGCGTTGATGCATGTCGACGTTCACAACGTCGCGAGACATTCGACCCGGATCTCTACCGTCATCGTTGTCGACTCTTCGCGTTTTCGGTATTGCCCCGAGATTGGGCGCGACTGGCTGTACGGTGGTGTTCGCTGGCGGAAGACCCGAGGCCTCATCACGGAGGCGCGATATCTCTTCGTCGATCATTTCGTCCGTGATACGACGTCGCGCCCGACGGTGCGTCTCTCGGTCAGGGTCACTCGTCTCCAGGAAATCCGTACCGCGCCTCTCATTTACCCCCATCTACCGGAAACTTTCCGACATCGCGGTTTGGCGAGCGTGGGGCAAGCGCCCCGTCGGCGACAGGGTGTTTAGCGCTTTAGTTGTGCGGAATGTGATGTCGCCAATTGCAGCATCTAGCCCGGCCGCTGCCCCTACCGCTTGCCCGGGCAAGGTCGAGTCAAAGGAATGCGCGATTCGCGGGTCATTTCGCCTGTTGTTTTCCATATTTTATTTATTTAAATTTTTCTTTTTATGGATTTATCAAACTTTTATTTTACGTTTACCTAATCCTCTACCTCTCGCCTGATTCGATTATTCCGCGTTTTATTTGTTGAGAATTAATTCTGGCTGAATTTAATTTAATTTTGTTCGAAGCGTTTGTCATGTGCCACGTTGCGTGGGCTTTTCTCTCTCGCGTATTATTGCAACGATTGTCGCGTAAACAGATTATCTTTTCTGTCACAGTTAATACCAATCCGAAATATTGTATTACAAATCTTTCTTTTACTAAATCTTCGCGGACATCGGAATAAATTGTAATTTGGCTTTGATAGGTTTATATGATAAGATTAGGTACTGCCACTTACAGGTGGATGATCCCTGATGATCCATGAAACGGTCGGCCTTGATCCATTCCGCTGCGTTTCCTCGATGATCTCTGTTGATCCTTGAAACGGTCGGCTGTGGTTCCTTCCGCTGCGTTTCCTTGAGCCCCTTGGTGTTCGGTTCGTCCTTGTCCTTGACCCTCCGACGTATGCTTCTCAGGCGGCTCGCTATCTCGCTACGGCAGATACTACTGCGCGATAGGAGAACCAGGCTGTACCGCGACGACTGCGTGTCGCGTAGAGCACTGGACTTTCGCACACGACTCTGCACCGATTGCACTATTGCGTCACAATGGTGTGGCCGCTGCACCCGGGTAAATTCTCGCGATGTGCACTTCCGGAATTTAACCCCGAGTATCGTGCAGGCACAGCTGATTCACTATCACTGCACCGCACAACCAGGTAAAATGCCTCGACAGCTTCGGTGTCGGGATTTTGACACTGGTACACCACGCGCACCGCAAACACTGTTCTGATTCGGTGCCGTGTAACCGGATAAAAATTTAACGTTCACTTTTCGGAAAATTTCTTATCGCGGTTCTAATTTATCGCGGACTATGTCGATAGTTTATATCACGTTTCCGCCTTCCAGGCGAATTCCACGACGACTGCGTGTCGGAAACTTCGACGCTGGGGAATACGTCGCGAGCGTAGACCAACTCGTCAAGCTCGGGTCCGCGTGGCTGTGTGAAGCCTTCCTGTATTGAATGCGTATGGAAGGGTTCGAAAACGCACTGATTTTAGAGTTATTATGGCAGATCCCACCGCTGCCACCAATGTTGTGTTGTCTGGCTGTTCCCAGCCAGTCGCGTGGTTCTTATTCAGCGTTCCCATGGTACGGTTTCTCGGAATGAGTTCTATCGTAGTAACGGAAATCGGTATTTCCGTTGCTTAGCGTCGTGTTATTTTATTCTTCTAATTTTATCACCTGACTTAGAGTCAGCAATGTTCAATCGTGAGAAACAATTATCGTGAGAAACGTATTATTGTTTCGAGAATTTATTGTTTATATAAATCTATAATGACAAAAATATACTTGAAAATTGCGGGGCACAACAACATTTCTCTTTACATTTACAGGCGCTTACCAGCCTCACCACGCTCGCTCATCAGCCAAAGGCTGCCGGCTCACGGCCCATTCATGCATTTATTCCGCTGTTCGTTGGGTAAGTGTTCATTTGTTGTTTATAGTCTATCCCCCATCAATACCCGTTTACCCTATTATCCTAAGTGTTAGATCCAGTTTCATTTTATTGTAATTGATTAGTACATTATTTATTATAGACAGTGAACGTGGTACCAGCAGCCGCTATCATTGCTGCGATAAACGCTCGAGAGCTTTTTTATCCTTTATCAATTGTTCATTTGTTTATTTATAATGCTTCTCAATTATTCATTTGCTCATTAATTATCATTCATTATTCATTATTATTATTATTTTCAGGTACTAGACCCATGACCGCAGCCCAGGCAGCCACAGCAAGAGCAACCGAAGCCGCAGCACCAACGACAACCTCGCAAGGTTAGTAAACGAGTTGAGACCGTTCATTTATTCAGTTCCTCGTTAATCTGATGCCCGAAACCACAACCACCCTGACCTCCCTAAGCGCAGCCCAACCTATTCATTTGTCCCTACATCCCTTGTCTGTCGAACCCTCCACCCCTCCAGCCCTCGCAATCCTCCGGCTCACATTCTTATATATTTAAGCATTGTTTTGTTTTAATTTGTTCGTGCGTACACCCGGTACTCAATGGCTTATCGAGTGATTGATTTCCCTTTTTGATTAGTCTTTCTTAATAATTTATTCTTATTATTATTATCATCATTATTATTATCATTTTTATTATTTTCAAGTAATAGACCTGTAGAAGCAGCCCGGACAGCCAAAGCGAGAGCGACCGAAGCCGCAGCATCGATACTACCCTCGCAAGGCTAGTAAGTGAGTTGAAGTTTACGCATTATTTTATTTTAATTTACTTGTTTGTGCGTTTACCCATCACTCAATGGCTTATTGAGTGATTGGTTTCCCTTCTTAATTAGTCGTTTTTATTATTTATTCTTATTATCATTATCATTCTTATTAATTATTATTATTATTATCATTCTTATCAATTATCATTTTTATTATCATTAATTATTATTATTAGTCTTATTATCATTATTATTTTCAGGTATTAGCCCCGTATCCGCAGCGCAGACCGCCACAGCGAAGACAACCAAAGCCGCAGCAACGACAAACAGCCTCGCAAGGTTAGTCAATGAGTTGAAGTAGACTTTTTTTTTCATTAAGTCATCTGATACACGAACCCACAACCACACAGCCCCCCCCCCCCCCCCCCCACCGAGCACAGCACAACCCATCCACCCGTCCATACGCCCCTCGTCTATCAAACGATGAGAACCCATCCAACCCTTGCCCTAATCCGGCTGCATTCCCCTTTATTTGGGCTTCATTTCGTTTTAATTTGTTTGTGCGTTCACCCATTACTCAGTGGTTTATCGAGTGATTGATTCCTTCTTTTAATTTAGTCATTTTCACTATTTTACCATTATTACCCTTTACTATTTATTATTTTCAGGCATCAGACTCGGAACAGCACCCCGGACCGCCACAGCGAAAGCGACCGTAGCCGCAGCATGGGTCATTACGGCAGCTCACTTCATCAATTCGTACGCCCACACACACCCCCGAGATGTCTAATAAAATGTTAAATATCCACTCATTTGTCTACTTATTGATTCACCCAATTATTCCCTGATACCATTAGTTCATCTATTTATTGCTTCATTCATTTCTTTATATTGTGACGTGGCGGTCACGATTTTCCCCCAGCCCGGCTCGAAGGCCGCCACTCACCACACCGAGACGAATATTATAACACTTTTACCGGCGCACTACTAGTAATTAAATTTATCATTATTGATTTTCCCCCACCCACCCGAACGATCCTTACACCCCTAAACTCACATTTACTCTCGTCACCGATAACCGAAACACCCAGAGCAACGACAGCGTCAACCGTCTCCATGGCAACATATCACCGCAGCGACTCACCCCACATCCGCCGAACAGCTGACATAATCGTCGTGCAACGGGGCCCGCCGATTATCGATTACGGCACGCGAGGCGCCACCCGACGGCTCGATGACTGTAATTATCGACGTATCGACCGGGGACTAGCGCCACTCTACCGCAGCAATCACGACGACTATCGATCGAGACTAGTGCAAGCTAGAGTCACTAGCCACGCGCCGGTGAGCCTACGTGAAAATAAGTTGGACAACCACGAACCACGGCCAATCAGAAGCCACTATTTCCACGATTTTCCCCAGCATTCCCCCAATCCCGCGACGGAATAGAACACCCATCCCACACAGCTAATCACTCCTCGTAATTTCCCCAGTATTCCTCCAATCCCGCGACGCACATAGAACACCCATCCCTCACAATTGATCCCTCCTCGTAATTCCCCTAGTATTCCACCAAACTATCAACAAGCCGAGTCTCCACCGCATACACTCGTGCAACTCGCAAACCACCAGCGACCGACCAATCGGAAGCAGCAGCGGAAGGCCCTGCCATCGGGATCCGCCAATGACACCGCCTCTTCGACACCAATCACGATCGATGAAGAAGACGAAGACGACGGCCATTTTTTCTTCACTTCGAGCCGAGCGTGCGTAGAGCAAGCGTGTAGAGAGTAAGAACAGTTAGAAAAATTCCGCTTTTCGCCTTATTTTTGTTGAACATAGTCGTTCCTGAGTCACTGTAAGCACCAGGAGTGCCATCGAGCTTCTGTGCGAACGTCCGAACGCGGTAGAAACCCCGTGGGGTTCTGTGTGCGCTAATTACCATCGTCGTGCGACGATAGCCGCGAGGACCAACGGCCCCGGGATCTTTATACCGACGTGTATCCGAGTGTGCAGAGTTTAAACGAGTGAGTACCCCTTAGGTTTTCCATCCCTCCTATCCCCTCGATTTTTCCCCATTGCCCCAAAAGAATTGCGTAATCAGTATCTTTTTTTTGTTGTACACCGGCATTTATAAGTAATAAGCGAGACGCCACGTGTGAGCGCTCGCTATTTTGTACCGGCGCTTGTGCCGTTGACTGTACGACCAATTTCGATCGCCGTCGTCTTTTCTTCGTTTGCGCGAGTGAGTGGCGGTGATAATTCAATCGATAGTGAATAGGATCGCGTTTATAAAATTATTAGCGTTTTCAGTCGCGGATTTGTTTTATTTCTTTATTTTTCTTGTGTGTCGAGGTCTTACCGATAAGAGCCGACGTCCAGTGTTCCCACCCCTCCTGATCCGTCCATGTTCGCCACCGGTTAGCCGAGTTCTATATTTTCTTTTTGTTTGTTCGAGTCATTCTTCTTGGAAATTCTCGTTTCCGAATAATTAATTGCGGTGTCACTGCCGATAAAGTGACTGGCGCCCACTGAAATTAGCTTCAGAAAATCGTAGTTCCTTCTTTTCTTTGTATTTTCATTTTTCGTTATTATTCTAGAATAATTGCAACGGGCCAGCTGTCCCGTCTATACCTTACTCCCCCTCTCTTCCACTCCCCTCATCCCGCCTAGTAACCTAGCAAAGGCCGATCGTACGGCACCATTCATCTTTTTTTGCGTCATCACACTATTTTATTTTAAGCGCGTCTGAAATATTTTCTCTAGTTCCGATATTTTTTTTTGTATAAGAACCCTCGACCATAGGGCTGACTTCGCGTCATTTATTTAATTTATTTATTTTCTTTTATTTCACTCACGTTTAATTTCACTTTATTTTCGATTATTTCCTCGATTATCGGAGGCCAACTTCGCGCGATTTCTCTCTTTTTTTTTTGCGTTTCGATATTATTTGATTTTAGTTTATTTTTCGTTCTTTTGAGATTTTCGTGCGAGAACCCTGTCGTACAGGGCTGGCGTTGCGCTATTTATTCTTTTGTTTCTTTCACACGAGTACTGTAATTTTTTTCTTTCTTTTACTTTTTTTGCATTTATTATTCTGACTGAACCTCGGGACGAGGCAGACATCACTTCTGCGGAATCCATCCCTATTTATTAAATACCGATTTATTTTTCATTACTTGAATTTTCTCTTTATTTTTTTTTGTTGTCCTTTCTTTTCTTTGTCCCTTGTCCACTGTCCCCCTTACCCCCCCCCCCCCCCCCCAGACTAGTCGCAGATCACAATACATCCATTCCTTGATCCCTAAATCCGCTCATGCATAATTCATTTATTGGCTTATTTATTTGTTTGGTTTACTTGAGTTATTTGTTTGATTTATTTATTCGCCGTTTATTTGGTGTTTGTTTTGTTTGTTCATTTGATTGTTTACCTCTCGGTCCTTCATCTATTCGCTTATCAACACCTTAATTAGATTTCTGTCTTTTGTCTTCTTGATCATTTCTCCTGTTCATCCTGCTGTTTAATTATATATTGAATATTTACTTGTTTGCCTATTGCCTCCTTTATTCATTAATTCCTATGTTTATCAACCCGTCCGCCAATAATCCAGGAACATGTTACCTTATCTACTCCTACTAGCCACGGAAGCATATTATTAATTTGATTTGACGTGTTTGCCCGCTGTAGTAACAGTTGCAAGGATAGAGTCAATCGCAACTGTCACTACGACAGAACCTTTATTATTTATTTATTTGTTACCACCTTCATATGATTATTTATTTCTTTAGTCGTGTGTTAACTCGTTTATTCATACATGCACTAGTCTATGTGGTTATTTATGAATCAATCCATTCACTCGTCTACCAATTCTACAGTTTTGACCTCCCATTTTCCAGTTCTTATGTTCCCCCATTTGTGCATCATTCGGTCATTGACCCATCGGTCTTTCATATATTCGCTTATCGGCGCACCCACATATTAACGCCTTCATTAGTTTCAATTTTTGTCTGTTTTATCATTCCTTCCGTTTATTCTGCCGTTTAATTACATATTTAATATTTATCTGTTTGTTCACCGACTCCTTCATTTATTATTTCCCTTGTACATTGATCCGCTCCCCAATTGGCACATCATCCATTTATCCACCTTCCGTCAGTCCATGGACTCTTCGTCATCTATTATTTTAATCTACTTTTCCCCATATATTGATATATTAAGTTGTTGAATTAATGTGTGCCTTTTCTTGTCAATTTACTTATGTTTCTGTTTACTTATTTAATACGCCTCCAATTATTGATTTATTCTACTTTCTTTTACTGTGTTTTGTTAAGTGATCTTACTTAGTTATTTATTCGTCTATTTAGTAATTCCTTCAGGTACTTAATGCCAATTATTTATCCATTTATCAAATCGTTAACCCAGAACTTCACGTGGGGCCAGGGAAACCTGCGTCTCTGATTAAGCCTATGTATGTCTGACTATCTATGTGCGTGCGCGTGTGTGTGAGTCAATTTATATGTGTATGCGTTGTAATAAGATGTGCGGAACCTGGTGGCCCGCTGAGGAACTGCGAAGTGGACCTCCCCGTTCCCGTTTGGCACGGTGTATCGTCCCGCGTTGCGCTACATAATCGAGCGATTAAGGGGAATCACCCGATGAGGAAAGGATGCCACGTAAACATAGATGCTGCACTTGTCACGAATTACGAACTTAAAACACTCGTAGCACCCCGAAATTTCAGATTTCGACGATAAACCGGGTATCGATCGAAAGCTAACACATGCCCGCACACACTTGTACCACTTTCCGCCACGAAAGACTCTTTTTCACACTTCCATAATGCGAAGACGGGGGAGAAACACCGGAAAGCGCCAGATTTCGCGAGATTGCCCCCCTAAAACGAACGACAACGACGCGAATTTGCCGATTTCATGACCTAACCGGGTAATAATCGAAAGCAGACACTATACCGAAGACGACGATATACTTTTCGCGAGTGATTAAACACTTTAAAAACTTTCGGCCTCGGCCTCCGAGGGTCCGATGACATTCCTGGATCACATGGGCTGTTGTCTCTGGTACATTACATCCCGCCCGGCAGAGTACGTTGTGATGCTGTCGACGGGAACCGCGTGTTGTGCGCATTACTGATGGCAGAGCATTGATCCTCGTCCGGATGTTTTCTACCCACTCACGAGCTGGGATTCGTACGTAGTCATCGTTCACCCATGTGTTCGACAGCGCAGATTTGTGCGCTTCCCGTAGCTCAAAACCATCCACTGACCTATGCAGTCGTCGTTCCCAGTCCTCGTTCTTCACGGACGCACGGGCGCACCAGCGCCGTACGTTTACTGCGAAAGGCCCGGTGGCGGTGGCCCTCGCTAAGGGAAGCGTTGACTGCGCGAGGTTGTTTAGCCGTTTGAGTATCAATGCTGATATTGATGATTCCAGTGATGGGATCCCGAGGTCTCCCTCCTTCACAGGGGCGTGGAAAAACGCTGCGGGTACATCGTTTGGAAGCCGTATCCATTTTCTCACTGCTCTCCGCACTTGTCGGTCGAGTCTGCGTAGTTCTCCAAAGGAGGACCTACCCAGCACCAAGGTGTGTGTCGATCTCGGCAGGAGGTTTGTCGTGAGGATGCGTAGCCGCTGTTGTGGCTTGAGCGGCGCTGATTGGACTCTGTCCAGCATTCGCTGGAAGTCCGTTGACGATGCTAGTAGTCCTCGACAGTCAAATGTGATCCCCAGATACTTCCAGTTTTCCACAGTTGTTAGCTGTGGTACTGGATGTCCGTAGATTTTGAACAGCAGCTCTGTCACGACTTTGATCTTCTTGTCGCGTCCTGACGGGATCATTGACAGTGCTGCACATTTTGCGGGCATCAGGTCGAGCCCGAATTTGCGGAGGGCAACTTCAACAGTCGTCAGTGACCTTTAGAGTCCTTCTCTCGTCTCTGCAGTCAGGATGAGGTCATCGGCAAATGCCATAGCGTTGACCTGCTCCTCGCCTACTTGCACTCCAATAGCTGGATTTATCTCCTCTAGAATTTCGTCTATGACGAGGTTAAACATGAGGGGTGGCAGTGGATCACCCTGCCGCATGCCTCTCGATGCTTTTATCGGACGTGACGTCCTCCCGTCGACCTCTAGTACGGTGGTGGATGATCCGTACAGATTTCGGAGGTACTCGACCATCCCGGATGGCATTTTATTCTTTCGCAGAACGAACTCAATAGCGTCATGGTTCACGGTATCGAAGACCTTTCTCACATCCAAGATCGCAACACGCAGAGGTTTCAGGTTTGTCCTTGCGTGGTGTATTAACGAGGCTAGGATTGTGGCGTTCTCCGCAACGCCATCAGCTTCGATAAATGCTCTCTGTCGCATGTCTAGTAGGTTGCATTCCGATATGCGCTTGGCCAGAATCTTATGGCAATAGCGCAGCACGACCGAGGAGATCGAGATCGGCCTGTACCGTGACGGGTGATTGGCCCCCGGCTTCTTTGGTATGAGCACTGTTCTTGAGTCCCGCCACGAGGAGGGCACATGCCCACTTTGCAGCATGATGTTAAGGATAGCCGCTTTTATCTCGTCGGAGGTGCATGCTCTCCAACGTGCGACAGTGACGCCGTCAGGCCCCGCTGATGTCCTCGAGGGAGGGTACGAGTTTGTTATTCCCTCTGCTGTAATTGGGGCCCACAGTACATCGCGATTCCGTGCTCGTTTTCCGCCCCGATGTTTAATGTTTGCTTGCCCGACCGGCCGTTCTTCGAAAATGCCGCGCCAGTAGACTTCTTGCTCCTCCATCGTAAGCCGGCCGGTGCTCCCATCGTCACCGTCTAGTACTTTTTGTGCTGCCTAAGCCTAGTTTTTCCTCCATAGTGTTTGGAGCTGCTGGTAGTCCTTCCTTCTTCGGTTTTTCCGTGACAGGTTTTCCACGGGTACGTCGTCCTGTCGCCGTGCCCTGGATGTTGCCGACCGCACCACTGAGAGGTGGGTTCTGGCCCATTTTTCCAGCTCATGTTCTGGGTTCTCGTCGTCCAGTGCCAGTTCAATTGCTCTCAGTATGTTGGGTGCACCTGGAGTGCTTGGTGCCAGCTGTTGTCGTGCTGTCCTTAACGTTTGACGAAGACGCGTTCTCCACATGCTATCGTCATCCTGGGGTCGTACATCGTCAACGACTGTCGCTGAAAAATCGTCCTGAGGCCAGTCCTCATCCCCAGTCCGAGGGGGAACCCCATTCTCCTGCTCAGGGCCCACACTCACTTCAGCGCTATCGGTCTCCGACTCTCGACTTCTGGCTTATATAGTCTCTCGGATTTTCGCGAGGACGCTTAGGTATTTTGCTTGTTTTCGCTTGCCTTTGATCGCCTCCGTAGACCTCTCACTTATTCTGGTCTTCAGGTACACGTTTATATTCCGCACGTTACGAGGTGCCATTGCTTCTTCCCATGCAAGTAGCCTGGTTTCCTACGGGCTCCACCTCTTTTTGCTCCGTTCTATATCAATCTCCTCGTTGTACTCTGCAGGATGAGCATGCTTGCAATGGACTCCCAGGCCAATCTTCGTTGAAAACACTCTCGCACAGTTTGGGCACTCTAACGGCTGCTGTAGTCCTTCGTCGGTTGTCTCTATATCGAGATTTTCTTCTTCGGTCATTCTAATAGGGAGTTGGGGAGGTTGCTCGCCGGAGGAAAACGCAGTGGCATCTTCCCTACTCATTCTCTGTGGGTTTAGATTATTCCCGGCGAGTTGTGCACCGACTTGGGGTGCCGAAGCACTTGTGCTTCCAGTGTTGCGATTACTTCTCCTATCGCGTAAGCCGCGGCCGGATAGTTGATCGAGGCTCAGCGGGGGCGCCACCGCCTGTGGCTCTGGCAGGATGCAAATCCTTGCCCCCGCTCCTTTGCTATGACCTCTCCGTCGATGCCCAGTCGTGTCGCGCTCATTGGCCGCCATAGTTAATGGATCGCACCCTTTCTTCGACGCGCCACTTAATTGCCGGGCATTTGTTTGCGTCTATCGCGGAGTGATCGTAGTCTTCTTTCTTCGACTCTCTACAGTTGAGGCATTTCGGTGGTTCACTCTTCTTCGTGCATTGCCCTCTCTGGTGGTTCTCGGCACAGTGGCTACATAACTCCTCGTTTTGGCAGTTGCTCGAGATGTGGCCAAAAGCCAGACACCTAAAGCACTGCACAACCCGCACCTGGTCGTTAAAATGGCACGACAGCCATCCAACGTAGACCCTGCCCTGGTCCAGCAGTCTTGCGCGGTCATCTGCCGAAATCTCGATAACCCACGTCGTTGTTCTTCTTGCGGCGGATTTGAATTGGTATACTGCTCTTAATTGCTTTTCATCCCGAAGGTTATTGCACTTGACGAGTGATTCGACCAACTCTTCCGCCTTCATAGTTGCTATAATCCCATGGATTGCAATGCGTGGGTTCATTTTCGCATCATCCTTAAGCACGAGACCAACGTCAGCCAGGACCTCTGATTCCTTAAGCTTTTGTAGGTCGATCGATTTGGCCACCACTCTTATTCCACAGCCCGGCATACGATTTACTCGCTCGACTCTTAGGTTATATTTTGCTGGGTCAATCGTCGCGATGGCCAGGTTCTTCGTGTCGTCCGATGTTTGAAGCTTTCCTTTCATGTGTCCAGCGGGTTTGAGTATAAAGGTCGTTGATGGTTCGACCTTAACCGTCGGTCCGTTCGGGACTCGTACCTTATTTCGCATGTCCCTTTTGCGCCGCGCTTCTTGCCATTCACCGGTGACGCTGGCATATGATGGTTGCTGAATCTCCATTGTTCTACTCTGAAGGGCCTCGGTAACTGCTGACTTCACATTCGCATTGATGGCCTCCCGCATTTCTGATTGGCTCGACTGATCTTTTTGCGCAATCGCCCCGGCAACGGCTTCCCGTGTGTCTCGACTGACCATGTATCGAACCTCGGTTATGATTTTTCGCCCGACTGTCTCGCAGTCCGCATCGCTCTTTGCTGACGTGCTTGCAGCTATTGCCTCAAGTGACACTTTCAGCTTAGCTCCAAGCTCGTTGATATTCGTTCCAGATCGCCTGTGAGGTCCGTTCGCAGGCATGATGTTATAGCCTCGGCTGTTTTTCTTTCTCGTGACAGTTCGGCGTAGGCGACGTAGATACTAGGGTAGGGTTCGACATTTCGTTCGATATTTCTTCGAGCTCCCTTGCTTTCAGTAGACTCTCATCCCTTCCAGCTGAATTGTCCGTTGGCGTCGCCGCTTTTCGTTTGAGTCTTCGTTTCTCCGGCGTCTTATCGATCTTCGTTAGTTCGGCTGGTTTCGACTTAGTCCCTGGCGTTGCTCCGCCATCACTGAGCGTGGCTTTCGCCTTAGCAGGGGGTGTTGCCTTGCCACCCTCCGAGGACATTATGTGCCTGTTGTCACCATAGGCTTTTCCCGTTAGGGTTAACCGCTCGTAGATAAACAACCTTCGCGATTGTCGTCGTCTTTCCAAGTACTTCGGCGAATACTGATTTTCGTCGTCGTCACTCGTTTGAGGGATCTGCCAGCACGGCGCACTTTGTCGTTGTTCCGGAGTCTTTTCGGTGTCACTCATCCGTTGCTGTCAGTATTGTAGACGTGGTGATTACAGAACAGGACAATACGAAAAAAAAAAATAAATAAATAAATCAATAAATAAATAAATTCACTTTTGTTGGTTGACGAATTCAATAAATAAACAATCTTATCAGAGTGCCGCTTAAATGCAAAGAGTATAAATAAACAATCTGTACAGTGTATAAATAAACAAGTAAACAATCAAACAGATCAACAAATAATCAAATAAACAAATAAACGAATAAGTTGGTCAGGTAAATAAAAGTTGTTTTCTGTCACACGTTAATAAAATAAGCAAGTCAATATATGGAGAATTAGGTAATTATGCAGTTGTGCGGCTTTTCCGAATTTTAGAGTTTTTCGAAATTTTCTTTTTCAACGATATTCAGTTTGTCCTCTACATGAAGAATCAGGTGGGGGAGGTCGGAAAATGTTATCCGAAATATTTTTTTTTACGTTAAAACATTTTTAAAAAATTTTTTTTTATTTTCGCCGTTCTGAAGCTATTTTCCTGTATCATTTATACGGTTCTAGAGCTGTTTTCCTGCATCATATATACGTGCAGATGTGTGTGTGTGTGTGTGTATTATTGAGCTATCTGTATATTATCTATAATATTTGTTATAATTAATAGTGGACGCCAGACCGATTTCTCTGGAATTGAAGTATGTCATAGAGGACACTTTTGTGAGTAATTTCATACCTATATGTTGGGCGTGGAAATCAAGTCTTCGTATGGTTATGCGAAGCAAAGTCGGTTTTTTTGGTTTATTTGGATTCTTGGTAAACGATGAAAAGAAATATTTAACGTCGTATATCGACTGTGGCGACTGTTTTGCGGATTGAAAACAACCATGTTCGACATTGAAAAACGTAAACACTACTTTGCTGTTGCCTGCCGTCTATCTAATCCACAAGAATTCCACAGTTTCGATAGTTCTTTCGAGTACGATGGATTGTGACGGCTGTGTTTTTTCTTTACGTGAATTTCATCGCCTGTGTGAAAATCAGGATCGGCTTTTTGATTTTCTGAAATCACATGGCGTAATCCCAAACTCGGTAAAGTGCGATAATTGTGGACAACCGGCAGTTTTCAATTCGAAAGATTCCTTCTGGAGGTGCCAAAAAAGTAAAAAAATCACGAAGGGAAAGAAAGTGGTGACGGAAAAGTGTGCCTTCAAGAAATCGATCCGGACGGACACATGGTTTAAACGGTATTAGGCATAAATGGCCGTTGGCAAAAAAGGCCGGGACAAAATAGCCGGACCAAAAAGGCCGGGGAAAAAATAGCCGACGGAATAAATGGCCGTCGGACAAGATGGCCGCGGAAAAAATGGCCGAGGATAAAATGGCCGGGGTAAAATGGCCGAGGATAAAATGACTGGGGAAAAAATGGCCGGGGATAAAATGGCCGAGGAAAAAATGGCCGAGGATAAAATGGCCGGGGAAAAAATAGTAGCGTGGTTAAGGTTAGTTTCGGTCAGTTTGGGTTAGTTCAGTTCTGCTTTTATCGATTTAGTTTGGGTTATTGAGGTTATTTAGGTTATTATACAGTGGTTAGGTTGTACAGTGGTGGCGGGGGCGGGCGGAGGGGGGGGGGGGTTGAAATTATACGGCCGTCTTTTTGATTCGGGATGGAATCATAATACTGTGAATCATCGATACAATTCTGTTGATCCACAAACGGGCGCTCATATACCAAATATTACGCCAGAGTCGTTTATTTTTTCGATCAGCCATTCTTTTCGTCGGCCTTTTTTTTCATCGGCCATTTTTTCAGTCGGCCATTTCTTCGGCGGCTTTTTTCCGGCCATTTTGTCCCCGGCCATTTTTTCCCCGGCCATTTTTTCCGCGGCCATTTTGTCCAACGGCCATTTATTCCGTCGGCCATTTTTTCCACAGCCTTTTTGGTCCGGCCATTTTGTCCCGGCCTTTTTGTCCTACGGCCATTTATTCCTAGATCCGGTTTAAACATGCAGCGCTTTCGATCGAGGATGCCTGTATTTTTATCAGCTATTTCGTTACATTGAAGCCTCCGAGACAAGAATTTCTCGAAATCGAAATGGGCCTCAGTGCTCATACAATTGTGGATTGGTCGAGCTTTATACGAGAAGCGATACTTTCGTGGTACATCTCGAAATCATCGCCGATCGGTGGTCCCGGCTGTATCGTCGAAATCGATGAAGCGAAAAGTGTCCTCATACTTGTGTTAACATACTTCAATTCCACCTGTATTAATTAGAACAAATATTGCAGATGATATGGAGATCACATGTTTACATCATTCGACCGCTATAGCTCGAGCCGTTCGCGAGTTAGAGACGGTTGAATTTCGCGGCATCATCACACACGCGCGCGCCCTTCCGCAGATGCGCACACGCATCGACGCTCGTCTACACATACGCCTAATCATACACACACATATACACGTATATATGATACGAGAAAACAGCTTCAGAACCGCGCAAATTGAAAAAAAAAAAAAAAAAAAAAAAATTAAGAAACGTAAAAAAAAAATATTTCGGAAAACATTTTCTGATCTCCCCCGCCTGATTATTCATCTATAAGACCGAACACGCATCCTCGAAAAAGAAAATTTTGAAAAACTTTAAAATTCGGAAAAGCCGCACAACTGCATAATTACCGAGAATTAGTTAAGTTGTGTCAGTATGAGTGGAATATAAACAAATGATAAATAAATAAACAAGTAAAACAACAATAAGATAAGTAGTGAAATAGTTAAGATAATGTTGGTCAAAGACTGAAAGGTGTAAAAAGACGGACGGATTTTATGGGCCAACAGGTAAAAGACACACTGCTGGCTTGGTAAATAAATAAGTTAATAAATAAACAATAATTAGACGAGAACATTTACAGACAGTTTTAACGGGTGGTTGTGGAGAATTATCAGCAAGACGGGGAGGAAATCGAGTAAAAACTGTAGGCGCAGGGGAGGAAAGAATATATTAGATGTTAAATGTTCCCACTTTCGTCCCTGACACACTGCGCCACCTGGCAACGGGCGCCTAAAGCTCGTCATGTATCTGTCAGTAGGCAGCGAATCTTGGTTCTGCCAGTGAGCACTAAAACTCGGTAACTTTGCGACCCGCGTGTCCACTGTCCACTTTTCCAAACAAAATGGATGCACGAGTAAACAACACTCACTTTCCACAAAAGAAATCCGTTCGTTGCTCCGTAAATCGGGCGAGTTTTTCGCGAAATTTTATATCCACCGAAAGCCCGCGACGAGCACTACACGATGACACCATTTTTAAGGTTGAACGCGTTAATTTACTTCCACTTATGAACGTCCAAAGACAGAGCGGAACAGAACACGTCCGACAACGACAAGAGAGTCATAGTTACTCTCGCCGTTTACCCGCGCTTGCTTGAATTTCTTCACGTTGACATTCAGAGCACTGGGCAGAAATTACATTGCGTCAACACCCGCGAGGGCTATCGCAATGCTTTGTTTTAATTAGACAGTCGGATTCCCCTAGTCCGTGCCAGTTCTGAGCTGAGCGTTGAATGGTGGCCGAAGAGAACGACCAAGACGGCTTTCACCGCCAAGGAAGCCTCGCAGCAAGGAAGATCCGCTGGAGACCAAGGCACGGGACCGAGCTCGGATCTGCAACGAAAATTCCTGTGAAGAAACTTCCATCGTTCACCTCGCCCAGGCCCGGCACGTTAGCCAAACCCGCTTCCCTAACAAGCCCGACGCACCCCGCTCCTCAGAGCCAATCCTTATTCCGAAGTTACGAATCCAATTTGCCGACTTCCCTTACCTACATTAGTCTATCGACTAGAGGCTCTTTACCTTGGAGACCTGCTGCGGATATGGGTACAAACCGGCGCGACACCTCCACGTGGCCCTCTCCTGGATTTTCGAGGTCCGAGGGGAAGATCCGGACACCGCCGCAACTGCGGTGCTCTTCGCGTTCCAAACCCTATCTCCCTGCCAGAGGTTTCCAGGGAACTCGAACGCTTATGCAGAAAAGAAAACTCTTCCCGGATCTCCCGACGGCGTCTCCAGGTCATTTTGGGTTACCCCGACGAACTCTCTTGCGAGGGCCCGAATTGTATACGGTTCCGCTGCCGGGTTCCGGAATAGGAACCGGATTCCCTTTTGCCCGACGGGTGTGACACGTAATTAGATATTACATTCTGTGACTCAAAACAATGTCATCAACATAGGATTTCTCCTAGGGCTTAGGATCGACTGACTCGTGTGCAACGGCTGTTCACACGAAACCCTTCTCCACGTCAGTCCTCCAGGGCCTCGCTGGAGTATTTGCTACTACCACCAAGATCTGCACCGACGGCGGCTCCAGGCAGGCTCACGCCCAGACCCTTCTGCGCACACCGCCGCGACCCTCCTACTCGTCAGGGCTTCATGACGGAAAATAAATTTTCCGCCTCACTTGCCACTGACGGCAGAGTATAGGCGCGACGCTTCAGCGTCATCCATTTTCAGGGCTAGTTGCTTCGGCAGGTGAGTTGTTACACACTCCTCAGCGGATTCCGACTTCCATGGCCACCGTCCTGCTGTCTTAAGCAACCAACGCCTTTCATGGTATCCCATAAGCGTCAACTTAGGCGCTTTAACTCTGCGTTTGGTTCATCCCACAGTGCCAGTTCTGCTTACCAAAATTGGCCCACTTGGCACTCTGATCCGAAATCTCGTGGCTTCACAGTTCAAGCAAGCCACAGATCTCACCCATTTAAAGTTTGAGAATAGGTTGAGGTCGTTTCGGCCCCAAGGCCTGTAACCATTCGCTTCACCAGATGAGACTCGTATAAGAGCGAGTGCCAGCTATCCTGAGGGAAACTTTGGAGGGAACCAGCTACTGGATGGTTCGATTAGTCTTTCGCCCCTATACCCAGTTCCGACGATCGATTTGCACGTCAGAATCGCTACGGACCTCCATCAGGGTTTCCCCTGACTTCGTCCTGACCAGGCATAGTTCACCATCTTTCGGGTCCCAACGTGTACGCTTTGGGTGCGCCTCTTCTCGCAATGAGAAAGAGACGTCCCGGGAGTGCGGGACCGGCCGTGCTACGGTCCATCCTCCCTCGGTCGGTGCGGGGTCGACCTTCACTTTCATTGCGCCTTTAGGCTTAATAGCTCCCAATGACTCGCGCACATGTTAGACTCCTTGGTCCATGTTTCAAGACGGGTCCTGAAAGTACCAAAAGCAGTAGCGTCGCTGACCGGTATCATAATTTTTATAGCCAGTCCTAGGACACCGTCAACCAACAGCTGGAAAAGCCCGACGACGGCGTTAGATCCGTACATTCGGGAAACACTTTTCTCGCTTGCGACGGGCCGGACGCAGTTCGAATGTTTCTGGCCAGATACCTTGCGAGTACCGCCGGGCAGCCGGTCGGGCAACCAAGGGTCTGCCCCGCAGTGACGCCGTAAAGTGCACACGAGACAGGCAACCACTCAGGCCGTAGACCGACACCCAATGAGTCGCGACGTCCTACTAGGGGAGAAGTGCACGCCGACGTTACCAGGCAATAAAAAACATACAAACGCATGCCGAGAAACCGAAGTTCCTGGCATTGCGAACCGCACACGTACCAGTAACGCTGACGATGAATCTCCCTATTCGATCTTTCGGGTTTCTCAGGTTTACCCCTGAACGGTTTCACGTACTCTTGAACTCTCTCTTCAAAGTTCTTTTCAACTTTCCCTCACGGTACTTGTTCGCTATCGGTCTCGTGGTCGTATTTAGCCTTAGATGGAGTTTACCACCCTCTTAGAGCTGCACTCTCAAGCAACCCGACTCTAAGGAGAGATCCTCCCGAAACGCGACTCGGTCACTACAGGCCTGGCACCCTCTACGGGTAATTGGCCCCATTCAAGATGGACTTGGACTCGAGCATACGCTTCGGGATGAGTGGATCCTCCCGAACACTACATTTCCCAGCGACAGTGCCGCGGGATTCAATGCTGGGCTCTTTTCTGTTCGCTCGCCCCTAGTAAGGAAATCCTGGTTAGTTTCTTTTCCTCTGCTTAATAATATGCTTAAATTCAGCGGGTAGTCTCGCCTGCTCTGAGGTCGTCGATTGTTTTGCTTTATTCGCTGAGATATGCAAAAACTCGTTTTTGTTTCACCGATAGAATGTATTTGTCTCAGACCGATGAGAGCCTTGGAAAGTGATCGTTTGACAATCATCTTACACGCGTTGCGTTATTCATATTAACCGTAAACCGTTATTTGTTTTCTCTTATAAACTCGATTCATGGCTACACAGTCGTATCCGTCCGTTAAAACTAATAATAGCTCCGGGACGAGATCAACCGGCCATGTAGAGTTTCGAGAAAACGGTTGCGGTAATAAAACACACGCGTTGTGACTCGCTCTCCGGCTCTGCATGACTTTTCATTATATACATTCGATTAATCGAGTTTCGCACAGCGAAAAAATTCGCGGTATTTCGCTTTTATAAAAATAATAGCGCGTGACAACGACGAGACACCACCGTAGGCATATGCCACTATATACATATCGTTATAAAGCGATATATATTTATTGACGGGGCTCGTTGTATCACACCGCTCAACGGTATCACGCGTACTGATAAGAAAGAAAACTTTTTTCAAGCTTAACGGGATCGGACGTTAAAGTCCTTCGCCCGTTTATAGCAAAAGTGATTTTTAATTCTACTTTTCCTGTAACGATCCACCGAAGAAATTTATTTTAAACGACGCCGACACATGCCCGCTCGAAAGCGCGCGATTAGTCGACGAACGTTCACATATCGCTCGTAATAAGCAGTTTGTTTCATGCAAAACGACCCTCAGCCAGGCGTGGTCCGGGAATAGTATCCGTGGACCGCAATGTGCGTTGGAAATGTCGATGTTCATGTGTCCTGCAGTTCACAAGTTGACGCGCAATTAGCTGCGTTTTTCATCGACCCACGAGCCAAGTGATTCACCGTTCAGGGGAATCATATAAAGATTGTTTGTTAAGTTCCATTGATAACTCAATATTGTACAAACTCGACGGGTGACACGGAAAATTCCCGTGATCGGATATCACACTTTTGGGAACAATCCGTTGACCGACAACATGTTTCGCAAGCCCACCCCGGAAGGCACGACTGCGAGTCGTTTGAACGTCAACGATTAAATAAATAATCGTTGCGTGATTCGCACGACAACGAAACGGTCTAAATTAAATATTGAAAATAATTTAATTGACGTTTATACTCGGGCGTGATTTCATTTAAAAACCTTGGACAACGACACGACGCTTGAAGCGACGAGCGCTGACCTCTTCGCGGAGATCCTCCATTTTAAATCGATAACAATTGTTAATATCTTTGATCGATAACGTACGCGAAAAACAAATGTCAACCTTTCTCGTCTACTTTTTTGTCGCTACCCCGCACGTTTGCGTGAGTAACTCAAAGTTATCGAGTAACACCTATGAAACACGCTTTTGTACGTTACAAAGAGATTTTATCTTATTGTCATCGTTAATGGAATCGCTTCCCAACGCGATATAGGTTGCCACGAAAACGTCACGACAAGTTTCGGAGGGCTCTCATTACAACACGCTTGTAAAGGCGTGGTTGTATTATCATGATTGCCTCGTTCGAATATAAGCAAGATGCATCAGAAATTATGTACATGCGTTGAAAAAGCTTACATATCGCACATAACGATAGCAGATGGAGCGAGCACAGCGACAAATACGATCGCGGTTTTAATTTGTGCTTACAACCCGGCTTCGCCCAGCGTGTGTTGCCTTAATCGTTCGACCAATGATAATTTCGCAGTCTCGTCTCGCTTAAAAAAAGTTTTTCTTATTTTTGACTTAAAAAAGACAATATAATAAATAATATTTCTTTTTCGATGCGTCAGCATCTTCATGTTATTCAATCATTTCGTACACTTTTTGTTTGTTTCGCTGCTATTTTATAAAGCGAGCGTTGTACGTTAATGATCCTTCCTAAGGTTCACCTACGGAAACCTTGTTACGACTTTTACTTCCTCTATATGATCAAGTTTGGTCATCTTCCCAGCAACATCGGCATTGCCGTAACATTGCCGCGCACCAGTCCGAAGACCTCACTAGATCATTCAATCGGTAGTAGCGACGGGCGGTGTGTACAAAGGGCAGGGACGTAATCGACGCGAGCTTATGACTCGCGCTTACTGGGAATTCCTCGTTCATGGGGAATAATTGCAAGCCCCAATCCCTAGCACGAAGGAGGTTCAGCGGGTTACCCGGGCCCTTCGGCCAGGGAAGACACGCTAATTCCTTCAGTGTAGCGCGCGTGCGGCCCAAAACATCTAAGGGCATCACAGACCTGTTATTGCTCAATCTCGTGCGGCTAGAAGCCGCCTGTCCCTCTAAGAAAATTTGTTTGTACGTCGGTAGAAAAAACCACCCAACCGAAGCCGGGGGCCTTCGAGATACCAGAAAGTACGCCTATTTAGCAGGCTAGAGTCTTGTTTGTTATCGGAATTGACCAGACAAATCGCTCCACCAACTAAGAACGGCCATGCACCACCACCCACCGAATCAAGAAAGAGCTATCAATCTGTCAATCCTTCCGGTGTCCGGGCCTGGTGAGGTTTCCCGTGTTGAGTCAAATTAAGCAGCAGGCTCTACTCCTGGTGGTGTTCTTCCGTCAATTCCTGTAAGTTTCAGCTTCGCAACCACACTTCCCCCGGAACCCAAAAGCTTTGATTTCCCGGAAGCTGCCCGCCGAGTCATCCGAGGAACTTCGGCGGATCGCTAGCTGGCATCGTTTATAGTTAGAACTGGGGCGGTATCTGATCGCCTTCGAACCTCTAACTTTCGTTCTTGATTAATGAAAACATTTTTGGCAAATGCTTTCGCTTCTGTCCGTCTTGGACAGAGAACCAACAAAATAGAACCGAGGTCCTATTCCATTATTCCATGCACACAGTATTCAGGCAAAGTTAGCCTGCTTTAAGCACTCTCATTTGTTCAAAGTAAACGTACCGGCCCACCTCGACACTCAGTAAAGAGCACCGCGATAGGATATTAGTTGGACCGCCCCGTGAGGAGCTAAGCCCACCGGTAGGACGTCTCACGGCATGCTAGTTAAACACCGCGAGCGGTGAACCAACATCGTGACACACAGATTCAACCACGAGCTTTTGAACCGCAACAACTTTAATATACGCTATTGGAGCTGGAATTACCGCGGCTGCTGGCACTAGACTTGCCCTCCAATGGATCCTCGTTAAAGGATTTGAAGTGTACTAATTCCGATTACGGGGTCTCGGATGAGTCCCGTATCGTTATTTTTCGTCACTACCTCCCCGTGCCGGGAGTGGGTAATTTGCGCGCCTAATGCCTTCCTTGGATGTGGTAGCCGTTTCTCAGGCTCCCTCTCCGGAATCGAACCCTGATTCCCCGTTACCCGTTACAACCATTGTAGGCGCAGAACCTTCCATCGACAGTTGATAAGGCAAACATTTGAAAGATGCGTCGCCGGTACGAGACCGTGCGATCAGCACAAAGTTATTCAGAGTCACCAAAGTAAACGGTGGACGAGCGAACCCGCCACCGATTGGTTTTGATCTGATAAAAGCGTTCCTCTCCATCTCCGGTCGGAACTCTGGTTTGCATGTATTAGTTCTAGAATTACCACAGTTATCCAAGTAAATGTGTGTACGATCTAAGGAACCATAACTGACTTAATGAGCCATTCGCGGTTTCACCTTAATACGGCATGTACTGAGACATGCATGGCTCAATCTTTAAACAAGCATATGACTACTGGCAGGATCAACCAGGGAGCTTCGTTCGAAGATTATCTCACGAGATAGCTCAGGAATATCGACCGTTAGATCTTTATACCTTTTCGTTTCTCGAAGTGTTTTTACCCCAGATACTTGACGAGGAGCGACTGGGGACACTTTTCGTTCATTTAAAATTTTTAATTTATTTATTTTCGACTCGGTTGCGGTATCTTTCACAATGAAAAAGACGCTTGACAACTCAGCCACGGATTGCATCTTTCTATCCTTCCTCCTTCTTCCTTCTCATATATTTATTTCTTATTATTGTGCGAACCCGCTATCGCACTCTCGTCAATTTCCTCGTTTATAAAACCACATAAACTCTTATATAATGCTGGAAATTTTATATTCTCAGCGTCTCGACGTGCCCTCTTTCGAGGCACGTATTTTTGTATTTATGTTTGCAATATATCAGGAATTCATGGTGAAGTCCATCATTCATATTGATATTCTCGCCCGGAACAGGGTGAGTCGATGCTCGGTATAAGTTTATTAACAACTCGTGTTGAAAAACTTTTATCGCCGTAGCGTGGACCACGTAAGAGCCATTTGGTCATAGACGCCGACTCGTGGTAATGCTGAGTTATAGTATGTAACCGATGATCCGACGGTAAGCGGTGACCGAACCGTCGCCTCGACTCCTCTTGTAGTACCGAGCTGGGGCACCTGCGGTTCAGCGAACGACGGCTTATACATGGGGCGCAGGGCAGCCGTACTAGCGTTGAACGGCCCGGACGGGCTCCGTGCGCTCGGACTTAAAAAAAAAACGGGCGTCAAAAACACGAAAATGTTCGCCTCGTTGGAAATGGAGTAATGAAATGATGGAATCGTCGCTACAAGGTTATAACATTTTAAACATGATGAGTCATCATTTATATATATATTTGATTTTACCAAAATTTTTCCGAATCTAAATGCTCAAAAAACAAAAAAAAATAATTACCGTCTATTTCAAATTTTTAATGATTCAATTTATACGAAAAAGATAGAATCTTATATAAACAGTATGGAAAGTATGATTGATAAAGTCGATTATATTAATTTATCGAATAACGATAAATAAAATTTGACGCGTAGACCGATCGCTCGTTTATAAAATTCTAAAAATTCAAAAATTCTTGTTAAACGTGAACAACGTTATGAATTGTAATTGAATCAAAAAAGTTTGTTTTGACAATAAAAACCGATCAACGATAAGTGAATTTTAAATCCACACGTAGATCGATCGCATGTACATTGAGTTGACGCGTAGACCGACCGCACTTGGAAATAATCCACGCGTAGACCGACCGCGACCGGAGTTGTTCGACGCGTAGACCGAGCGCATGTACATTGAGATGACGCGTAGACCGATCGCACTCGGAAATAATCCACGCGTAGACCGACTGCGACCAGAGTTGCTCGACGCGTAGACCGATCGCTTTCTCGAAGAGTAAAAGAACATAACTTTCTTCTTATCGTATTAATGTAACAACCAATATCAAAACGTGGTTAAAAAATATTTTTTTTCAAATTGTTTTTTCATCGAAATGATATAAATAAACCTTTATTTTTCACCCGTAGATCGACCGCTTTTTCTTGAAACCGAAAAAAAAAAAAAAAACACGTTTGTAAAATAATAAGAACATTAAAATTATTCCAGGCGTAGACCGATCGGTTTTTCTGAAATTCGAAAAAAAAAAAAAATTTTCTTCATCGAACGCGAATACCATTTTGACCTAAAATTTATTCTAATAAATTAATGAAAAAAAATTGGTATCGAAAACGAAAGAGGAATTTAAAATCCACACGTTGACCAATCGCATGTACATTGAATGGACGCGTAGACCGATCGCACTCGCAAAATAATCCACACGTTGACCGATCGCATGTACATTGAGTTGACGCGTAGACCGACCGCACTCGGAAATAATCCACGCGTAGACCGACCGTGACCAGAGTTGTTCGACGCGTAGACCGATCGCATGTACATTGAGTTGACGCGTAGACCGATCGCCCTCGGAAATAATCCACGCGTAGACCGACCGCGACCAGAGTTGTTCGACGCGTAGACCGATCGCTATCTCGAAAGGTAAAAAAACATAGCTTTCTTCTTATCGCATTAACGTAACAATCAATATCAAAACGTGCTGAAAAATTTTTTTTTTCAAATTATTTTTCCATCGGAATGAAATGAATAAACCTTAAATTTTTACCCGTAGATCGACTTTTTTTTCTTGAACTCAAAAAAAAAAAAAAAATTCGGTTGTAAAATAATAAGAACATTAAAATTATTCCAGGCGTAGACCGATCGGTTTTTTTGAAATTCGAAAATTAAAAAAAAATTTTTTCATGAAACGCGAAAACCAATTTGACCTAAAATTTGTTCTAATGAATTGATGAAAAAAATTGTTATCGAAAAACGAAAGAGGAATTCAAAATCCACACGTAGACCGATCGCATGTATATTGAGTTGACGCGTAGACCGACCGCACTCGGAAATAATACACACGTAGACCGATCGCAGGTACATTGAGTTGACGCGCAGACCGACCGCACTCGGAAATTATCCACGCGTAGACCGACCGCGACCGGAGTTGTTCGATGCGTAGACCGATCGCATGTACATTGAGATGACGCGTAGACCGATCGCACTCGGAAATAATCCACGCGTAGACCGACCGCGACCAGAGTTGCTCGACGCGTAGACCGATCGCTTTTTCGAAGAGTAAAAGAACATAACTTTCTTCTTATCGTATTAATGTAACAATCAATATCAAAACGTGGTTAAAAAATTTTTTTTTTCAAATTGTTTTTTCATCGAAATGAAATAAATAAACCTTCATTTTTCACCCGTAGATCGACCGCTTTTTCTTGAAACCAAAAAAAAAAAAAAAATTCATTTGTATAATGATAAGAACATGAAAATTATTCCAGGCGTAGACCGATCGGTTTTTCTGAAATTCAAAAAAAAAAAAATTTTCTTCATGAAACGCGAAAACCATTTTGACCAAAAATTTATTCTAATAAATTGATGAAAAAAAATTGGTATCGAAAAACGAAAGAGGATTTTAAAATCCACACGTAGACCGATCGCATGTACATTGAGTTGACGCGTAGACCGATCGCACTCGGAAATAATCCACACGTAGACCGATCGCATGTACATTGAGTTAACGCGTAGACCGACCGCACTCGGGAATAATCTACGCGTAGACCGAATGCGACCAGAGTTGCTCGACGCGTAGACCGATCGCTTTCTCGAAGAGTAAAAGAACATAACTTTCTTCTTATCGTATTAATGTAACAACCAATATCAAAACGTGGTTAAAAAATATTTTTTTTCAAATTGTTTTTTCATCGAAATGATATAAATAAACCTTTATTTTTCACCCGTAGATCGACCGCTTTTTCTTGAAACCGAAAAAAAAAAAAAAAACACGTTTGTAAAATAATAAGAACATTAAAATTATTCCAGGCGTAGACCGATCGGTTTTTCTGAAATTCGAAAAAAAAAAAAATTTTCTTCATCGAACGCGAATACCATTTTGACCTAAAATTTATTCTAATAAATTAATGAAAAAAAATTGGTATCGAAAACGAAAGAGGAATTTAAAATCCACACGTTGACCAATCGCATGTACATTGAATGGACGCGTAGACCGATCGCACTCGCAAAATAATCCACACGTTGACCGATCGCATGTACATTGAGTTGACGCGTAGACCGACCGCACTCGGAAATAATCCACGCGTAGACCGACCGTGACCAGAGTTGTTCGACGCGTAGACCGATCGCATGTACATTGAGTTGACGCGTAGACCGATCGCCCTCGGAAATAATCCACGCGTAGACCGACCGCGACCAGAGTTGTTCGACGCGTAGACCGATCGCTATCTCGAAAGGTAAAAAACATAGCTTTCTTCTTATCGCATTAACGTAACAATCAATATCAAAACGTGCTGAAAAATTTTTTTTTTCAAATTATTTTTCCATCGGAATGAAATGAATAAACCTTAAATTTTTACCCGTAGATCGACTTTTTTTTCTTGAACTCAAAAAAAAAAAAAAAATTCGGTTGTAAAATAATAAGAACATTAAAATTATTCCAGGCGTAGACCGATCGGTTTTTTTGAAATTCGAAAATTAAAAAAAAATTTTTTCATGAAACGCGAAAACCAATTTGACCTAAAATTTGTTCTAATGAATTGATGAAAAAAATTGTTATCGAAAAACGAAAGAGGAATTCAAAATCCACACGTAGACCGATCGCATGTATATTGAGTTGACGCGTAGACCGACCGCACTCGGAAATAATACACACGTAGACCGATCGCAGGTACATTGAGTTGACGCGCAGACCGACCGCACTCGGAAATTATCCACGCGTAGACCGACCGCGACCGGAGTTGTTCGATGCGTAGACCGATCGCATGTACATTGAGATGACGCGTAGACCGATCGCACTCGGAAATAATCCACGCGTAGACCGACCGCGACCAGAGTTGCTCGACGCGTAGACCGATCGCTTTTTCGAAGAGTAAAAGAACATAACTTTCTTCTTATCGTATTAATGTAACAATCAATATCAAAACGTGGTTAAAAAATTTTTTTTTTCAAATTGTTTTTTCATCGAAATGAAATAAATAAACCTTCATTTTTCACCCGTAGATCGACCGCTTTTTCTTGAAACCAAAAAAAAAAAAAAAATTCATTTGTATAATAATAAGAACATGAAAATTATTCCAGGCGTAGACCGATCGGTTTTTCTGAAATTCAAAAAAAAAAAAATTTTCTTCATGAAACGCGAAAACCATTTTGACCAAAAATTTATTCTAATAAATTGATGAAAAAAAATTGGTATCGAAAAACGAAAGAGGATTTTAAAATCCACACGTAGACCGATCGCATGTACATTGAGTTGACGCGTAGACCGATCGCACTCGGAAATAATCCACACGTAGACCGATCGCATGTACATTGAGTTAACGCGTAGACCGACCGCACTCGGGAATAATCTACGCGTAGACCGAATGCGACCAGAGTTGTTCGACGCGTAGACCGATCGCATTCTCGAAAAGTAAAAGAACATAACTTTCTTCTTATCGCATCAACGTAACAATCAATATCAAAACGTGCTTAAAATTTTTTTTTTTTAAATTATTTTTCCATCGGAATGAAATGAATAAACCTTAAATTTTTACCAGTAGATCGACCTTTTTTTCTTGAACCCAAAAAAAAAAAAAAAAAATTCGGTTGTAAAATAATAAGAACATTAAAATGATTCCAGGCGTAGACCGATCGGTTTTTTTGAAATTCGAAAATAAAAAAAAAAATTTTTCATGAAACGCGAAAACCAATTTGACCTAAAATTTATTCTAATGAAATGATGAAAAAAATTGATATCGAAAAACGAAAGAGGAATTCAAAATCCACACGTAGACCGATCGCATGTACATTGAGTTGACGCGTAGACCGACCGCACTCGGAAATAATCCACGCGTAGACCGACCGCGACCGAAGTTGTTCGACGCGTAGACCGATCGCATGTACATTGAGTTGACGCGTAGACCGATCGCACTCGGAAATAATCCACGCGTAGACCGACCGCGACCAGAGTTGTTCGACGCGTAGACCGATCGCTTTCTCGAAAAGTGAAAGAACATAACTTCCTTCTTATCGCATGAACGTAACAATCAATATCAAAACGTGCTTAAAAATTTTTTTTTTCAAATCATTTTTCCATCGGAATGAAATGAATAAACCTTAAATTTTTACCCGTAGATCGACCGCTTTTTCTTAAACCCGAAAAGAAATGAAAAATTTCGGTTGTAAAATAATAAGAACATTAAAATGATTCCAGGCGTCGACCGATCGGTTTTTTTGAAATTCGAAAAAAAAAAAATTTTTTTTTCATGAAACGCGAAAATTAATTTGACCTAAAATTTATTCTAATAAATTGATGAAAAAAATTGGTATCGAAAAACGAAAGAGGAATTTCGAATCCACGCGTAGACCGACCGCGGGCAGAGTTGTTCGTTGCGTAGACCGATCGCATGTACATTGAGTTGACGCGTAGACCGATCGCACTCGGGAATAATCCACGCGTAGACCGACCGCGACCAGAGTTGCTCGACGCGTAGACCGATCGCTTTTTCGAAGAGCAAAAGAACATAACTTTCTTCTTATCGTATTAATGTAACAATCAATATCGAAACGTGGTTAAAAATTTTTTTTTTTCAAATTTTTTTTTCATCGAAATGAAATAAATGAACCTTCATTTTTCACCCGTAGATCGACCGCTTTTTCTTGAAACCAAAAAAAAAAAAAAAATACGTTTGTAAAATAATAAGAACATTAAAATTATTCCAGGCGTAGACCGATCGGTTTTTCTGAAATTCGAAAAAAAAAAAAAATTTTCTTCATCAAACGCGAATACCATTTTGACCTAAAATTTATTCTAATAAATTGATGAAAAAAAATTGGTATCGAAAAACGAAAGAGGATTTTAAAATCCACACGTAGACTGATCGCATGTATATTGAGTTGACGCGTAGACTGACCGCACTCGGAAATAATCCACGCGTTGACCGACCGCGACCAGAGTTGTTCGACGCGTAGACCGATCGCCTGTACATTGAGTTGACGCGTAGACCGATCGCACTCGGGAATAATCCACGCGTAGACCGACCGCGACCAGAGTTGTTCGACGCGTAGACCGATCGCTTTCTCGAAAAGTAAAAAAACATAACTTTCTTCTTATCCCATTAACGTAACAATCAATATCAAATCGTGGTTAAAAAATTTTTTTTCAAATTATTTTTTCATCGAAATGAAATAAATAAACCTTCATTTTTCACCCGTAGATCGACCACTTTTTCTTGAAACCAAAAAAAAAAAAAAAAAAATTCGTTTGTAAAATAATAAGAACATTAAAATTATTATAGGCGTAGACCGATCGGTTTTTCTGAAATTCAAAAAAAAAAAATTTCTTTCATGAAACGCGAAAACCATTTTGACCTAAAATTTATTCTAATAAATTGATGAAAAAAAATTGGTATCGAAAAACGAAAGAGGATTTCAAAGTCCACACGTAGACCAATCGCATGTACATTGAGTTGACGCGTAGACCGACCGTACTCGGGAATAATCCACGCGTAGACCGACCGCGACCGGAGTTGTTTGACGCGTAGACCGATCGCATGTACATTGAATTGACGCGTAGACCGATCGCACTCGGAAATAATCCACGCGTAGACCGACCGCGACCAGAGTTGTTCGACGCGTAGACCGATCGCTTTCTCGAAAAGTAAAAGAACATAACTTCCTTCTTATCGCATGAACGTAACAATCAATATCAAAACGTGCTTAAAAATTTTTTTTTTCAAATTATTTTTCCATCGGAATGAAATAAATAAACCTTAAATTTTTACCCGTAGATCGACCGCTTTTTCTTAAACCCGAAAAGAAATAAAAAAATTCGGTTGTAAAATAATAAGAACATTAAAATTATTCCAGGGGTAGACCGATCGGTTTTTTTGAAATTCGAAAAAAAAAAAATTTTTTTTCATGAAACGCGAAAATTAATTTGACCTAAAATTTATTCTAATAAATTGATGAAAAAAATTGGTATCGAGAAACGAAAGAGGAATTTCAAATCCACGCGTAGACCGACCGCGGGCAGAGTTGTTCGTTGCGTAGACCGATCGCATGTACATTGAGTTGACGCGTAGACCGATCGCACTCGGAAATAATCCACGCGTAGACCGACCGCGACCAGAGTTGCTCGACGCGTAGACCGATCGCTTTTTCGAAGAGTAAAAGAACATAACTTTCTTCTTATCGTATTAATGTAACAATCAATATCGAAACGTGGTTAAAAAATTTTTTTTTTCAAATTGTTTTTTCATCGAAATGAAATAAATGAACCTTTATTTTTCACCCGTAGATCGACCCCTTTTTCTTGAAACCAAAAAAAAAAAAAAAAAATACGTTTGTAAAATAATAAGAACATTAAAATTATTCCAGGCGTAGACCGATCGGTTTTTCTGAAATTCGAAAATAAAAAAAATTTCCTTGATGAAACGCGAAAACCATTTTGACCAAAAATTTATTCTCATAAATTGATGAAAAAAAATTGGTATCGAAAAACGAAAGAGGATTTTAAAATCCACACGTAGACTGATCGCATGTATATTGAGTTGACGCGTAGACTGACCGCACTCGGAAATAATCCACGCGTTGACCGATCGCATGTACATTGAGTTGACGCGTAGACCGACCGCACTCGGAAATAATCCACGCGTAAACCGACTGTGACCAGAGTTGTTCGACGCGTAGACCGATCGCATGTACATTGAGTTTCCATTTTTCCATCGGAATGAAATGAATAAACCTTACATTTTTACCCGTAGATCGACTTTTTTTTCTTGAAACCAAAAAAAAAAAAAATACGTTTGTAAAATAATAAGAACATTAAAATTATTCCAGGCGTAGACCGATCGGTTTTTCTGAAATTCGAAAAAAAAAAAAATTTTCTTCATCAAACGCGAATACCATTTTGACCTAAAATTTATTCTAATAAATTGATGAAAAAAAATTGGTATCGAAAAACGAAAGAGGATTTTAAAATCCACACGTAGACTGATCGCATGTATATTGAGTTGACGCGTAGACTGACCGCACTCGGAAATAATCCACGCGTTGACCGACCGCGACCAGAGTTGTTCGACGCGTAGACCGATCGCATGTACATTGAGTTGACGCGTAGACCGATCGCACTCGGGAATAATCCACGCGTAGACCGACCGCGACCAGAGTTGTTCGACGCGTGGACCGATCGCTTTCTCGAAAAGTAAAAAAACATAGCTTTCTTCTTATCCCATTAACGTAACAATCAATATCAAATCGTGGTTAAAAAATTTTTTTTCATATTATTTTTTCATCGAAATGAAATAAATAAACCTTCATTTTTCACCCGTAGATCGACCGCTTTTTCTTGAAACCAAAAAAAAAAAAAAAAAATTCGTTTGTAAAATAATAAGAACATTAAAATTATTATAGGCGTAGACCGATCGGTTTTTCTGAAATTCAAAAAAAAAAAATTTCTTTCATGAAACGCGAAAACCATTTTGACCTCAAATTTATTCTAATAAATTGATGAAAAAAAATTGGTATCGAAAAACGAAAGAGGATTTCAAAGTCCACACGTAGACCGATCGCATGTACATTGAGTTGACGCGTAGACCGACTGTACTCGGGAATAATCCACGCGTAGACCGACCGCGACCGGAGTTGTTTGACGCGTAGACCGATCGCATGTACATTGAATTGACGCGTAGACCGATCGCACTCGGAAATAATCCACGCGTAGACCGACCGCGACCAGAGTTGTTCGACGCGTAGACCGATCGCTTTCTCGAAAAGTAAAAGAACATAACTTCCTTCTTATCGCATGAACGTAACAATCAATATCAAAACGTGCTTAAAAATTTTTTTTTTCAAATTATTTTTCCATCGGAATGAAATGAATAAACCTTAAATTTTTACCCGTAGATCGACCGCTTTTTCTTAAACCCGAAAAGAAATAAAAAAATTCGGTTGTAAAATAATAAGAACATTAAAATTATTCCAGGGGTAGACCAATCGGTTTTTTTGAAATTCGAAAAAAAAAAAAATTTTTTTTCATGAAACGCGAAAATTAATTTGACCTAAAATTTATTCTAATAAATTGATGAAAAAAATTGGTATCGAAAAACGAAAGAGGAATTTCAAATCCACGCGTAGACCGACCGCGGGCAGAGTTGTTCGTTGCGTAGACCGATCGCATGTACATTGAGTTGACGCGTAGACCGATCGCACTCGGAAATAATCCACGCGTAGACCGACCGCGACCAGAGTTGCTCGACGCGTAGACCGATCGCTTTTTCGAAGAGTAAAAGAACATAACTTTCTTCTTATCGTATTAATGTAACAATCAATATCGAAACGTGGTTAAAAAATTTTTTTTTTCAAATTGTTTTTTCATCGAAATGAAATAAATGAACCTTTATTTTTCACCCGTAGATCGACCGCTTTTTCTTAAAACCAAAAAAAAAAAAAAAAATACGTTTGTAAAATAATAAGAACATTAAAATTATTCCAGGCGTAGACCGATCGGTTTTTCTGAAATTCGAAAATAAAAAAAATTTCCTTGATGAAACGCGAAAACCATTTTGACCAAAAATTTATTCTCATAAATTGATGAAAAAAAATTGGTATCGAAAAACGAAAGAGGATTTTAAAATCCACACGTAGACTGATCGCATGTATATTGAGTTGACGCGTAGACTGACCGCACTCGGAAATAATCCACGCGTTGACCGATCGCATGTACATTGAGTTGACGCGTAGACCGACCGCACTCGGAAATAATCCACGCGTAAACCGACTGTGACCAGAGTTGTTCGACGCGTAGACCGATCGCATGTACATTGAGATGACGCGTAGATCGATCGCACTCGGAAATAATCCACGCGTAGACCGACCGCGACCAGAGTTGCTCGACGCGTAGACCGATCGCTTTTTCGAAGAGTAAAAGAACATAACTTTCTTCTTATCGTATTAATGTAACAATCAATATCAAAACGTGGTTTAAAAATTTTTTTTTTCAAATTGTTTTTTCATCGAAATGAAATAAATAAACCTTCATTTTTCACCCGTAGATCGACCGCTTTTTCTTGAAACCAAAAAAAAAAAAAAAAAATTCGTTTGTAAAATAATAAGAACATGAAAATTATTCCAGGCGTAGACCGATCGGTTTTTCTGAAATTCGAAAAAAAAAAAAAATTTCTTCATAAAACGCGAAAACCATTTTGACCAAAAATTTATTCTAATAAATTGATGAAAAAAAATTGGTATCGAAAAACGAAAGAGGATTTTAAAATCCACACGTAGACCGATCGCATGTACATTGAGTTGACGCGTAGACCGATCGCACTTGGAAATAATCCACACGTAGACCGATCGCATGTACATTGAGTTGACGCGTAGACCGACCGCACTCGGAAATAATCCACGCGTAGACCGACCGCGACCGGAGTTGTTCGACGCGTAGACCGATCGCATGTACATTGAGTTGACGCGTAGACCGATCGCACTCGGAAATAATCCACACGTAGACCGATCGCATGTACATTGAGTTGACGCGTAGACCGACCGCACTCGGAAATAATCCACGCGTAGACCGACCGCGACCGGAGTTGTTCGACGCGTAGACCGATCGCATGTATATTGAATTGACGCGTAGACCGACCGCAATCGAAAATAATCCACGCGTAGACCGACCGCGACCAGAGTTGTTCGACGCGTAGACCGATCGCATGTACATTGAGTTGACGCGTAGACCGATCGCACTCGGGAATAATCCACGCGTAGACCGACCGCGACCAGAGTTGTTCGACGCGTAGACCGATCGCTTTCTCGAAAAGTAAAAGAACATAACTTCCTTCTTATCGCATGAACGTAACAATCAATATCAAAACGTGCTTAAAAATTTTTTTTTTCAAATTATTTTTCCATCGGAATAAAATGAATAAACCTTAAATTTTAACCCGTAGATCGACCGCTTTTTCTTAAACCCGAAAAGAAATAAAAAAATTCGGTTGTAAAATAATAAGAACATTAAAATTATTCCAGGGGTAGACCGATCGGTTTTTTTGAAATTCGAAAAAAAAAAAATTTTTTTTTCATGAAACGCGAAAATTAATTTGACCTAAAATTTATTCTAATAAATTGATGAAAAAAATTAGTATCGAAAAACGAAAGAGGAATTTCAAATCCACGCGTAGACCGACCGCGGGCAGAGTTGTTCGTTGCGTAGACCGATCGCATGTACATTGAGATGACGCGTAGATCGATCGCACTCGGAAATAATCCACGCGTAGACCGACCGCGACCAGAGTTGTTCGACGCGTAGACCGATCGCATGTACATTGAGATGACGCGTAGATCGATCGCACTCGGAAATAATCCACGCGTAGACCGACCGCGACCAGAGTTGCTCGACGCGTAGACCGATCGCTTTTTCGAAGAGTAAAAGAACATAACTTTCTTCTTATCGTATTAATGTAACAATCAATATCAAAACGTGGTTTAAAAATTTTTTTTTTCAAATTGTTTTTTCATCGAAATGAAATAAATAAACTTTCATTTCTCACCCGTAGATCGACCGCTTTTTCTTGAAACCAAAAAAAAAAAAAAAAAAATTCGTTTGTAAAATAATAAGAACATGAAAATTATTCCAGGCGTAGACCGATCGGTTTTTCTGGAATTCGAAAAAAAAAAAAATTTTCTTCATAAAACGCGAAAACCATTTTGACCAAAAATTTATTCTAATAAATTGATGAAAAAAAATTGGTATCGAAAAACGAAAGAGGATTTTAAAATCCACACGTAGACCGATCGCATGTACATTGAGTTGACGCGTAGACCGATCGCACTTGGAAATAATCCACACGTAGACCGATCGCACGTACATTGAGTTGACGCGTAGACCGACCGCACTCGGAAATAATCCACGCGTAGACCGACCGCGACCGGAGTTGTTCGACGCGTAGACCGATCGCATGTACATTGAGTTGACGCGTAGACCGATCGCACTCGGAAATAATCCACACGTAGACCGATCGCATGTACATTGAGTTGACGCGTAGACCGACCGCACTCGGAAATAATCCACGCGTAGACCGACCGCGACCGGAGTTGTTCGACGCGTAGACCGATCGCATGTATATTGAGTTGACGCGTAGACCGACCGCAATCGAAAATAATCCACGCGTAGACCGACCGCGACCAGAGTTGTTCGACGCGTAGACCGATCGCATGTACATTGAGTTGACGCGTAGACCGATCGCACTCGGGAATAATCCACGCGTAGACCGACCGCGACCAGAGTTGTTTCACGCGTAGACCGATCGCTTTCTCGAAAAGTAAAAAAACATAACTTTCTTCTTATCGCATTAACGTAACAATCAATATCAAAACGTGGTTTAAAAATTTTTTTTTTCAAATTGTTTTTTCATCGAAATGAAATAAATAAACCTTCATTTTTCACCCGTAGATCGACCGCTTTTTCTTGAAACCAAAAAAAAAAAAAAAAAATTCGTTTGTAAAATAATAAGAACATGAAAATTATTCCAGGCGTAGACCGATCGGTTTTTCTGAAATTCGAAAAAAAAAAAAATTTTCTTCATAAAACGCGAAAACCATTTTGACCAAAAATTTATTCTAATAAATTGATGAAAAAAAATTGGTATCGAAAAACGAAAGAGGATTTTAAAATCCACACGTAGACCGATCGCATGTACATTGAGTTGACGCGTAGACCGATCGCACTTGGAAATAATCCACACGTAGACCGATCGCATGTACATTGAGTTGACGCGTAGACCGACCGCACTCGGAAATAATCCACGCGTAGACCGACCGCGACCGGAGTTGTTCGACGCGTAGACCGATCGCATGTACATTGAGTTGACGCGTAGACCGATCGCACTCGGAAATAATCCACACGTAGACCGATCGCATGTACATTGAGTTGACGCGTAGACCGACCGCACTCGGAAATAATCCACGCGTAGACCGACCGCGACCGGAGTTGTTCGACGCGTAGACCGATCGCATGTATATTGAATTGACGCGTAGACCGACCGCAATCGAAAATAATCCACGCGTAGACCGACCGCGACCAGAGTTGTTCGACGCGTGGACCGATCGCTTTCTCGAAAAGTAAAAAAACATAGCTTTCTTCTTATCCCATTAACGTAACAATCAATATCAAATCGTGGTTAAAAAATTTTTTTTCATATTATTTTTTCATCGAAATGAAATAAATAAACCTTCATTTTTCACCCGTAGATCGACCGCTTTTTCTTGAAACCAAAAAAAAAAAAAAAAAAATTCGTTTGTAAAATAATAAGAACATTAAAATTATTATAGGCGTAGACCGATCGGTTTTTCTGAAATTCGAAAATAAAAAAAATTTCCTTGATGAAACGCGAAAACCATTTTGACCAAAAATTTATTCTCATAAATTGATGAAAAAAAATTGGTATCGAAAAACGAAAGAGGATTTTAAAATCCACACGTAGACTGATCGCATGTATATTGAGTTGACGCGTAGACTGACCGCACTCGGAAATAATCCACGCGTTGACCGATCGCATGTACATTGAGTTGACGCGTAGACCGACCGCACTCGGAAATAATCCACGCGTAAACCGACTGTGACCAGAGTTGTTCGACGCGTAGACCGATCGCATGTACATTGAGTTTCCATTTTTCCATCGGAATGAAATGAATAAACCTTACATTTTTACCCGTAGATCGACTTTTTTTTCTTGAAACCAAAAAAAAAAAAAATACGTTTGTAAAATAATAAGAACATTAAAATTATTCCAGGCGTAGACCGATCGGTTTTTCTGAAATTCGAAAAAAAAAAAAATTTTCTTCATCAAACGCGAATACCATTTTGACCTAAAATTTATTCTAATAAATTGATGAAAAAAAATTGGTATCGAAAAACGAAAGAGGATTTTAAAATCCACACGTAGACTGATCGCATGTATATTGAGTTGACGCGTAGACTGACCGCACTCGGAAATAATCCACGCGTTGACCGACCGCGACCAGAGTTGTTCGACGCGTAGACCGATCGCATGTACATTGAGTTGACGCGTAGACCGATCGCACTCGGGAATAATCCACGCGTAGACCGACCGCGACCAGAGTTGTTCGACGCGTGGACCGATCGCTTTCTCGAAAAGTAAAAAAACATAGCTTTCTTCTTATCCCATTAACGTAACAATCAATATCAAATCGTGGTTAAAAAATTTTTTTTCATATTATTTTTTCATCGAAATGAAATAAATAAACCTTCATTTTTCACCCGTAGATCGACCGCTTTTTCTTGAAACCAAAAAAAAAAAAAAAAAATTCGTTTGTAAAATAATAAGAACATTAAAATTATTATAGGCGTAGACCGATCGGTTTTTCTGAAATTCAAAAAAAAAAAATTTCTTTCATGAAACGCGAAAACCATTTTGACCTCAAATTTATTCTAATAAATTGATGAAAAAAAATTGGTATCGAAAAACGAAAGAGGATTTCAAAGTCCACACGTAGACCGATCGCATGTACATTGAGTTGACGCGTAGACCGACTGTACTCGGGAATAATCCACGCGTAGACCGACCGCGACCGGAGTTGTTTGACGCGTAGACCGATCGCATGTACATTGAATTGACGCGTAGACCGATCGCACTCGGAAATAATCCACGCGTAGACCGACCGCGACCAGAGTTGTTCGACGCGTAGACCGATCGCTTTCTCGAAAAGTAAAAGAACATAACTTCCTTCTTATCGCATGAACGTAACAATCAATATCAAAACGTGCTTAAAAATTTTTTTTTTCAAATTATTTTTCCATCGGAATGAAATGAATAAACCTTAAATTTTTACCCGTAGATCGACCGCTTTTTCTTAAACCCGAAAAGAAATAAAAAAATTCGGTTGTAAAATAATAAGAACATTAAAATTATTCCAGGGGTAGACCAATCGGTTTTTTTGAAATTCGAAAAAAAAAAAAATTTTTTTTCATGAAACGCGAAAATTAATTTGACCTAAAATTTATTCTAATAAATTGATGAAAAAAATTGGTATCGAAAAACGAAAGAGGAATTTCAAATCCACGCGTAGACCGACCGCGGGCAGAGTTGTTCGTTGCGTAGACCGATCGCATGTACATTGAGTTGACGCGTAGACCGATCGCACTCGGAAATAATCCACGCGTAGACCGACCGCGACCAGAGTTGCTCGACGCGTAGACCGATCGCTTTTTCGAAGAGTAAAAGAACATAACTTTCTTCTTATCGTATTAATGTAACAATCAATATCGAAACGTGGTTAAAAAATTTTTTTTTTCAAATTGTTTTTTCATCGAAATGAAATAAATGAACCTTTATTTTTCACCCGTAGATCGACCGCTTTTTCTTAAAACCAAAAAAAAAAAAAAAAATACGTTTGTAAAATAATAAGAACATTAAAATTATTCCAGGCGTAGACCGATCGGTTTTTCTGAAATTCGAAAATAAAAAAAATTTCCTTGATGAAACGCGAAAACCATTTTGACCAAAAATTTATTCTCATAAATTGATGAAAAAAAATTGGTATCGAAAAACGAAAGAGGATTTTAAAATCCACACGTAGACTGATCGCATGTATATTGAGTTGACGCGTAGACTGACCGCACTCGGAAATAATCCACGCGTTGACCGATCGCATGTACATTGAGTTGACGCGTAGACCGACCGCACTCGGAAATAATCCACGCGTAAACCGACTGTGACCAGAGTTGTTCGACGCGTAGACCGATCGCATGTACATTGAGATGACGCGTAGATCGATCGCACTCGGAAATAATCCACGCGTAGACCGACCGCGACCAGAGTTGCTCGACGCGTAGACCGATCGCTTTTTCGAAGAGTAAAAGAACATAACTTTCTTCTTATCGTATTAATGTAACAATCAATATCAAAACGTGGTTTAAAAATTTTTTTTTTCAAATTGTTTTTTCATCGAAATGAAATAAATAAACCTTCATTTTTCACCCGTAGATCGACCGCTTTTTCTTGAAACCAAAAAAAAAAAAAAAAATTCGTTTGTAAAATAATAAGAACATGAAAATTATTCCAGGCGTAGACCGATCGGTTTTTCTGAAATTCGAAAAAAAAAAAAATTTTCTTCATAAAACGCGAAAACCATTTTGACCAAAAATTTATTCTAATAAATTGATGAAAAAAAATTGGTATCGAAAAACGAAAGAGGATTTTAAAATCCACACGTAGACCGATCGCATGTACATTGAGTTGACGCGTAGACCGATCGCACTTGGAAATAATCCACACGTAGACCGATCGCATGTACATTGAGTTGACGCGTAGACCGACCGCACTCGGAAATAATCCACGCGTAGACCGACCGCGACCGGAGTTGTTCGACGCGTAGACCGATCGCATGTACATTGAGTTGACGCGTAGACCGATCGCACTCGGAAATAATCCACACGTAGACCGATCGCATGTACATTGAGTTGACGCGTAGACCGACCGCACTCGGAAATAATCCACGCGTAGACCGACCGCGACCGGAGTTGTTCGACGCGTAGACCGATCGCATGTATATTGAATTGACGCGTAGACCGACCGCAATCGAAAATAATCCACGCGTAGACCGACCGCGACCAGAGTTGTTCGACGCGTAGACCGATCGCATGTACATTGAGTTGACGCGTAGACCGATCGCACTCGGGAATAATCCACGCGTAGACCGACCGCGACCAGAGTTGTTCGACGCGTAGACCGATCGCTTTCTCGAAAAGTAAAAGAACATAACTTCCTTCTTATCGCATGAACGTAACAATCAATATCAAAACGTGCTTAAAAATTTTTTTTTTCAAATTATTTTTCCATCGGAATAAAATGAATAAACCTTAAATTTTAACCCGTAGATCGACCGCTTTTTCTTAAACCCGAAAAGAAATAAAAAAATTCGGTTGTAAAATAATAAGAACATTAAAATTATTCCAGGGGTAGACCGATCGGTTTTTTTGAAATTCGAAAAAAAAAAAATTTTTTTTTCATGAAACGCGAAAATTAATTTGACCTAAAATTTATTCTAATAAATTGATGAAAAAAATTAGTATCGAAAAACGAAAGAGGAATTTCAAATCCACGCGTAGACCGACCGCGGGCAGAGTTGTTCGTTGCGTAGACCGATCGCATGTACATTGAGATGACGCGTAGATCGATCGCACTCGGAAATAATCCACGCGTAGACCGACCGCGACCAGAGTTGTTCGACGCGTAGACCGATCGCATGTACATTGAGATGACGCGTAGATCGATCGCACTCGGAAATAATCCACGCGTAGACCGACCGCGACCAGAGTTGCTCGACGCGTAGACCGATCGCTTTTTCGAAGAGTAAAAGAACATAACTTTCTTCTTATCGTATTAATGTAACAATCAATATCAAAACGTGGTTTAAAAATTTTTTTTTTCAAATTGTTTTTTCATCGAAATGAAATAAATAAACTTTCATTTCTCACCCGTAGATCGACCGCTTTTTCTTGAAACCAAAAAAAAAAAAAAAAAAATTCGTTTGTAAAATAATAAGAACATGAAAATTATTCCAGGCGTAGACCGATCGGTTTTTCTGGAATTCGAAAAAAAAAAAAATTTTCTTCATAAAACGCGAAAACCATTTTGACCAAAAATTTATTCTAATAAATTGATGAAAAAAAATTGGTATCGAAAAACGAAAGAGGATTTTAAAATCCACACGTAGACCGATCGCATGTACATTGAGTTGACGCGTAGACCGATCGCACTTGGAAATAATCCACACGTAGACCGATCGCACGTACATTGAGTTGACGCGTAGACCGACCGCACTCGGAAATAATCCACGCGTAGACCGACCGCGACCGGAGTTGTTCGACGCGTAGACCGATCGCATGTACATTGAGTTGACGCGTAGACCGATCGCACTCGGAAATAATCCACACGTAGACCGATCGCATGTACATTGAGTTGACGCGTAGACCGACCGCACTCGGAAATAATCCACGCGTAGACCGACCGCGACCGGAGTTGTTCGACGCGTAGACCGATCGCATGTATATTGAGTTGACGCGTAGACCGACCGCAATCGAAAATAATCCACGCGTAGACCGACCGCGACCAGAGTTGTTCGACGCGTAGACCGATCGCATGTACATTGAGTTGACGCGTAGACCGATCGCACTCGGGAATAATCCACGCGTAGACCGACCGCGACCAGAGTTGTTTCACGCGTAGACCGATCGCTTTCTCGAAAAGTAAAAAAACATAACTTTCTTCTTATCGCATTAACGTAACAATCAATATCAAAACGTGGTTAAAAAATTTTTTTTCAAATTATTTTTTTATCGAAATGAAATAAATAAACCTTTATTTTTCACCCGTAGATCGACCGCTTTTTCTTGAAACCAAAAAAAGAAAAAAAAAAAATTCGTTTGTAAAAAAATAAGAACATTAAAATTATTCCATGCGTAGACCGATCGGTTTTTCTGAAATTCGAAAAAAAAAAAAATTTCCTTCATGAAACGCGAAAACCATTTTGACCTAAAATTTATTCTAATAAATTGATGAAAAAAAATTGGTATCGAAAAACGAAAGAGGATTTTAAAATCCACACGTAGATGGATCGCATGTACATTGAGTTGACGCGTAGACCGATCGCACTCGGAAATAATCCACACGTAGACCGATCGCATGTACATTGAGTTGACGCGTAGACCGACCGCACTCGGAAATAATCCACGCGTAGACCGACCGCGACCGGAGTTGTTCGACGCGTAGACCGATCGCATGTACATTGAGTTGACGCGTAGACCGATCGCATGAATATTGGGTTGACGCGTAGACCGACCGTACTCGGAAATAATCCACGCGTAGACCGACCGCGACCGGAGTTGTTTGACGCGTAGACCGATCGCATGTACATTGAATTGACGCGTAGACCGATCGCACTCGGAAATAATCCACGCGTAGACCGACCGCGACCAGAGTTGTTCGACGCGTAGACCGATCGCTTTCTCGAAAAGTAAAAGAACATAACTTCCTTCTTATCGCATGAACGTAACAATCAATATCAAAACGTGCTTAAAAATTTTTTTTTTCAAATTATTTTTCCATCGGAATGAAATGAATAAACCTTAAATTTTTACCCGTAGGTCGACCGCTTTTTCTTAAACCCGAAAAGAAATAAAAAAATTCGGTTGTAAAATAATAAGAACATTAAAATTATTCCAGGGGTAGACCGATCGGTTTTTTTGAAATTCGAAAAAAAAAAATTTTTTTTTTCATGAAACGCGAAAATTAATTTGACCTAAAATTTATTCTAATAAATTGATGAAAAAAATTGGTATCGAAAAACGAAAGAGGAATTTCAAATCCACGCGTAGACCGACCGCGGGCAGAGTTGTTCGTTGCGTAGACCGATCGCATGTACATTGAGTTGACGCGTAGACCGATCGCACTCGGAAATAATCCACGCGTAGACCGACCGCGACCAGAGTTGCTCGACGCGTAGACCGATCGCTTTTTCGAAGAGTAAAAGAACATAACTTTCTTCTTATCGTATTAATGTAACAATCAATATCGAAACGTGGTTAAAAAATTTTTTTTTTCAAATTGTTTTTTCATCGAAATGAAATAAATGAACCTTTATTTTTCACCTGTAGATCGACTGCTTTTTCTTGAAACCAAAAAAAAAAAAAAATACGTTTGTAAAATAATAAGAACATTAAAATTATTCCAGGCGTAGACCGATCGGTTTTTCTGAAATTCGAAAATAAAAAAAATTTCCTTTATGAAACGCGAAAACCATTTTGACCAAAAATTTATTCTCATAGATTGATGAAAAAAAATTGGTATCGAAAAACGAAAGAGGATTTTAAAATCTACACGTAGACTGATCGCATGTATATTGAGTTGACGCGTAGACTGACCGCACTCGAAAATAATCCACGCGTTGACCGATCGCATGTACATTGAGTTGACGCGTAGACCGACCGCACTCGGAAATAATCCACGCGTATACCGACTGTGACCAGAGTTGTTCGACGCGTAGACCGATCGCATGTACATTAAGTTTCCATTTTTCCATCGGAATGAAATGAATAAACCTTAAATTTTTACCCGTAGATCGACTTTTTTTTCTTGAACCCAAAAAAAAAAAAAATTCGGTTGTAAAATAATAAGAACATTAAAATTATTCCAGGCGTAGACCGATCGGTTTTTTTGAAATTCGAAAATAAAAAAAAAATTTTTTCATGAAACGCGAAAACCAATTTGACCTAAAATTTGTTCTAATGAATTGATGAAAAAAATTGTCATCGAAAAACGAAAGAGGAATTTAAAATCCACACGTAGACCGATCGCATGTATATTGAGTTGACGCGTAGACCGACCGCACTCGGAAATAATCCACACGTAGACCGATCGCATGTACATTGAGTTGACGCGTAGACCGACCGCACTCGGAAATAATCCACGCGTAGACCGACCGCGACCGGAGTTGTTCGACGCGTAGACCGATCGCATGTACATTAAGATGACGCGTAGATCGATCGCACTCGGAAATAATCCACGCGTAGACCGACCGCGACCGGAGTTGCTCGACGCGTAGACCGATCGCTTTTTCGAAGAGTAAAAGAACATAACTTTCTTCTTATCGTATTAATGTAACAATCAATATCAAAACGTGGTTTAAAAATTTTTTTTTTCAAATTGTTTTTTCATCGAAATGAAATAAATAAACCTTCATTTTTCACCCGTAGATCGACCGCTTTTTCTTGAAACCAAAAAAAAAAAAAAAAAAAATTCGTTTGTAAAATAATAAGAACATGAAAATTATTCCAGGCGTAGACCGATCGGTTTTTCTGAAATTCGAAAAAAAAAAAAATTTTCTTCATGAAACGCGAAAACCATTTTAACCAAAAATTTATTCTAATAAATTGATGAAAAAAAATTGGCATCGAAAAACGAAAGAGGAATTTAAAATCCACACGTAGACCGATCGCATGTATATTGAGTTGACGCGTAGACCGACCGCACTCGGAAATAATCCACACGTAGACCGATCGCATGTACATTGAGTTGACGCGTCGATCGACCGCACTCGGAAACAATCCACGCGTAGACCGACCGCGACCGGAGTTGTTCGACACGTAGACCGATCGCATGTACATTGAGATGACGCGGAGATCGATCGCACTCGGGAATAATCCACGCGTAGACCGACCGCGACCAGAGTTGTTTGACGCGTAGACCGATCGCTTTCTCGAAAAGTAAAAAAACATAACTTTCTTCTTATCGCATTAACGTAACAATCAATATCAAAACGTGGTTAAAAAATTTTTTTTCAAATTATTTTTTCATCGAAATGAAATAAATAAACCTTCATTTTTCACCCGTAGATCGACCGCTTTTTCTTGAAACCAAAAAAAAAAAAAAATTCGTTTGTAAAATAATAAGAACATTAAAATTATTCCATGCGTAGACCGATCGGTTTTTCTGAAATTCGAAAAAAAAAAAAATTTCCTTCATGAAACGCGAAAACCATTTTGACCTAAAATTTATTCTAATAAATTGATGAAAGAAAATTGGTATCGAAAAACGAAAGAGGATTTTAAAATCCACACGTAGACCGATCGCATGTACATTGAGTTGACGCGTAGACCGATCGCACTCGGAAATAATCCACACATAGACCGATCGCATGTACATTGAGTTGACGCGTAGACCGACCGCACTCGGAAATAATCCACGCGTAGACCGACCGCGACCGGAGTTGTTCGACGCGTAGACCGATCGCATGTACATTGAGTTGACGCGTAGACCGATCGCACTCGGGAATAATCCACGCGTAGACCGACCGCGACCGGAGTTGATCAACGCGTAGACCGATCGCATGTACATTGAGATGACGCGTAGACCGATCGCACTCGGAAATAATCCACGCGTAGACCGACCGCGACCAGAAATGCTCGACGCGTAGACCGATCGCTTTTTCGAAGAGTAAAAGAACGTAACTTCCTTCTTATCGTATTAATGTAACAATCAATATCAAAACGTGGTTAAAAAATTTTTTTTTTAAAATTGTTTTTTCATCGAAATGAAATAAATAACCCTCTATTTTTTACCCGTAGATCGACCGCTTTTTCTTGAAACCAAAAAAAAAAAAAAAAAATTCGTTTGTAAAATAATAAGAACATTAAAATTATTCCATGCGTAGACCGATCGGTTTTTCTAAAATTCGAAAAAAAAAAAATTTCCTTCATGAAACGCGAAAACCAATTTGACCTAAAATTTATTCTAATGAATTGATAAAAAAAATTGATATCGAAAAACGAAAGAGGAATTTAAAATCCACACGTAGACCGATCGCATGTATATTGAGTTGACGCGTAGACCGACCGCACTCGGAAATAATACACGCGTAGACCGACCGCGGGCAGAGTTGTTCGTTGCGTTGACCGATCGCATGTACATTGAGTTGACGCGTAGACCGATCGCACTCGGAAATAATCCACGCGTAGACCGACCGCGACCAGAGTTGCTCGACGCGTAGACCGATCGCTTTTTCGAAGAGTAAAAGAACATAACTTTCTTCTTATCGTATTAATGTAACAATCAATATCGAAACGTGGTTAAAAAATTTTTTTTTTCAAATTGTTTTTTCATCGAAATAAAATAAATGAACCTTCATTTTTCACCCGTAGATCGACCGCTTTTTCTTGAAACCAAAAAAAAAAAAAAAATACGTTTGTAAAATAATAAGAACATTAAAATTATTCCAGGCGTAGACCGATCGGTTTTTCTGAAATTCGAAAATAAAAAAAATTTCCTTTATGAAACGCGAAAAACATTTTGACCAAAAATTTATTCTCATAAATTGATGAAAAAAAATTGGTATCGAAAAACGAAAGAGGATTTTAATATCCACACGTAGACTGATCGCATGTATATTGAGTTGACGCGTAGACTGACCGCACTGGGAAATAATCCACGCGTTGACCGATCGCATGTACATTGAGTTGACGCGTAGACCGACCGCACTCGGAAATAATCCACGCGTATACCGACTGTGACCAGAGTTGTTCGACGCGTAGACCGATCGCATGTACATTGAGTTTCCATTTTTCCATCGGAATGAAATGAATAAACCTTAAATTTTTACCCGTAGATCGACTTTTTTTTCTTGAACCCAAAAAAAAAAAAAAAAATTCGGTTGTAAAATAATAAGAACATTAAAATTATTCCAGGCGTAGACCGATCGGTTTTTTTGAAATTCGAAAATAAAAAAAAAATTTTTTCATGAAACGCGAAAACCAATTTGACCTAAAATTTGTTCTAATGAATTCATGAAAAAAATTGTCATCGAAAAACGAAAGAGGAATTTGAAATCCACACGTAGACCGATTGCATGTATATTGAGTTGACGCGTAGACCGACCGCACTCGGAAATAATCCACGCGTAGACCGACCGCGACCGGAGTTGTTCGACGCGTAGACCGATCGCATGTACATTGAGATGACGCGTAGATCGATCGCACTCGGAAATAATCCACGCGTAGACCGACCGCGACCAGAGTTGCTCGACGCGTAGACCGATCGCTTTTTCGAAGAGTAAAAGGACATAACTTTCTTCTTATCGTATTAATGTAACAATCAATATCAAAACGTGGTTTAAAAATTTTTTTTTTCAAATTGTTTTTTCATCGAAATGAAATAAATAAACCTTCATTTTTCACCCGTAGATCGACCGCTTTTTCTTGAAACCAAAAAAAAAAAAAAAAAATTCGTTTGTAAAATAATAAGAACATGAAAGCTATTCCAGGCGTAGACCGATCGGTTTTTCTGAAATTCGAAAAAAAAAAAATTTTTCTTCATGAAACGCGAAAACCATTTTGACCAAAAATTTATTCTAATAAATTGATGAAAAAAAATTGGTATCGAAAAACGAAAGAGGATTTTAAAATCCACACGTAGACCGATCGCATGTACATTGAGTTGACGCGTAGACCGATCGCACTTGGAAATAATACACACGTAGACCGATCGCATGTACATTGAGTTGACGCGTAGACCGACCGCACTCGGAAATAATCCACGCGTAGACCGACCGCGACCGGAGTTGTTCGACGCGTAGACCGATCGCATGTACATTGAGTTGACGCGTAGACCGATCGCACTCGGAAATAATCCACACGTAGACCGATCGCATGTACATTGAGTTGACGCGTAGACCGACCGCACTCGGAAATAATCCACGCGTAGACCGACCGCGACCAGAGTTGTTCGACGCGTAGACCGATCGCATGTATATTGAATTGACGCGTAGACCGACCGCAATCGAAAATAATCCACGCGTAGACCGACCGCGACCAGAGTTGTTCGACGCGTAGACCGATCGCATGTACATTGAGTTGACGCGTAGACCGATCACACTCGGGAATAATCCACGCGTAGACCGACCGCGACCAGAGTTGTTTGACGCGTAGACCGATCGCTTTCTCGAAAAGTAAAAAAACTTAACTTTCTTCTTATCGCATTAACGTAACAATCAATATCAAAACGTGGTTAAAAAATTTTTTTTCAAATTATTTTTTCATCGAAATGAAATAAATAAACCTTTATTTTTCACCCGTAGATCGACCGCTTTTTCTTGAAACCAAAAAAAAAAAAAAAATTCGTTTGTAAAATAATAAGAACATTAAAATTATTCCATGCGTAGACCGATCGGTTTTTCTGAAATTCGAAAAAAAAAAAAATTTCCTTCATGAAACGCGAAGACCATTTTGACCTAAAATTTATTCTAATAAATTGATGAAAAAAAATTGGTATCGAAAAACGAAAGAGGATTTTAAAATCCACACGTAGACCGATCGCATGTACATTAAGTTGACGCGTAGACCGATCGCACTCGGAAATAATCCACACGTAGACCGATCGCATGTACATTGAGTTGACGCGTAGACCGACCGCACTCGGAAATAATCCACGCGTAGACCGACCGCGACCGGAGTTGTTCGACGCGTAGACCGATCGCATGTACATTGAGTTGACGCGTAGACCGATCGCATGTATATTGGGTTGACGCGTAGACCGACCGTACTCGGAAATAATCCACGCGTAGACCGACCGCGACCGGAGTTGTTTGACGCGTAGACCGATCGCATGTACATTGAATTGACGCGTAGACCGATCGCACTCGGAAATAATCCACGCGTAGACCGACCGCGACCAGAGTTGTTCGACGCGTAGACCGATCGCTTTCTCGAAAAGTAAAAGAACATAACTTCCTTCTTATCGCATGAACGTAACAATCAATATCAAAACGTGCTTAAAAATTTTTTTTAAAATTATTTTTCCATCGGAATGAAATGAATAAACCTTAAATTTTTACCCGTAGATCGACCGCTTTTTCTTAAACCCGAAAAGAAATAAAAAAATTCGGTTGTAAAATAATAAGAACATTAAAATTATTCCAGGGGTAGACCGATCGGTTTTTTTGAAATTCGAAAAAAAAAAAATTTTTTTTTCATGAAACGCGAAAATTAATTTGACCTAAAATTTATTCTAATAAATTGATGAAAAAAATTGGTATCGAAAAACGAAAGAGGAATTTCAAATCCACGCGTAGACCGACCGCGGGCAGAGTTGTTCGTTGCGTAGACCGATCGCATGTACATTGAGTTGACGCGTAGACCGATCGCACTCGGAAATAATCCACGCGTAGACCGACCGCGACCAGAGTTGCTCGACGCGTAGACCGATCGCTTTTTCGAAGAGTAAAAGAACATAACTTTCTTCTTATCGTATTAATGTAACAATCAATATCGAAACGTGGTTAAAAAATTTTTTTTTTCAAATTGTTTTTTCATCGAAATGAAATAAATGAACCTTTATTTTTCACCCGTAGATCGACCGCTTTTTCTTGAAACCAAAAAAAAAAAAAAAAAATACGTTTGTAAAATAATAAGAACATTAAAATTATTCCAGGCGTAGACCGATCGGTTTTTCTGAAATTCGAAAGTAAAAAAAATTTCCTTTATGAAACGCGAAAACCATTTTGACCAAAAATTTATTCTCATAAATTGATGAAAAAAAATTGGTATCGAAAAACGAAAGAGGATTTTAAAATCCACACGTAGACTGATCGCATGTATATTGAGTTGACGCGTAGACCGACCGCACTCGGAAATAATCCACGCGTATACCGACTGTGACCAGAGTTGTTCGACGCGTAGACCGATCGCATGTACATTGAGTTTCCATTTTTCCATCGGAATGAAATGAATAAACCTTAAATTTTTACCCGTAGATCGACTTTTTTTTCTTGAACCCAAAAAAAAAAAAAAAATTCGGTTGTAAAATAATAAGATTATTAAAATTATTCCAGGCGTAGACCGATCGGTTTTTTTGAAATTCGAAAATAAAAAAAAATTTTTTTCATGAAACGCGAAAACCAATTTGACCTAAAATTTGTTCTTATGAATTGATGAAAAAAATTGTCATCGAAAAAAGAAAGAGGAATTTAAAATCCACACGTAGACCGATCGCGGGCAGAGTTGTTCGTTGCGTAGACCGATCGCATGTACATTGAGTTGACGCGTAGACCGATCGCACTCGGAAATAATCCACGCGTAGACCGACCGCGACCAGAGTTGCTCGACGCGTAGACCGATCGCTTTTTCGAAGGGTAAAAGAACATAACTTTCTTCTTATCGTATTAATGTAACAATCAATATCGAAACGTGGTTAAAAAATTTTTTTTTTCAAATTGTTTTTTCATCGAAATGAAATAAATGAACCTTTATTTTTCACCCGTAGATCGACCGCTTTTTCTTGAAACCAAAAAAAAAAAAAATACATTGTAAAATAATAAGAACATTAAAATTATTCCAGGCGTAGACTGATCGGTTTTTCTGAAATTCGAAAATAAAAAAAATTTCCTTTATGAAACGCGAAAACCATTTTGACCAAAAATTTATTCTCATAAATTGATGAAAAAAAATTGGTATCGAAAAACGAAAGAGGATTTAAAATCCACACGTAGACTGATCGCATGTATATTGAGTTGACGCGTAGACTGACCGCACTCGGAAATAATCCACGCGTTGACCGATCGCATGTACATTGAGTTGACGCGTAGACCGACCGCACTCGGAAATAATCCACGCGTATACCGACTGTGACCAGAGTTGTTCGACGCGTAGACCGATCGCATGTACATTGAGTTTCCATTTTTCCATCGGAATGAAATAAATAAACCTTAAATTTTTACCCGTAGATCGACTTTTTTTTCTTGAACCCAAAAAAAAAAAAAAATTCGGTTGTAAAATAATAAGAACATTAAAATTATTCCAGGCGTAGACCGATCGGTTTTTTTGAAATTCGAAAATAAAAAAAAAAATTTTTCATGAAACGCGAAAACCAATTTGACCTAAAATTTGTTCTAATGAATTGATGAAAAAAATTGTCATCGAAAAACGAAAGAGGATTCTAAAATCCACACGTAGACCGATCGCATGTACATTGAGTTGACGCGTAGACCGATCGCACTCGGAAATAATCCACACGTAGACCGATCGCATGTACATTGAGTTGACGCGTAGACCGACCGCACTCGGAAATAATCCACGCGTAGACCGACCGCGACCGGAGTTGTTCGACGCGTAGACCGATCGCATGTACATTGAGTTGACGCGTAGACCGACCGCACTCGGGAATAATCCACGCGTAGACCGACCGCGACCAGAGTTGTTCGACGCGTAGACCGATCGCATGTACATTGAGTTGACGCGTAGACCGATCGCCCTCGGAAATAATCCACGCGTAGACCGACCGCGACCAGAGTTGTTCGACGCGTAGACCGATCGCATTCTCGAAAAGTAAAAGAACATAACTTTCTTCTTATCGCATTAACGTTACAATCAATATCAAAACGTGCTTAAAAATTTTTTTTTTTAAATTATTTTTCCATCGGAATGAAATAAATAAACCTTAAATTTTTACCGGTAGATCGACCTTTTTTTCTTGAACCCAAAAAAAAAAAAAAAAAATTCGGTTGTAAAATAATAAGAACATTAAAATGATTCCAGGCGTAGACCGATCGGTTTTTTTGAAATTCGAAAATAAAAAAAAAAAAATTTCATGAAACGCGAAAACCAATTTGACCTAAAATTTATTCTAATGAATTGATGAAAAAAATTGATATCGAAAAACGAAAGAGGAATTTAAAATCCACACGTAGACCGATCGCATGTATATTGAGTTGACGCGTAGACCGACCGCACTCGGAAATAATCCACGCGTAGACCGACCGCGACCAGAGTTGTTCGACGCGTAGACCGATCGCATGTACATTCAGTTGACGCGTAGACCAATCGCACTCGGAAATAATCCACGCGTAGACCGACCGCGACTAGAGTTGTTCGACGCGTAGACCGATCGCTTTCTCGAAACGTAAAAGAACATAACTTTCTTCTTATCGCATTAACGTAACAATCAATATCATAACGTACTTAAAATTTTTTTTTTTCAAATTATTTTTTTATCGGAATGAAATAAATAAACCTTCATTTTTCACCCGTAGATCGACCTTTTTTTCTTAAACCCAAAAAAAAAAAAAAATTTGGTTGTAAAATAGTAAAAACATTAAAATTATTCCAGGCGTAGACCGATCGGTTTTTTTGAAATTCGAAAAAAAAAAAAATTTTTTTCATGACACGCAAGAACCAATGTGACCTAAAATTTATTCCAATAAATTGATGAAAAAAATTGGTATCGAAAAACGAAAGACCAATTTAAAATTCACACGTAGACCGATCGCATGTATATTTATTTGACGCATAGACCGATCGCACTTGGAAACAATCCACGCGTAGACCGACCGCGACCAGAGTTGTTCGACGCGTAGACCGATCGCATGTACATTAAGTTGACGCGTAGACCGATCGCTTTCGAAAATAATCCACGCGTAGACCGACCGTGATTAGAGCTGCTCGACGCGTAGACCGATCGCTTTTTCGAAGAGTAAAAAAACATAACTTTCTTCTTATCGTATTAATGTAACGATCAATATCAAAACGTGGTTAAAAAATTTTTTTTTCAAATTGTTTTTTGATCGGTATAAAATAAATAAACCTTCATTTTTTTACCCGTAGATCGACCGCTTTTTCTTGAAACCAAACAAAAAAAAAAAATTCGTTTGTGAAATACTAAGATTTTTAAAAGTATTCCAGGCGTAGACCGATCGGTTTTTCTGAAATTCGAAAAAAAAAACAATTTCTTCATGAAACGCGAAAACCATTTTGACCTAAAATCTATTCTAATAAATTGATAAAAAAAAATTTGTATCGAAAAACGAAAGAGGAATTCAAAATCCACACGTAGACCGATCGCATGTACATTGAGTTGACGCGTAGACCGACCGCACTCGGAAATAATCCACGCGTATACTGACTGTGACCAGAGTTGTTCGACGCGTAGACCGATCGCATGTACATTGAGTTTCCATTTTTCCATCGGAATGAAATAAATAAACCTTAAATTTTTACCCGTAGATCGACTTTTTTTTCTTGAACCCAAAAAAAAAAAAAAAATTCGGTTGTAAAATAATAAGAACATTAAAATTATTCCAGGCGTAGACCGATCGGTTCTTTTGAAATTTGAAAATTAAAAAAAAATTTTTTCATGAAACGCGAAAACCAATTTGACCTAAAATTTGTTCTAATGAATTGATGAAAAAAATTGTCATCGAAAAACGAAAGAGGATTCTAAAATCCACACGTAGACCGATCGCATGTACATTGAGTTGACGCGTAGACCGATCGCACTCGGAAATAATCCACACGTAGACCGATCGCATGTACATTGAGTTGACGCGTAGACCGACCGCACTCGGAAATAATCCACGCGTAGACCGACCGCGACCGGAGTTGTTCGACGCGTAGACCGATCGCATGTACATTGAGTTGACGCGTAGACCGACCGCACTCGGGAATAATCCACGCGTAGACCGACCGCGACCAGAGTTGTTCGACGCGTAGACCGATCGCATGTACATTAAGTTGACGCGTAGACCGATCGCCCTCGGAAATAATCCACGCGTAGACCGACCGCGACCAGAGTTGTTCGACGCGTAGACCGATCGCATTCTCGAAAAGTAAAAGAACATAACTTTCTTCTTATCGCATTAACGTTACAATCAATATCAAAACGTGCTTCAAAAATTTTTTTTTTTAATTATTTTTCCATCGGAATGAAATGAATAAACCTTAAATTTTTACCCGTAGATCGACCGTTTTTTCTTGAACCCCAAAAAAAAAAAAAAAAAATTCGGTTGTAAAATAATAAGAACATTAAAATGATTCCAGGCGTAGACCGATCGGTTTTTTTGAAATTCGAAAATAAAAAAAAAAAAATTTCATGAAACGCGAAAACCAATTTGACCTAAAATTTATTCTAATGAATTGATGAAAAAAATTGATATCGAAAAACGAAAGAGGAATTTAAAATCCACACGTAGACCGATCGCATGTATATTGAGTTGACGCGTAGACCGACCGCACTCGGAAATAATCCACGCGTAGACCGACCGCGACCAGAGTTGTTCGACGCGTAGACCGATCGCATGTACATTCAGTTGACGCGTAGACCAATCGCACTCGGGAATAATCCACGCGTAGACCGACCGCGACTAGAGTTGTTCGACGCGTAGACCGATCGCTTTCTCGAAACGTAAAAGAACATAACTTTCTTCTTATCGCATTAACGTAACAATCAATATCATAACGTACTTAAAATTTTTTTTTTTCAAATTATTTTTTTATCGGAATGAAATAAATAAACCTTCATTTTTCACCCGTAGATCGACCTTTTTTTCTTAAACCCAAAAAAAAAAAAAAAATTTGGTTGTAAAATAGTAAAAACATTAAAATTATTCCAGGCGTAGACCGATCGGTTTTTTTGAAATTCGAAAAAAAAAAATTTTTTTTCATGAAACGCGAGAACCAATGTGACCTAAAATTTATTCCAATAAATTGATGAAAAAAATTGGTATCGAAAAACGAAAGAGCAATTTAAAATTCACACGTAGACCGATCGCATGTATATTTATTTGACGCATAGACCGATCGCACTTGGAAACAATCCACGCGTAGACCGACCGCGACCAGAGTTGTTCGACGCGTAGACCGATCGCATGTACATTAAGTTGACGCGTAGACCGATCGCTTTCGAAAATAATCCACGCCTAGACCGACCGTGATTAGAGCTGCTCGACGCGTAGACCGATCGCTTTTTCGAAGAGTAAAAGAACATAACTTTCTTCTTATCGTATTAATGTAACGATCAATATCAAAACGTGGTTAAAAAATTTTTTTTTCAAATTGTTTTTCGATCGGTATAAAATAAATAAACCTTCATTTTTTTACCCGTAGATCGACCGCTTTTTCTTGAAACCAAACAAAAAAAAAAAAATTCGTTTGTGAAATAATAAGATTTTTAAAAGTATTCCAGGCGTAGACCGATCGGTTTTTCTGAAATTCGAAAAAAAAACAATTTCTTCATGAAACGCGAAAACCATTTTCACCTAAAATTTATTCTAATAAATTGATAAAAAAAAATTTGTATCGAAAAACGAAAGAGGAATTTAAAATCCACACGTAGACCGATCGCATGTACATTGAGTTGACGCGTAGACCGACCGCACTCGGAAATAATCCACGCGTATACCGACTGTGACCAGGGTTGTTCGACGCGTAGACCGATCGCATGTACATTGAGTTTCCATTTTTCCATCGGAATGAAATAAATAAACCTTAAATTTTTACCCGGAGATCGACTTTTTTTTCTTGAACCCAAAAAAAAAAAAAAAAATTCGGTTGTAAAATAATAAGAACATTAAAATTATTCCAGGCGTAGACCGATCGGTTCTTTTGAAATTCGAAAATTAAAAAAAAATTTTTTCATGAAACGCGAAAACCAATTTGACCTAAAATTTGTTCTAATGAATTGATGAAAAAAATTGTAATCGAAAAACGAAAGAGGATTCTAAAATCCACACGTAGACCGATCGCATGTACATTGAGTTGACGCGTAGACCGATCGCACTCGGAAATAATCCACACGTAGACCGATCGCATGTACATTGAGTTGACGCGTAGACCGACCGCACTCGGAAATAATCCACGCGTAGACCGACCGCGACCGGAGTTGTTCGACGCGTAGACCGATCGCATGTACATTGAGTTGACGCGTAGACCGACCGCACTCGGGAATAATCCACGCGTAGACCGACCGCGACCAGAGTTGTTCGACGCGTAGACCGATCGCATGTACATTGAGTTGACGCGTAGACCGATCGCCCTCGGAAATAATCCACGCGTAGACCGACCGCGACCAGAGTTGTTCGACGCGTAGACCGATCGCATTCTCGAAAAGTAAAAGAACATAACTTTCTTCTTATCGCATTAACGTTACAATCAATATCAATACGTGCTTAAAAATTTTTTTTTTTAAATTATTTTTCCATCGGAATGAAATGAATAAACCTTAAATTTTTACCCGTAGATCGACCTTTTTTTCTTGAACCAAAAAAAAAAAAAAAAAAATTCGGTTGTAAAATAATAAGAACATTAAAATGATTCCAGGCGTAGACCGATCGGTTTTTTTGAAATTCGAAAATAAAAAAAAAAAAATTTCATGAAACGCGAAAACCAATTTGACCTAAAATTTATTCTAATGAATTGATGAAAAAAATTGATATCGAAAAACGAAAGAGGAATTTAAAATCCACACGTAGACCGATCGCATGTATATTGAGTTGACGCGTAGACCGACCGCACTCGGAAATAATCCACGCGTAGACCGACCGCGACCAGAGTTGTTCGACGCGTAGACCGATCGCATGTACATTCAGTTGACGCGTAGACCAATCGCACTCGGGAATAATCCACGCGTAGACCGACCGCGACTAGAGTTGTTCGACGCGTAGACCGATCGCTTTCTCGAAACGTAAAAAAACATAACTTTCTTCTTATCGCATTAACGTAACAATCAATATCATAACGTACTTAAAATTTTTTTTTTTCAAATTATTTTTTTATCGGAATGAAATAAATAAACCTTCATTTTTCACCCGTAGATCGACCTTTTTTTCTTAAACCCAAAAAAAAAAAAAAAATTTGGTTGTAAAATAGTAAAAACATTAAAATTATTCCAGGCGTAGACCGATCGGTTTTTTTGAAATTCGAAAAAAAAAAAAATTTTTTTCATGAAACGCGAGAACCAATGTGACCTAAAATTTATTCCAATAAATTGATGAAAAAAATTGGTATCGAAAAACGAAAGAGCAATTTAAAATTCACACGTAGACCGATCGCATGTATATTTATTTGACGCATAGACCGATCGCACTTGGAAACAATCCACGCGTAGACCGACCGCGACCAGAGTTGTTCGACGCGTAGACCGATCGCATGTACATTAAGTTGACGCGTAGACCGATCGCTTTCGAAAATAATCCACGCCTAGACCGACCGTGATTAGAGCTGCTCGACGCGTAGACCGATCGCTTTTTCGAAGAGTAAAAGAACATAACTTTCTTCTTATCGTATTAATGTAACGATCAATATCAAAACGTGGTTAAAAAATTTTTTTTTCAAATTGTTTTTCGATCGGTATAAAATAAATAAACCTTCATTTTTTTACCCGTAGATCGACCGCTTTTTCTTGAAACCAAACAAAAAAAAAAAAATTCTCTTGTGAAATAATAAGATTTTTTAAAGTATTCCAGGCGTAGACCGATCGGTTTTTCTGAAATTCGAAAAAAAAAACAATTTCTTCATGAAACGCGAAAACCATTTTGACCTAAAATTTATTCTAATAAATTGATAAAAAAAAATTTGTATCGAAAAACGAAAGAGGAATCAAAAATCCACACGTAGACCGATCGCATGTACATTTCAGTTGACGCGTAAAAGGATCGCACTCGAAAATAATCCACACGTAGACCGATCGCATGTACATTGAGTTGACGCGTAGACCGACCGCACTCGGAAATGATCCACGCGTAGACCGACCGCGGCCAGAGTTGTTCGACGCGTAGACCGATCGCTTTCTCGAAAAGTAAAATAACATAACTTCTTTTTTATCGCATTAACGTAACAATCAATATCAAAACGTGCTTAAAAATTTTTTTTAAAATTATTTTTCCATCGGAATGAAATGAATGAACCTTAAATTTTTACCCGTAGATCGACCGCTTTTTCTTAAACCCGAAAAGAAATAAAAAAATTTGGTTGTAAAATAATAAGAACATTAAGATTATTCCAGGGGTAGACCGATCGGTTTTTCTGAAATTCGAAAAAAAAAAAATTTTTTTTTCATGAAACTTGAAAATTAATTTGACATAAAATTTATTGTAATAAATTGATGAAAAAAATTGGTATCGAAAAACGAAAGAGGAATTTCAAATCCACGCGTAGACCGACCGTGGGCAGAGTTGTTCGTTGCGTAGACCGATCGCATGTACATTGAGTTGACGCGTAGACCGATCGCACTCGGAAATAATCCATCCGTAGACCGACCGTGACCAGGGTTGTTCGACGCGTAGACCGATCGCTTTTTCGAAAGGTAAAAGAACATAACTTTCTTCTTATCGCATTAACGTCACAATCAATATCAAAACGTGCTGAAAAAATTTTTTTTTCAAATTATTTTTCCATCGGAATGAAATGAATAAACCTTAAATTTTTACCCGTAGATCGACCGCTTTTTCTTAAACCCAAAAAAAAAAAAAATTCGGTTGTAAAATAATAAGAACATTAAAATTATTCCAGGCGTAGACCGATCGGTTTTTTTGAAATTCGAAAAAAAAAAAAAAAAAAATTTTCATGAAATGCGAAAACCAATTTGACCTAAAATTTATTCCAATAAATTAATGAAAAAAATTGGTATTGAAAAACGATAGAGGAATTTAAAATCCACACGTAGACCGATCGCATGTATATTGAGTTGACGCGTAGACCGATCGCACTTGGAAACAATCCACGCGTAGACCGACCGCGACCAGGGTTGTTCGACGCGTAGACCGATCGCATGTGCATTGAGTTGACGCGTAGACCGATCGCACTCGGAAATAATCCACGCGTTGACCGACCTCGACCAGAGTTGTCAGAGTTGTGTGTTTTTCATTTTGACCTGAAATTTATTCTAATAAATTGATGAAAAAAAATTGGTATCGAAAAACAAAAGAGGAATTTAAAATCCACACGTAGACCGATCGCATGTACATTGAGTCGACGCGTAGACCGTTCGCAATCAAAAATAATCCACGCGTAGACCGACCGCGAACAGATTTGTTCGACGCGTAGACCGATCGCTTTCTCGAAAAGTAAAAGAACATAATTTCCTTCTCATCGCATTAACGTAACAATCGATATCGAAACGTGCTTATGAATTTTTTTTTTTCAAATTATTTTTCCATCGGAATGAAATAAATAAACCTTAATTTTTTACCCGTAGATCGACCGCTTTTTCTTAAACCCAAAAAAATAAAAAATTCGTTTGTAAAATAATAAGAACATTAAAATTATTCCAGGCGTACACCTATCGGTTTTTCTGAAATTCGAAAAAAAAAAATATTTTTTTCATGAAACGCGAAAATCATTTTAACTTAAAATTTATTGTAATGAATTGATGAAAAAAAATTGGTATCGAAAAACGAAAGAGGAATTTAAAATCCACACGTAGACCGATCGCATGTACATTGAGTCGACGCGTAGACCGATCGCATGTACATTGAGTTGACGCGTAGACCGATCGCACTCGGGAATAATCCACGCGTAGACCGACCGCGACCAGAGTTGTTTGACGCGTAGACCGATCGCTTTCTCGAAAAGTAAAAAAACTTAACTTTCTTCTTATCGCATTAACGTAACAATCAATATCAAAACGTGGTTAAAAAATTTTTTTTCAAATTATTTTTTCATCGAAATGAAATAAATAAACCTTTATTTTTCACCCGTAGATCGACCGCTTTTTCTTGAAACCAAAAAAAAAAAAAAAAAAATTCGTTTGTAAAATAATAAGAACATTAAAATTATTCCATGCGTAGACCGATCGGTTTTTCGGAAATTCGAAAAAAAAAAAAATTTCCTTCATGAAACGCGAAGACCATTTTGACCTAAAATTTATTCTAATAAATTGATGAAAAAAAATTGGTATCGAAAAACGAAAAAAGATTTTAAAATCCACACGTAGACCGATCGCATGTACATTAAGTTGACGCGTAGACCGATCGCACTCGGAAAAAATCCACACGTAGACCGATCGCATGTACATTGAGTTGACGCGTAGACCGACCGCACTCGGAAATAATCCACGCGTAGACCGACCGCGACCGGAGTTGTTCGACGCGTAGACCGATCGCATGTACATTAAGTTGACGCGTAGACCGATCGCATGTATATTGGGTTGACGCGTAGACCGACCGTACTCGGAAATAATCCACGCGTAGACCGACCGCGACCGGAGTTGTTTGACGCGTAGACCGATCGCATGTACATTGAATTGACGCGTAGACCAATCGCACTCGGAAATAATCCACGCGTAGACCGACCGCGACCAGAGTTGTTCGACGCGTAGACCGATCGCTTTCTCGAAAAGTAAAAGAACATAACTTCCTTCTTATCGCATGAACGTAACAATCAATATCAAAACGTGCTTAAAAATTTTTTTTTTCAAATTATTTTTCCATCGGAATGAAATGAATAAACCTTAAATTTTTACCCGTAGATCGACCGCTTTTTCTTAAACCCGAAAAGAAATAAAAAAATTCGGTTGTAAAATAATAAGAACATTAAAATTATTCCAGGGGTAGACCGATCGGTTTTTTTGAAATTCGAAAAAAAAAAAATTTTTTTTTCATGAAACGCGAAAATTAATTTGACCTAAAATTTATTCTAATAAATTGATGAAAAAAATTGGTATCGAAAAACGAAAGAGGAATTTCAAATCCACGCGTAGACCGACCGCGGGCAGAGTTGTTCGTTGCGTAGACCGATCGCATGTACATTGAGTTGACACGTAGACCGATCGCACTCGGAAATAATCCACGCGTAGACCGACCGCGACCAGAGTTGCTCGACGCGTAGACCGATCGCTTTTTCGAAGAGTAAAAGAACATAACTTTCTTCTTATCGTATTAATGTAACAATCAATATCGAAACGTGGTTAAAAAATTTTTTTTTTCAAATTGTTTTTTCATCGAAATGAAATAAATGAACCTTTATTTTTCACCCGTAGATCGACCGCTTTTTCTTGAAACCAAAAAAAAAAAAAAAAAATACGTTTGTAAAATAATAAGAACATTAAAATTATTCCAGGCGTAGACCGATCGGTTTTTCTGAAATTCGAAAATAAAAAAAATTTCCTTTATGAAACGCGAAAACCATTTTGACCAAAAATTTATTCTCATAAATTGATGAAAAAAAATTGGTATCGAAAAACGAAAGAGGATTTTAAAATCCACACGTAGACTGATCGCATGTATATTGAGTTGACGCGTAGACCGACCGCACTCGGAAATAATCCACGCGTATACCGACTGTGACCAGAGTTGTTCGACGCGTAGACCGATCGCATGTACATTGAGTTTCCATTTTTCCATCGGAATGAAATGAATAAACCTTAAATTTTTACCCGTAGATCGACTTTTTTTTCTTGAACCCAAAAAAAAAAAAAAAAATTCGGTTGTAAAATAATAAGATTATTGAAATTATTCCAGGCGTAGACCGATCGGTTTTTTTGAAATTCGAAAATAAAAAAAAAAAATTTTCATGAAACGCGAAAACCAATTTGACCTAAAATTTGTTCTAATGAATTGATGAAAAAAATTGTCATTGAAAAACGAAAGAGGATTCTAAAATCCACACGTAGACCGATCGCATGTACATTGAGTTGACGCGTAGACCGATCGCACTCGGAAATAATCCACACGTAGACCGATCGCATGTACATTGAGTTGACGCGTAGACCGACCGCACTCGGAAATAATCCACGCGTAGACCGACCGCAACCGGAGTTGTTCGACGCGTAGACCGATCGCATGTACATTGAGTTGACGCGTAGACCGACCGCACTCGGGAATAATCCACGCGTAGACCGACCGCGACCAGAGTTGTTCGACGCGTAGACCGATCGCATGTACATTGAGTTGACGCGTAGACCGATCGCCCTCGGAAATAATCCACGCGTAGACCGACCGCGACCAGAGTTGTTCGACGCGTAGACCGATCGCATTCTCGAAAAGTAAAAGAACATAACTTTCTTCTTATCGCATTAACGTTACAATCAATATCAAAACGTGCTTAAAAATGTTTTTTTTTTAATTATTTTTCCATCGGAATGAAATGAATAAACCTTAAATTTTTACCCGTAGATCGACCTTTTTTTCTTGAACCCAAAAAAAAAAAAAAAAAATTCGGTTGTAAAATAATAAGAACATTAAAATGATTCCAGGCGTAGACCGATCGGTTTTTTTGAAATTCGAAAATAAAAAAAAAAAAATTTCATGAAACGCGAAAACCAATTTGACCTAAAATTTATTCTAATGAATTGATGAAAAAAATTGATATCGAAAAACGAAAGAGGAATTTAAAATCCACACGTAGACCGATCGCATATATATTGAGTTGACGCGTAGACCGACCGCACTCGGAAATAATCCACTTGTAGACCGACCGCGACCAGAGTTGTTCGACGCGTAGACCGATCGCATGTACATTCAGTTGACGCGTAGACCAATCGCACTCGGGAATAATCCACGCGTAGACCGACCGCGACTAGAGTTGTTCGACGCGTAGACCGATCGCTTTCTCGAAACGTAAAAGAACATACTTTTCTTCTTATCGCATTAACGTAACAATCAATATCATAACGTACTTAAAATTTTTTTTTTTCAAATTATTTTTTTATCGGAATGAAATAAATAAACCTTCATTTCTCACCCGTAGATCGACCTTTTTTTCTTAAACCCAAAAAAAAAAAAAATTTGGTTGTAAAATAGTAAAAACATTAAAATTATTCCAGGCGTAGACCGATCGGTTTTTTTGAAATTCGAAAAAAAAAAAATTTTTTTCATGAAACGCGAGAACCAATGTGACCTAAAATTTATTCCAATAAATTGATGAAAAAAATTGGTATCGAAAAACGAAAGGCCAATTTAAAATTCACACGTAGACCGATCGCATGTATATTTATTTGACGCATAGACCGATCGCACTTGGAAACAATCCACGCGTAGACCGACCGCGACCAGAGTTGTTCGACGCGTAGACCGATCGCATGTACATTAAGTTGACGCGTAGACCGATCGCTTTCGAAAATAATCCACGCGTAGACCGACCGTGATTAGAGCTGCTCGACGCGTAGACCGATCGCTTTTTCGAAAAGTAAAAAAACATAACTTTCTTCTTATCGTATTAATGTAACGATCAATATCAAAACGTGGTTAAAAAATTTTTTTTTCAAATTGTTTTTCGATCGGTATAAAATAAATAAACCTTCATTTTTTACCCGTAGATCGACCGCTTTTTCTTGAAACCAAACAAAAAAAAAAAATTCGTTTGTGAAATAATAAGATTTTTAAAAGTATTCCAGGCGTAGACCGATCGGTTTTTCTGAAATTCGAAAAAAAAAACAATTTCTTCATGAAACGCGAAAACCATTTTGACCTAAAGATTATTCTAATAAATTGATAAAAAAAAATTTGTATCGAAAAACGAAAGAGGAATTTAAAATCCACACGTAGACCGATCGCATGTACATTAAGTTGACGCGTAGACCGACCGCACTCGGAAATAATCCACGCGTATACCGACTGTGACCAGAGTTGTTCGACGCGTAGACCGATCGCATGTACATTGAGTTTCCATTTTTCCATCGGAATGAAATAAATAAACCTTAAATTTTTACCCGTAGATCGACTTTTTTTTCTTGAACCCAAAAAAAAAAAAAAAAATTCGGTTGTAAAATAATAAGAACATTAAAATTATTCCAGGCGTAGACCGATCGGTTCTTTTGAAATTCGAAAATTAAAAAAAAATTTTTTCATGAAACGCGAAAACCAATTTGACCTAAAATTTGTTCTAATGAATTGATGAAAAAAATTATCATCGAAAAACGAAAGAGGATTCTAAAATCCACACGTAGACCGATCGCATGTACATTGAGTTGACGCGTAGACCGACCGCACTCGGAAATAATCCACACGTAGACCGATCGCATGTACATTGAGTTGACGCGTAGACCGACTGCACTGTGAAATAATCCACGCGTAGACCGACCGCGACCGGAGTTGTTCGACGCGTAGACCGATCGCATGTACATTGAGTTGACGCGTAGACCGACCGCACTCGGGAATAATCCACGCGTAGACCGACCGCGACCAGAGTTGTTCGACGCGTAGACCGATCGCATGTACATTGAGTTGACGCGTAGACCGATCGCCCTCGGAAATAATCCACGCGTAGACCGACCGCGACCAGAGTTGTTCGAAGCGTAGACCGATCGCATTCTCGAAAAGTAAAAGAACATAACTTTCTTCTTATCGCATTAACGTTACAATCAATATCAAAACGCGCTTAAAAATTTTTTTTTTTTAATTATTTTTCCATCGGAATAAAATGAATAAACCTTAAATTTTTACCCGTAGATCGACCTTTTTTTCTTGAACCCAAAAAAAAAAAAAAAAAATTCGGTTGTAAAATAATAAGAACATTGAAATGATTCCAGGCGTAGACCGATCGGTTTTTTTGAAATTCGAAAATAAAAAAAAAAAAATTTCATGAAACGCGAAAACCAATTTGACCTAAAATTTATTCTAATGAATTGATGAAAAAAATTGATATCGAAAAACGAAAGAGGAATTTAAAATCCACACGTAGACCGATCGCATGTATATTGAGTTGACGCGTAGACCGACCGCACTCGGAAATAATCCACGCGTAGACCGACCGCGACCAGAGTTGTTCGACGCGTAGACCGATCGCATGTACAGTCAGTTGACGCGTAGACCAATCGCACTCGGGAATAATCCACGCGTAGACCGACCGCGACTAGAGTTGTTCGACGCGTAGACCGATCGCTTTCTCGAAAAGTAAAAGAACATAACTTTCTTCTTATCGCATTAACGTTACAATCAATATCAAAACGCGCTTAAAAATTTTTTTTTTTAATTATTTTTCCATCGGAATAAAATGAATAAACCTTAAATTTTCACCCGTAGATCGACCTTTTTTTCTTAAACCCAAAAAAAAAAAAAAATTTGGTTGTGAAATAATAAAAACATTAAAATTATTCCAGGCGTAGACCGATCGGTTTTTTTGAAATTCGAAAAAAAAAAAATTTTTTTTCATGAAACGCGAGAACCAATGTGACCTAAAATTTATTCCAATAAATTGATGAAAAAAATTGGTATCGAAAAACGAAAGAGCAATTTAAAATTCACACGTAGACCGATCGCATGTATATTTATTTGACGCATAGACCGATCGCACTTGGAAACAATCCACGCGTAGACCGACCGCGACCAGAGTTGTTCGACGCGTAGACCGATCGCATGTACATTAAGTTGACGCGTAGACCGATCGCTTTCGAAAATAATCCACGCCTAGACCGACCGTGATTAGAGCTGCTCGACGCGTAGACCGATCGCTTTTTCGAAGAGTAAAAGAACATAACTTTCTTCTTATCGTATTAATGTAACGATCAATATCAAAACGTGGTTAAAAAATTTTTTTTTCAAATTGTTTTTCGATCGGTATAAAATAAATAAACCTTCATTTTTTTACCCGTAGATCGACCGCTTTTTCTTGAAACCAAACAAAAAAAAAAAATTTGGTTGTGAAATAATAAAAACATTAAAAGTATTCCAGGCGTAGACCGATCGGTTTTTCTGAAATTCGAAAAAAAAACAATTTCTTCATGAAACGCGAAAACCATTTTGACCTAAAATTTATTCTAATAAATTGATAAAAAAAAATTTGTATCGAAAAACGAAAGAGGAATTTAAAATCCACACGTAGACCGATCGCATGTACATTGAGTTGACGCGTAAAAGGATCGCACTCGAAAATAATCCACACGTAGACCGATCGCATGTACATTGAGTTGACGCGTAGACCGACCGCACTCGGAAATAATCCACGCGTAGACCGACCGCGACCAGAGTTGTTCGACGCGTAGACTGATCGCATGTACATTGAGTTGACGCGTAGACCGATCGCACTCGGAAATAATCCACGCGTAGACCGACCGCGGCCAGAGTTGTTCGACGCGTAGACCGATCGCTTTCTCGAAAAGTAAAATAACATAACTTCTTTTTTATCGCATTAACGTAACAATCAATATCAAAACGTGCTTAAAAATTTTTTTTAAAATTATTTTTCCATCGGAATGAAATGAATAAACCTTAAATTTTTACCCGTAGATCGACCGCTTTTTCTTAAACCCGAAAAGAAATAAAAAAATTTGGTTGTAAAATAATAAGAACATTAAGATTATTCCAGGGGTAGACCGATCGGTGGTTCTGAAATTCGAAAAAAAAAAATTTTTTTTTTCATGAAACGCGAAAATTAATTTGACATAAAATTTATTGTAATAAATTGATGAAAAAAATTGGTATCGAAAAACGAAAGAGGAATTTCAAATCCACGCGTAGACCGACCGTGGGCAGAGTTGTTCGTTGCGTAGACCGATCGCATGTACATTGAGATGACGCGTAGATCGATCGCACTCGGAAATAATCCACGCGTAGACCGACCGCGACCAGAGTTGCTCGACGCGTAGACCGATCGCTTTTTCGAAGAGTAAAAGAACATAACTTTCTTCTTATCGTATTAATGTAACAATCAATATCAAAACGTGGTTTAAAAATTTTTTTTTTCAAATTGTTTTTTCATCGAAATGAAATAAATAAACCTTCATTTTTCACCCGTAGATCGACCGCTTTTTCTTGAAACCAAAAAAAAAAAAAAAAAAATTCGTTTGTAAAATAATAAGAACATGAAAGCTATTCCAGGCGTAGACCGATCGGTTTTTCTGAAATTCGAAAAATAAAAAAATTTTCTTCATGAAACGCGAAAACCATTTTGACCAAAAATTTATTCTAATAAATTGATGAAAAAAAATTGGTATCGAAAAACGAAAGAGGATTTTAAAATCCACACGTAGACCGATCGCATGTACATTGAGTTGACGCGTAGACCGATCGCACTTGGAAATAATCCACACGTAGACCGATCGCATGTACATTGAGTTGACGCGTAGACCGACCGCACTCGGAAATAATCCACGCGTAGACCGACCGCGACCGGAGTTGTTCGACGCGTAGACCGATCGCATGTACATTGAGTTGACGCGTAGACCGATCGCACTCGGAAATAATCCACACGTAGACCGATCGCATGTACATTGAGTTGACGCGTAGACCGACCGCACTCGGAAATAATCCACGCGTAGACCGACCGCGACCAGAGTTGTTCGACGCGTAGACCGATCGCATGTATATTGAATTGACGCGTAGACCGACCGCAATCGAAAATAATCCACGCGTAGACCGACCGCGACCAGAGTTGTTCGACGCGTAGACCGATCGCATGTACATTGAGTTGACGCGTAGACCGATCGCACTCGGGAATAATCCACGCGTAGACCGACCGCGACCAGAGTTGTTTGACGCGTAGACCGATCGCTTTCTCGAAAAGTAAAAAAACTTAACTTTCTTCTTATCGCATTAACGTAACAATCAATATCAAAACGTGGTTAAAAAATTTTTTTTCAAATTATTTTTTCATCGAAATGAAATAAATAACCCTTTATTTTTCACCCGTAGATCGACCGCTTTTTCTTGAAACCAAAAAAAAAAAAAAAAATTCGTTTGTAAAATAATAAGAACATTAAAATTATTCCATGCGTAGACCGATCGGTTTTTCTGAAATTCGAAAAAAAAAAAAATTTCCTTCATGAAACGCGAAGACCATTTTGACCTAAAATTTATTCTAATAAATTGATGAAAAAAAATTGGTATCGAAAAACGGAAGAGGATTTTAAAATCCACACGTAGACCGATCGCATGTACATTAAGTTGACGCGTAGACCGATCGCACTCGGAAATAATCCACACGTAGACCGATCGCATGTACATTGAGTTGACGCGTAGACCGACCGCACTCGGAAATAATCCACGCGTAGACCGACCGCGACCGAAGTTGTTCGACGCGTAGACCGATCGCATGTACATTGAGTTGACGCGTAGACGGATCGCATGTATATTGGGTTGACGCGTAGACCGACCGTACTCGGAAATAATCCACGCGTAGACCGACCGCGACCGGAGTTGTTTGACGCGTAGACCGATCGCATGTACATTGAATTGACGCGTAGACCGATCGCACTCGGAAATAATCCACGCGTAGACCGACCGCGACCAGAGTTGTTCGACGCGTAGACCGATCGCTTTTTCGAAAAGTAAAAGAACATAACTTCCTTCTTATCGCATAAACGTAACAATCAATATCAAAACGTGCTTAAAAATTTTTTTTTTCAAATTATTTTTCCATCGGAATGAAATGAATAAACCTTAAATTTTTACCCGTAGATCGACCGCTTTTTCTTAAACCCGAAAAGAAATAAAAAAATTCGGTTGTAAAATAATAAGAACATTAAAATTATTCCAGGGGTAGACCGATCGGTTTTTTTGAAATTCGAAAAAAAAAAATTTTTTTTTCCATGAAACGCGAAAATTAATTTGACCTAAAATTTATTCTGATAAATTGATGAAAAAAATTGGTATCGAAAAACGAAAGAGGAATTTCAAATCCACGCGTAGACCGACCGCGGGCAGAGTTGTTCGTTGCGTAGACCGATCGCATGTACATTGAGTTGACGCGTAGACCGATCGCACTCGGAAATAATCCACGCGTAGACCGACCGCGACCAGAGTTGCTCGACGCGTAGACCGATCGCTTTTTCGAAGAGTAAAAGAACATAACTTTCTTCTTATCGTATTAATGTAACAATCAATATCGAAACGTGGTTAAAAAATATTTTTTTTCAAATTGTTTTTTCATCGAAATGAAATAAATAAACCTTTATTTTTCACCCGTAGATCGACCGCTTTTTCTTGAAACCAAAAAAAAAAAAAAAAATACGTTTGTAAAATAATAAGAACATTAAAATTATTCCAGGCGTAGACCGATCGGTTTTTCTGAAATTCGAAAATAAAAAAAATTTCCTTTATGAAACGCGAAAACCATTTTGACCAAAAATTTATTCTCATAAATTGATGAAAAAAAATTGGTATCGAAAAACGAAAGAGGATTTTAAAATCCACACGTAGACTGATCGCATGTATATTGAGTTGACGCGTAGACCGACCGCACTCGGAAATAATCCACGCGTATACCGATTGTGACCAGAGTTGTTCGACGCGTAGACCGATCGCATGTACATTGAGTTTCCATTTTTCCATCGGAATAAAATGAATAAACCTTAAATTTTTACCCGTAGATCGACTTTTTTTTCTTGAACCCAAAAAAAAAAAAAAAATTCGGTTGTAAAATAATAAGATTATTAAAATTATTCCAGGCGTAGACCGATCGGTTTTTTTGAAATTCGAAAATAAAAAAAAAATTTTTTCATGAAACGCGAAAACCAATTTGACCTAAAATTTGTTCTTATGAATTGATGAAAAAAATTGTCATCGAAAAACGAAAGAGGAATTTAAAATCCACACGTAGACCGAACGCATGTATATTGAGTTGACGCGTAGACCGACCGCACTCGGAAATAATCCACACGTAGACCGATCGCATGTACATTGAGTTGACGCGTAGACCGACCGCACTTAGAAATAATCCACGCGTAGACCGACCGCGACCGGAGTTGTTCGACGCGTAGACCGATCGCTTTTTCGAAGAGTAAAAGAACAATCAATATCAAAACGTGGTTTAAAAATTTTTTTTTTCAAATTGTTTTTTCATCGAAATGAAATAAATAAACCTTCATTTTTCACCCGTAGATCGACCGCTTTTTCTTGAAACCAAAAAAAAAAAAAAAAAATTCGTTTGTAAAATAATGAGAACATGAAAATTATTCCAGGCGTAGACCGATCGGTTTTTCTGAAATTCGAAAAAAAAAAAAATTTTCTTCATGAAACGCGAAAACCATTTTGACCAAAAATTTATTCTAATAAATTGATGAAAAAAAATTGGCATCGAAAAACGAAAGAGGATTTTAAAATCCACACGTAGACCGATCGCATGTACATTGAGTTGACGCGTAGACCGATCGCACTTGGAAATAATCCACGCGTAGACCGATCGCATGTACATTGAGTTGACGCGTAGACCGACCGCACTCGGGAATAATCCACGCGTAGACCGACCGCGACCAGAGTTGTTCGACGCGTAGACCGATCGCATGTACATTGAGTTGACGCGTAGACCGATCGCCCTCGGAAATAATCCACGCGTAGACCGACCGCGACCAGAGTTGTTCGACGCGTAGACCGATCGCATTCTCGAAAAGTAAAAGATCATAACTTTCTTCTTATCGCATTAACGTAACAATCAATATCAAAACGTGCTTAAAAATTTTTTTTTAAAATTATTTTTCCATCGGAATGAAATGAATAAACCTTAAATTTTTACCCGTAGATCGACCTTTTTTTCTTGAACACAAAAAAAAAAAAAAAAAATCGGTTGTAAAATAATAAGGACATTAAAATGATTTCAGGCGTAGACCGATCGGTTTTTTTGAAATTCGAAAATAAAGAAAAAAAATTTTCATGAAACGCGAAAACCAATTTGACCTAAAATTTATTCTAATGAATTGATGAAAAAAATTGATATCGAAAAACGAAAGAGGAATTTAAAATCCACACGTAGACCGATCGCATGTATATTGAATTGACGCGTAGACCGACCGCAATCGAAAATAATCCACGCGTAGACCGACCGCGACCAGAGTTGTTCGACGCGTAGACCGATCGCATGTACATTGAGTTGACGCGTAGACCGATCGCACTCGGAAATAATCCACGCGTATACCGACTGTGACCAGAGTTGTTCGACGCGTAGACCGATCGCATGTACATTGAGTTTCCATTTTTCCATCGGAATGAAATGAATAAACCTTAAATTTTTACCCGTAGATCGACTTTTTTTTCTTGAACCCAAAAAAAAAAAAAAATTCGGTTGTAAAATAATAAGAACATTAAAATTATTCCAGGCGTAGACCGATCGGTTTTTTTGAAATTCGAAAATAAAAAAAAAATTTTTTCATGAAACGCGAAAACCAATTTGACCTAAAATTTGTTCTAATGAATTGATGAAAAAAATTGTCATCGAAAAACGAAAGAGGAATTTAAAATCCACACGTAGACCGATCGCATGTATATTGAGTTGACGCGTAGACCGACCGCACTCGGAAATAATCCACAAGTAGACCGATCGCATGTACATTGAGTTGACGCGTAGACCGATCGCACTCGGAAACAATCCACGCGTAGACCGACCGCGACCGGAGTTGTTCGACGCGTAGACCGATCGCTTTTTCGAAGAGTAAAAGAACATAACTTTCTTCTCATCGTATTAATGTAACAATCAATATCGAAACGTGGTTAAAAATTTTTTTTTTTCAAATTGTTTTTTCATCGAAATGAAATAAATGAACCTTCATTTTTCACCCGTAGATCGACCGCTTTTTCTTGAAACCAAAAAAAAAAAAAAAAATACGTTTGTAAAATAATAAGAACATTAAAATTATTCCAGGCGTAGACCGATCGGTTTTTCTGAAATTCGAAAAAAAAAAAAAATTTCTTCATCAAACGCGAATACCATTTTGACCTAAAATATACTCTAATAATTTGATGAAAAAAAATTGGTATCGAAAAACGAAAGAGGAATTTAAAATCCACACGTAGACCGATCGCATGTACATTGAATTGACGCGTAGACCGATCGCACTCGCAAAATAATCCACACGTTGACCGATCGCATGTGCATTGAGTTGACGCGTAGACCGACCGCACTCGGAAATAATCCACGCGTAGACCGACCGTGACCAGAGTTGTTCGACGCGTAGACCGATCGCATAAGCATTGAGTTGACGCGTAGACCGATCGCCCTCGGAAATAATCCACGCGTAGACCGACCGCGTCCAGAGTTGCTCGACGCGTAGACCGATCGCTTTTTCGAAGAGTAAAAGAACATAACTTTCTTCTTATCGTATTAATGTAACAATCAATATCAAAACGTGGTTAAAAAATTTTTTTTTTCAAATTGTTTTTTCATCGAAATGAAATAAATAAACCTTTATTTTTCACCCGTAGATCGACCGCTTTTTCTTGAAACCAAAAAAAAAAAAAAAAATTCGTTTGTAAAATAATAAGAACATGAAAATTATTCCAGGCGTAGACCGATCGGTTTTTCTGAAATTCAAAAATAAAAAAAATGTCCTCCATGAAACGCGAAAACCATTTTGACCAAAAATTTATTCTCATAAATTGATGAAAAAAAATTGGTATCGAAAAACGAAAGAGGAATTTAAAATCCACACGTAGACTGATCGCATGTATATTGAGTTGCCGCGTAGACCGACCGCACTCGGAAATAATCCACGCGTTGACCGATCGCATGTACATTGAGTTGACGCGTAGACCGACCGCACTCGGTAATAATCCACGCGTATACCGACTGTGACCAGAAATGTTCGACGCGTAGACCGATCGCATGTACATTGAGTTGACCTGTAGACCGATCGCCCTCGGAAAAAATCCACGCGTAGACCGACCGCGACCAGAGTTGTTCGACGCGTAGACCGATCGCTTTCTTGAAAAGTAAAAAAACATAGCTTTCTTCTTATCGCATTAACGTAACAATCAATATCAAAACGTGCTCAAAAATTTTTCTTTTTAAATTATTTTTCCATCGGAATGAAATCAATAAACCTCAAATTTTTACCCGTAGATCGACTTTTTTTTCTTGAACCCAAAAAAAAAAAAAAAAATTCGGTTGTAAAATAATAAGAACATTAAAATTATTCCAGGCGTAGACCGATCGGATTTTTTGAAATTCGAAAATAAAAAAATTTTTTTTCATGAAACGCGAAAACCAATTTGACCTAAAGTTTATTCTAATGAATTGATGAAAGAAATTGTCATCGAAAAACGAAAGAGGAATTTAAAATCCACACGTAGACCGATCGCATGTATATTGAGTTGACGCGTAGACCGACCGCACTCGGAAATAATCCACACGTAGACCGATCGCATGTACATTGAGTTGACGCGTAGACCGACCGCACTCGGAAATAATCCACGCGTAGACCGACCGCGACCGGAGTTTTTCGACGCGTAGACCGATCGCATGTACATTGAGATGACGCGTAGACCGATCGCACTCGGAAATAATCCACGCGTAGACCGACCGCGACCAGAGTTGCTCGACGCGTAGACCGATCGCTTTTTCGAAGAGTAAAAGAACATAACTTTCTTCTTATCGTATTAATGTAACAATCAATATCGAAACGTGGTTAAAAAATTTCTTTTTTCAAATTGTTTTTCCATCGGAATGAAATGAATAAACCTTAAATTTTTACCCGTAGATCGACCGCTTTTTCTTAAACCCGAAAAGAAATAAAAAAATTCGGGTGTAAAATAATAAGAACATTAAAATTATTCCAGGGGTAGACCGATCGGTTTTTTTGAAATTCGAAAAAAAAAAAATTTTTTTTCCATGAAACGCGAAAATTAATTTGACCTAAAATTTATTCTAATAAATTGATGAAAAAAATTGGTATCGAAAAACGAAAGAGGAATTTCAAATCCACGCGTAGACCGACCGCGGGCAGAGTTGTTCGTTGCGTAGACCGATCGCATGTACATTGAGTTGACGCGTAGACCGATCGCACTCGGAAATAATCCACGCGTAGACCGACCGCGACCAGAGTTGCTCGACGCGTAGACCGATCGCTTTTTCGAAGAGTAAAAGAACATAACTTTCTTCTTATCGTATTAATGTAACAATCAATATCGAAACGTGGTTAAAAAATTTTTTTTTTCAAATTGTTTTTTCATCGAAATGAAATAAATGAACCTTTATTTTTCACCCGTAGATCGACCGCTTTTTCTTGAAACCAAAAAAAAAAAAAAAATACATTGTAAAATAATAAGAACATTAAAATTATTCCAGGCGTAGACTGATCGGTTTTTCTGAAATTCGAAAATAAAAAAAATTTCCTTTATGAAACGCGAAAACCATTTTGACCAAAAATTTATTCTCATAAATTGATGAAAAAAAATTGGTATCGAAAAACGAAAGAGGATTTTAAAATCCACACGTAGACTGATCGCATGTATATTGAGTTGACGCGTAGACTGACCGCACTCGGAAATAATCCACGCGTTGACCGATCGCATGTACATTGAGTTGACGCGTAGACCGACCGCACTCGGAAATAATCCACGCGTAGACCGACCGCGACCAGAGTTGTTCGACGCGTAGACCGATCGCATGTACATTCAGTTGACGCGTAGACCAATCGCACTCGGGAATAATCCACGCGTAGACCGACCGCGACTAGAGTTGTTCGACGCGTAGACCGATCGCTTTCTCGAAACGTAAAAGAACATAACTTTCTTCTTATCGCATGAACGTAACAATCAATATCATAACGTACTTAAAATTTTTTTTTTTTAAATTATTTTTTTATCGGAATGAAATAAATAAACCTTCATTTTTCACCCGTAGATCGACCTTTTTTTCTTAAACCCAAAAAAAAAAAAATTTGGTTGTAAAATAGTAAAAACATTAAAACTATTCCAGGCGTAGACCGATCGGTTTTTTTGAAATTCGAAAAAAAAAAATTTTTTTTTCATGAAACGCGAGAACCAATGTGACCTAAAATTTATTCCAATAAATTGATGAAAAAAATTGGTATCGAAAAACGAAAGACCAATTTAAAATTCACACGTAGACCGATCGCATGTATATTTATTTGACGCATAGACCGATCGCACTTAGAAACAATCCACGCGTAGACCGACCGCGACCAGAGTTGTTCGACGCGTAGACCGATCGCATGTACATTAAGTTGACGCGTAGACCGATCGCTTTCGAAAATAATCCACGCGTAGACCGACCGTGATTAGAGCTGCTCGACGCGTAGACCGATCGCTTTTTCGAAGAGTAAAAAAACATAACTTTCTTCTTATCGTATTAATGTAACGATTAATATCAAAACGTGGTTAAAAAATTTTTTTTTCAAATTGTTTTTCGATCGGTATAAAATAAATAAACCTTCATTTTTTTACCCGTAGATCGACCGCTTTTTCTTGAAACCAAACAAAAAAAAAAATTCGTTTGTGAAATAATAAGATTTTTAAAAGTATTCCAGGCGTAGACCGATCGGTTTTTCTGAAATTCGAAAAAAAAAACAATTTCTTCATGAAACGCGAAAACCATTTTGACCTAAAATTCATTCTAATAAATTGATAAAAAAAAATTTGTATCGAAAAACGAAAGAGGAATTTAAAATCCACACGTAGACCGATCGCATGTACATTGAGTTGACGCGTAGACCGACCGCACTCGGAAATAATCCACGCGTATACCGACGGTGACCAGAGTTGTTCGACGCGTAGACCGATCGCATGTACATTGAGTTTCCATTTTTCCATCGGAATGAAATAAATAAACCTTAAATTTTTACCCGTAGATCGACTTTTTTTTCTTGAACCCAAAAAAAAAAAAAAAAATTCGGTTGTAAAATAATAAGAACATTAAAATTATTCCAGGCGTAGACCGATCGGTTCTTTTGAAATTCGAAAATTAAAAAAAATTTTTTTCATGAAACGCGAAAACCAATTTGACCTAAAATTTGTTCTAATGAATTGATGAAAAAAATTGTCATCGAAAAACGAAAGAGGATTCTAAAATCCACACGTAGACCGATCGCATGTACATTGAGTTGACGCGTAGACCGATCGCACTCGGAAATAATCCACACATAGACCGATCGCATGTACATTGAGTTGACGCGTAGACCGACCGCACTCGGAAATAATCCACGCGTAGACCGACCGCGACCGGAGTTGTTCGACGCGTAGACCGATCGCATGTACATTGAGTTGACGCGTAGACCGACCGCACTCGGGAATAATCCACGCGTAGACCGACCGCGACCAGAGTTGTTCGACGCGTAGACCGGTCGCATGTACATTGAGTTGACGCGTAGACCGATCGCCCTCGGAAATAATCCACGCGTAGACCGACCGCGACCAGAGTTGTTCGACGCGTAGACCGATCGCATTCTCGAAAAGTAAAAGAACATAACTTTCTTCTTATCGCATTAACGTTACAATCAATATCAAAACGTGCTTAAAAATTTTTTTTTTTTTATTATTTTTCCATCGGAATGAAATGAATAAACCTTAAATTTTTACCCGTAGATCGACCTTTTTTTCTTGAACCCAAAAAAAAAAAAAAAAAAATTCGGTTGTAAAATAAAAAGAACATTAAAATGATTCCAGGCGTAGACCGATCGGTTTTTTTGAAATTCGAAAATAAAAAAAAAAAAATTTCATGAAACGCGAAAACCAATTTGACCTAAAATTTATTCTAATGAATTGATGAAAAAAATTGATATCGAAAAACGAAAGAGGAATTTAAAATCCACACGTAGACCGATCGCATGTATATTGAGTTGACGCGTAGACCGACCGCACTCGGAAATAATCCACGCGTAGACCGACCGCGACCAGAGTTGTTCGACGCGTAGACCGATCGCATGTACATTCAGTTGACGCGTAGACCAATCGCACTCGGGAATAATCCACGCGTAGACCAACCGCGACTAGAGTTCTTCGACGCATAGACCGATCGCTTTCTCGAAACGTAAAAGAACATAACTTTCTTCTTATCGCATTAACGTAACAATCAATATCATAACGTACTTAAAATTTTTTTTTTTCAAATTATTTTTTTATCGGAATGAAATAAATAAACCTTCATTTTTCACCCGTAGATCGACCTTTTTTTCTTAAACCTAAAAAAAAAAAAAAAATTTGGTTGTAAAATAGTAAAAACATTAAAATTATTCCAGGCGTAGACCGATCGGTTTTTTTGAAATTCGAAAAAAAAAAAAATTTTTTTCATGAAACGCGAGAACCAATGTGACCTAAAATTTATTCCAATAAATTGATGAAAAAAATTGGTATCGAAAAACGAAAGAGCAATTTAAAATTCACACGTAGACCGATCGCATGTATATTTGTTTGACGCATAGACCGATCGCACTTGGAAACAATCCACGCGTAGACCGACCGCGACCAGAGTTGTTCGACGCGTAGACCGATCGCATGTACATTAAGTTGACGCGTAGACCGATCGCTTTCGAAAATAATCCACGCCTAGACCGACCGTGATTAGAGCTGCTCGACGCGTAGACCGATCGCTTTTTCGAAGAGTAAAAGAACATAACTTTCTTCTTATCGTATTAATGTAACGATCAATATCAAAACGTGGTTAAAAAATTTTTTTTTCAAATTGTTTTTCGATCGGTATAACATAAATAAACCTTCATTTTTTTACCCGTATATCGACCGCTTTTTCTTGAAACCAAACAAAAAAAAAAAAATTCGTTTGTGAAATAATAAGATTTTTAAAAGTATTCCAGGCGTAGACCGATCGGTTTTTCTGAAATTCGAAAAAAAAAACAATTTCTTCATGAAACGCGAAAACCATTTTGACCTAAAATTTATTCTAATAAATTGATAAAAAAAAATTTGTATCGAAAAACGAAAGAGGAATTTAAAATCCACACGTAGACCGATCGCATGTACATTGAGTTGACGCGTAGACCGACCGCACTCGGAAATAATCCACGCGTATACCGACTGTGACCAGAGTTGTTCGACGCGTAGACCGATCGCATGTACATTGAGTTTCCATTTTTCCATCGGAATGAAATAAATAAACCTTAAATTTTTACCCGTAGATCGACTTTTTTTTCTTGAACCCAAAAAAAAAAAAAAAAATTCGGTTGTAAAATAATAAGAACATTAAAATTATTCCAGGCGTAGACCGATTGGTTCTTTTGAAATTCGAAAATTAAAAAAAAATTTTTTCATGAAACGCGAAAACCAATTTGACCTAAAATTTGTTCTAATGAATTGATGAAAAAATCGTCATCGAAAAACGAAAAAGGATTCTAAAATCCACACGTAGACCGATCGCATGTACATTGAGTTGACGCGTAGACCGATCGCACTCGGAAATAATCCACACGTAGACCGATCGCATGTACATTGAGTTGACGCGTAGACCGACCGCACTCGGAAATAATCCACGCGTAGACCGACCGCGACCGGAGTTGTTCGACGCGTAGACCGATCGCATATACATTGAGTTGACGCGTAGACCGACCGCACTCGGGAATAATCCACGCGTAGACCGAACGCGACCAGAGTTGTTCGACGCGTAGACCGATCGCATGTACATTGAGTTGACGCGTAGACCGATCGCCCTCGGAAATAATCCACGCGTAGACCGACCGCGACCAGAGTTGTTCGACGCGTAGACCGATCGCATTCTCGAAAAGTAAAAGAACATAACTTTCTTCTTATCGCATTAACGTTACAATCAATATCAAAACGTGCTTAAAAATTTTTTTTTTTTAATTATTTTTCCATCGGAATGAAATGAATAAACCTTAAATTTTTACCCGTAGATCGACCTTTTTTTCTTGAACCCAAAAAAAAAAAAAAAAATTCGGTTGTAAAATAATAAGAACATTAAAATGATTCCAGGCGTAGACCGATCGGTTTTTTTGAAATTCGAAAATTAAAAAAAAAAAATTTCATGAAACGCGAAAACCAATTTGACCTAAAATTTATTCTAATGAATTGATGAAAAAAATTGATATCGAAAAACGAAAGAGGAATTTAAAATCCACACGTAGACCGATCGCATGTATATTGAGTTGACGCGTAGACCGACCGCACTCGGAAATAATCCACACGTAGACCGACCGCGACCAGAGTTGTTCGACGCGTAGACCGATCGCATGTACATTCAGTTGACGCGTAGACCAATCGCACTCGGGAATAATCCACGCGTAGACCGACCGCGACTAGAGTTGTTCGACGCGTAGACCGATCGCTTTCTCGAAACGTAAAAAAACATAACTTTCTTCTTATCGCATTAACGTAACAATCAATATCATAACGTACTTAAAATTTTTTTTTTCAAATTATTTTTTTATTGGAATGAAATAAATAAACCTTCATTTTTCACCCGTAGATCGACCTTTTTTTCTTGAACCCAAAAAAAAAAAAAAAATTTGGTTGTAAAATAGTAAAAACATTAAAATTATTCCAGGCGTAGACCGATCGGTTTTTTTGAAATTCGAAAAAAAAAAAAAATTTTTCATGAAACGCGAGAACCAATGTGACCTAAAATTTATTCCAATAAATTGATGAAAAAAATTGGTATCGAAAAACGAAAGAGCAATTTAAAATTCACACGTAGACCGATCGCATGTATATTTATTTGACGCATAGGTCGATCGCACTTGGAAACAATCCACGCGTAGACCGACCGCGACCAGAGTTGTTCGACACGTAGACCGATCGCATGTACATTAAGTTGACGCGTAGACCGATCGCTTTCGAAAATAATCCACGCCTAGACCGACCGTGATTAGAGCTGCTCGACGCGTAGACCGATCGCTTTTTCGAAGAGTAAAAGAACATAACTTTCTTCTTATCGTATTAATGTAACGATCAATATCAAAACGTGGTTAAAAAATTTTTTTTTCAAATTGTTTTTCGATCGGTATAAAATAAATAAACCTTCATTTTTTTACCCGTAAATCGACCGCTTTTTCTTGAAACCAAACAAAAAAAAAAAATTCGTTTGTGAAATAATAAGATTTTTAAAAGTATTCCAGGCGTAGACCGATCGGTTTTTCTGAAATTCGAAAAAAAAACAATTTCTTCATGAAACGCGAAAACCATTTTGACCTAAAATTTATTCTAATAAATTGATAAAAAAAAATTTGTATCGAAAAACGAAAGAGGAATTTAAAATCCACACGTAGACCGATCGCATGTACATTGAGTTGACGCGTAATAGGATCGCACTCGAAAATAATCCACACGTAGACCGATCGCATGTACATTGAGTTGACGCGTAGACCGACCGCACTCGGAAATAATCCACGCGTAGACCGACCGCGACCAGAGTTGTTCGACGCGTAGACTGATCGCATGTACATTGAGTTGACGCGTAGACCGATCGCACTCGGAAATAATCCACGCGTAGACCGACCGCGGCCAGAGTTGTTCGACGCGTAGACCGATCGCTTTCTCGAAAAGTAAAATAACATAACTTCTTTTTTATCGCATTAACGTAACAATCAATATCAAAACGTGCTTAAAAATTTTTTTTAAAATTATTTTTCCATCGGAATGAAATGAATAAACCTTAAATTTTTACCCGTAGATCGACCGCTTTTTCTTAAACCCGAAAAGAAATAAAAAAATTTAGTTGTAAAATAATAAGAACATTAAGATTATTCCAGGGGTAGACCGATCGGTTTTTCTGAAATTCGAAAAAAAAAAAATTTTTTTTTCATGAAACGCGAAAATTAATTTGACATAAAATTTATTGTAATAAATTGATGAAAAAAATTGGTATCGAAAAACGAAAGAGGAATTTCAAATCCACGCGTAGACCGACCGTGGGCAGAGTTGTTCGTTGCGTAGACCGATCGCATGTACATTGAGTTGACGCGTAGACCGATCGCACTCGGAAATAATCCATCCGTAGACCGACCGTGACCAGGGTTGTTCGACGCGTAGACCGATCGCTTTTTCGAAAAGTAAAAGAACATAACTTTCTTCTTATCGCATTAACGTCACAATCAATATCAAAACGTGCTGAAAAAATTTTTTTTTCAAATTATTTTTCCATCGGAATGAAATGAATAAACCTTAAATTTTTACCCGTAGATCGACCGCTTTTTCTTAAACCCAAAAAAAAAAAAATTCGGTTGTAAAATAATAAGAACATTAAAATTATTCCAGGCGTAGACCGATCGGTTTTTTTGAAATTCGAAAAAAAAAAAAAAAAAATTTTTCATGAAACGCGAAAACCAATTTGACCTAAAATTTATTCCAATAAATTGATGAAAAAAATTGGTATTGAAAAACGATAGAGGAATTTAAAATCCACACGTAGACCGATCGCATGTATATTGAGTTGACGCGTAGACCGATCGCACTTGGAAACAATCCACGCGTAGACCGACCGCGACCAGGGTTGTTCGACGCGTAGACCGATCGCATGTGCATTGAGTTGACGCGTAGACCGATCGCACTCGGAAATAATCCACGCGTTGACCGACCTCGACCAGAGTTGTCAGAGTTGTGTGTTTTTCATTTTGACCTGAAATTTATTCTAATAAATTGATGAAAAAAAATTAGTATCGAAAAACAAAAGAGGAATTTAAAATCCACACGTAGACCGATCGCATGTACATTGAGTCGACGCGTAGACCGTTCGCAATCGAAAATAATCCACGCGTAGACCGACCGCGAACAGATTTGTTCGACGCGTAGACCGATCGCTTTCTCGAAAAGTAAAAGAACATAATTTCCTTCTCATCGCATTAACGTAACAATCGATATCGAAACGTGCTTAAGAATTTTTTTTTTTCAAATTATTTTTCCATCGTAATGAAATAAATAAACCTTAATTTTTTACCCGTAGATCGACCGCTTTTTCTTAAACCCAAAAAAATAAAAAATTCGTTTGTAAAATAATAATAACATTAAAATTATTCCAGGCGTACACCTATCGGTTTTTCTAAAATTCGAAAAAAAAAAAATATTTTTTTCATGAAACGCGAAAATCATTTTGACTTAAAATTTATTGTAATGAATTGATGAAAAAAAATTGGTATCGAAAAACGAAAGAGGAATTTAAAATCCACACGTAGACCGATCGCATGTACATTGAGTCGACGCGTAGACCGATCGCACTCGAAAATAATCCACGCGTAGACCGACCTCGACCAGAGTAGTTCGACGCGTAGACCGATCGCTTTCTCGAAAAGTAAAAGAACATGACTTCCTTTTTATCGCATTATCGTAACAATCAATATCGAGTGGTGCTTAAAAAAATTTTTTTTCAAATTATTTTTCCATTGGAATGAAATAAATAAATCTTAATTTTTCACCCGTAGATCGACCGCTTTTTCTTAAACCCAAAAAAAAAAAAATTCGTTTGTAAAATAATAAGAACATCAAAATTATTCCAGGCGTAGACCGATCGGTTTTTCTGAAATTCAAAAATAAAAAAAATTTCCTTCATGAAACGCGAAAACCATTTTGACCAAAAATTTATTCTCATAAATTGATGAAAAAAAATTGGTATCAAAAAACGAAAGAGGAATTAAAAATCCACACGTAGACCGATCGCGTGTACATTGAATTGACGCGTAGACCGATCGCACTCGCAAAATAATCCACACGTTGACCGATCGCATGTGCATTGAGTTGACGCGTAGACCGACCGCACTCGGAAATAATCCACGCGTAGACCGACTGTGACCAGAGTTGTTCGACGCGTAGACCGATCGTATGTGCATTGAGTTGACGCGTAGACCGATCGCCCTCGGAAATAATCCACGCGTAGACCGACCGCGACCAGAGTTGCTCGACGCGTAGACCGATCGCTTTTTCGAAGAGTAAAAGAACATAACTTTCTTCTTATCGTATTAATGTAACAATCAATATCAAAACGTGCTCAAAAATTTTTCTTTTCAAATTATTTTTTCATCGAAATGAAATAAATAAACCTTTATTTTTCACCCGTAGATCGACCGCTTTTTCTTGAAACCAAAAAAAAAAAAAAAAATTTGTTTGTAAAATAATAAGAACATGAAAATTATTCCAGGCGTAGACCGATCGGTTTTTCTGAAATTCGAAAATAAAAAAAATTTCCTCCATGGAACGCGAAAACCATTTTGACCAAAAATTTATTCTCATAAATTGATGAAAAAAAATTGTTATCGAAAAACGAAAGAGGATTTTGAAATCCACACGTAGACTGATCGCATGTATATTGAGTTGACGCGTAGACCGACCGCACTCGGAAATAATCCACGCGTTGACCGATCGCATGTACATTGAGTTGACGCGTAGACCGACCGCACTCGGAAATAATCCACGCGTATACCGACTGTGACCAGAAATGTTCGACGCGTAGACCGATCGCATGTACATTGAGTTGACGCGTAGACCGATCGCCCTCGGAAATAATCCACGCGTAGACCGACCGCGACCAGAGTTGTTCGACGCGTAGACCGATCGGTTTCTTGAAAAGTAAAAAAACATAGCTTTCTTCTTATCGCATTAACGTAACAATCAATATCAAAACGTGCTCAAAAATTTTTCTTTTTAAATTATTTTTCCATCGGAATGAAATCAATAAACCTCAAATTTTTACCCGTAGATCGACTTTTTTTTCTTGAACCCAAAAAAAAAAAAAAAATTCGGTTGTAAAATAATAAGAACATTAAAATTATTCCAGGCGTAGACCGATCGGTTTTTTTGAAATTCGAAAATAAAAAAATTTTTTTTCATGAAACGCGAAAACCAATTTGACCTAAAATTTATTCTAATGAATTGATGAAAAAAATTGTCATCGAAAAACGAAAGAGGAATTTAAAATCCACACGTAGACCGATCGCATGTATATTGAGTTGACGCGTAGACCGACCGCACTCGGAAATAATCCACACGTAGACCGATCGCATGTACATTGAGTTGACGCGTAGACCGACCGCACTCGGAAATAATCCACGCGTAGACCGACCGCGACCGGAGTTTTTCGACGCGTAGACCGATCGCATGTACATTGAGATGACGCGTAGACCGATCGCACTCGGAAATAATCCACGCGTAGACCGACCGCGACCAGAGTTGCTCGACGCGTAGACCGATCGCTTTTTCGAAGAGTAAAAGAACATAACTTTCTTCTTATCGTATTAATGTAACAATCAATATCGAAACGTGGTTAAAAAATTTTTTTTTTCAAATTGTTTTTCCATCGGAATGAAATGAATAAACCTTAAATTTTTACCCGTAGATCGACCGCTTTTTCTTAAACCCGAAAAGAAATAAAAAAATTCGGGTGTAAAATAATAAGAACATTAAAATTATTCCAGGGGTAGACCGATCGGTTTTTTTGAAATTCGAAAAAAAAAAAATTTTTTTTCCATGAAACGCGAAAATTAATTTGACCTAAAATTTATTCTAATAAATTGATGAAAAAAATTGGTATCGAAAAACGAAAGAGGTATTTCAAATCCACGCGTAGACCGACCGCGGGCAGAGTTGTTCGTTGCGTAGACCGATCGCATGTACATTGAGTTGACGCGTAGACCGATCGCACTCGGAAATAATCCACGCGTAGACCGACCGCGACCAGAGTTGCTCGACGCGTAGACCGATCGCTTTTTCGAAGAGTAAAAGAACATAACTTTCTTCTTATCGTATTAATGTAACAATCAATATCGAAACGTGGTTAAAAAATTTTTTTTTTCAAATTGTTTTTTCATCGAATTGAAATAAATGAACCTTTATTTTTCACCCGTAGATCGACCGCTTTTTCTTGAAACCAAAAAAAAAAAAAAATACATTGTAAAATAATAAGAACATTAAAATTATTCCAGGCGTAGACTGATCGGTTTTTCTGAAATTCGAAAATAAAAAAAATTTCCTTTATGAAACGCGAAAACCATTTTGACCAAAAATTTATTCTCATAAATTGATGAAAAAAAATTGGTATCGAAAAACGAAAGAGGATTTTAAAATCCACACGTAGACTGATCGCATGTATATTGAGTTGACGCGTAGACTGACCGCACTCGGAAATAATCCACGCGTTGACCGATCGCATGTACATTGAGTTGACGCGTAGACCGACCGCACTCGGAAATAATCCACGCGTATACCGACTGTGACCAGAGTTGCTCGACGCGTAGACCGATCGCATGTACATTGAGTTTCCATTTTTCCATCGGAATGAAATAAATAAACCTTAAATTTTTACCCGTAGATCGACTTTTTTTTCTTGAACCCAAAAAAAAAAAAAAAATTCGGTTGTAAAATAATAAGAACATTAAAATTATTCCAGGCGTAGACCGATCGGTTTTTTTGAAATTCGAAAATAAAAAAAAAAATTTTTCATGAAACGCGAAAACCAATTTGACCTAAAATTTGTTCTAATGAATTGATGAAAAAAATTGTCATCGAAAAACGAAAGAGGATTCTAAAATCCACACGTAGACCGATCGCATGTACATTGAGTTGACGCGTAGACCGATCGCACTCGGAAATAATCCACACGTAGACCGATCGCATGTACATTGAGTTGACGCGTAGACCGACCGCACTCGGAAATAATCCACGCGTAGACCGACCGCGACCGGAGTTGTTCGACGCGTAGACCGATCGCATGTACATTGAGTTGACGCGTAGACCGACCGCACTCGGGAATAATCCACGCGTAGACCGACCGCGACCAGAGTTGTTCGACGCGTAGACCGATCGCATGTACATTGAGTTGACGCGTAGACCGATCGCCCTCGGAAATAATCCACGCGTAGACCGACCGCGACCAGAGTTGTTCGACGCGTAGACCGATCGCATTCTCGAAAAGTAAAAGAACATAACTTTCTTCTTATCGCATTAACGTTACAATCAATATCAAAACGTGCTTAAAAATTTTTTTTTTTTAATTATTTTTCCATCGGAATGAAATGAATAAACCTTAAATTTTTACCCGTAGATCGACCTTTTTTTCTTGAACCCAAAAAAAAAAAAAAAAAATTCGGTTGTAAAATAATAAGAACATTAAAATGATTCCAGGCGTAGACCGATCGGTTTTTTTGAAATTCGAAAATAAAAAAAAAAAAATTTCATGAAACGCGAAAACCAATTTGACCTAAAATTTATTCTAATGAATTGATGAAAAAAATTGATATCGAAAAACGAAAGAGGAATTTAAAATCCACACGTAGACCGATCGCATGTATATTGAGTTGACGCGTAGACCGACCGCACTCGGAAATAATCCACTTGTAGACCGACCGCGACCAGAGTTGTTCGACGCGTAGACCGATCGCATGTACATTCAGTTGACGCGTAGACCAATCGCACTCGGGAATAATCCACGCGTAGACCGACCGCGACTAGAGTTGTTCGACGCGTAGACCGATCGCTTTCTCGAAACGTAAAAGAACATAACTTTCTTCTTATCGCATTAACGTAACAATCAATATCATAACGTACTTAAAATTTTTTTTTTTCAAATTATTTTTTTATCGGAATGAAATAAATAAACCTTCATTTCTCACCCGTAGATCGACCTTTTTTTCTTAAACCCAAAAAAAAAAAAAATTTGGTTGTAAAATAGTAAAAACATTAAAATTATTCCAGGCGTAGACCGATCGGTTTTTTTGAAATTCGAAAAAAAAAAAATTTTTTTTCATGAAACGCGAGAACCAATGTGACCTAAAATTTATTCCAATAAATTGATGAAAAAAATTGGTATCGAAAAACGAAAGGCCAATTTAAAATTCACACGTAGACCGATCGCATGTATATTTATTTGACGCATAGACCGATCGCACTTGGAAACAATCCACGCGTAGACCGACCGCGACCAGAGTTGTTCGACGCGTAGACCGATCGCATGTACATTAAGTTGACGCGTAGACCGATCGCTTTCGAAAATAATCCACGCGTAGACCGACCGTGATTAGAGCTGCTCGACGCGTAGACCGATCGCTTTTTCGAAAAGTAAAAAAACATAACTTTCTTCTTATCGTATTAATGTAACGATCAATATCAAAACGTGGTTAAAAAATTTTTTTTTCAAATTGTTTTTCGATCGGTATAAAATAAATAAACCTTCATTTTTTACCCGTAGATCGACCGCTTTTTCTTGAAACCAAACAAAAAAAAAAAATTCGTTTGTGAAATAATAAGATTTTTAAAAGTATTCCAGGCGTAGACCGATCGGTTTTTCTGAAATTCGAAAAAAAAAACAATTTCTTCATGAAACGCGAAAACCATTTTGACCTAAAATTTATTCTAATAAATTGATAAAAAAAAATTTGTATCGAAAAACGAAAGAGGAATTTAAAATCCACACGTAGACCGATCGCATGTACATTGAGTTGACGCGTAGACCGACCGCACTCGGAAATAATCCACGCGTATACCGACTGTGACCAGAGTTGTTCGACGCGTAGACCGATCGCATGTACATTGAGTTTCCATTTTTCCATCGGAATGAAATAAATAAACCTTAAATTTTTACCCGTAGATCGACTTTTTTTTCTTGAACCCAAAAAAAAAAAAAAAAATTCGGTTGTAAAATAATAAGAACATTAAAATTATTCCAGGCGTAGACCGATCGGTTCTTTTGAAATTCGAAAATTAAAAAAAAATTTTTTCATGAAACGCGAAAACCAATTTGACCTAAAATTTGTTCTAATGAATTGATAAAAAAAATTGTCATCGAAAAACGAAAGAGGATTCTAAAATCCACACGTAGACCGATCGCATGTACATTGAGTTGACGCGTAGACCGATCGCACTCGGAAATAATCCACACGTAGACCGATCGCATGTACATTGAGTTGACGCGTAGACCGACCGCACTCGGAAATAATCCACGCGTAGACCGACCGCGACCGGAGTTGTTCGACGCGTAGACCGATCGCATGTACATTGAGTTGACGCGTAGACCGACCGCACTCGGGAATAATCCACGCGTAGACCGACCGCGACCAGAGTTGTTCGACGCGTAGACCGATCGCATGTACATTGAGTTGACGCGTAGACCGATCGCCCTCGGAAATAATCCACGCGTAGACCGACCGCGACCAGAGTTGTTCGAAGCGTAGATCGATCGCATTCTCGAAAAGTAAAAGAACATAACTTTCTTCTTATCGCATTAACGTTACAATCAATATCAAAACGCGCTTAAAAATTTTTTTTTTTTAATTATTTTTCCATCGGAATAAAATGAATAAACCTTAAATTTTTACCCGTAGATCGACCTTTTTTTCTTGAACCCAAAAAAAAAAAAAAAAAATTCGGTTGTAAAATAATAAGAACATTAAAATAATTCCAGGCGTAGACCGATCGGTTTTTTTGAAATTCGAAAATAAAAAAAAAAAAATTTCATGAAACGCGAAAACCAATTTGACCTAAAATTTATTCTAATGAATTGATGAAAAAAATTGATATCGAAAAACGAAAGAGGAATTTAAAATCCACACGTAGACCGATCGCATGTATATTGCGTTGACGCGTAGACCGACCGCACTCGGAAATAATCCACGCGTAGACCGACCGCGACCAGAGTTGTTCGACGCGTAGACCGATCGCATGTACAGTCAGTTGACGCGTAGACCAATCGCACTCGGGAATAATCCACGCGTAGACCGACCGCGACTAGAGTTGTTCGACGCGTAGACCGATCGCTTTCTCGAAAAGTAAAAGAACATAACTTTCTTCTTATCGCATTAACGTTACAATCAATATCAAAACGCGCTTAAAAATTTTTTTTTTTTAATTATTTTTCCATCGGAATAAAATGAATAAACCTTAAATTTTCACCCGTAGATCGACCTTTTTTTCTTAAACCCAAAAAAAAAAAAAAAATTTGGTTGTGAAATAATAAAAACATTAAAATTATTCCAGGCGTAGACCGATCGGTTTTTTTGAAATTCGAAAAAAAAAAAAAAATTTTTCATGAAACGCGAGAACCAATGTGACCTAAAATTTATTCCAATAAATTGATGAAAAAAATTGGTATCGAAAAACGAAAGAGCAATTTAAAATTCACACGTAGACCGATCGCATGTATATTTATTTGACGCATAGACCGATCGCACTTGGAAACAATCCACGCGTAGACCGACCGCGACCAGAGTTGTTCGACGCGTAGACCGATCGCATGTACATTAAGTTGACGCGTAGACCGATCGCTTTCGAAAATAATCCACGCCTAGACCGACCGTGATTAGAGCTGCTCGACGCGTAGACCGATCGCTTTTTCGAAGAGTAAAAGAACATAACTTTCTTCTTATCGTATTAATGTAACGATCAATATCAAAACGTGGTTAAAAAATTTTTTTTTCAAATTGTTTTTCGATCGGTATAAAATAAATAAACCTTCATTTTTTTACCCGTAGATCGACCGCTTTTTCTTGAAACCAAACAAAAAAAAAAAATTCGTCTGTGAAATAATAAGATTTTTAAAAGTATTCCAGGCGTAGACCGATCGGTTTTTCTGAAATTCGAAAAAAAAAACAATTTCTTCATGAAACGCGAAAACCATTTTGACCTAAAATTTATTCTAATAAATTGATAAAAAAAAATTTGTATCGAAAAACGAAAGAGGAATTTAAAATCCACACGTAGACCGATCGCATGTACATTGAGTTGACGCGTAAAAGGATCGCACTCGAAAATAATCCACACGTAGACCGATCGCATGTACATTGAGTTGACGCGTAGACCGACCGCACTCGGAAATAATCCACGCGTAGACCGACCGCGACCAGAGTTGTTCGACGCGTAGACTGATCGCATGTACATTGAGTTGACGCGTAGACCGATCGCACTCGGAAATAATCCACGCGTAGACCGACCGCGGCCAGAGTTGTTCGACGCGTAGACCGATCGCTTTCTCGAAAAGTAAAATAACATAACTTCTTTTTTATCGCATTAACGTAACAATCAATATCAAAACGTGCTTAAAAATTTTTTTTAAAATTATTTTTCCATCGGAATGAAATGAATAAACCTTAAATTTTTACCCGTAGATCGACCGCTTTTTCTTAAACCCGAAAAGAAATAAAAAAATTTGGTTGTAAAATAATAAGAACATTAAGATTATTCCAGGGGTAGACCGATCGGTTTTTCTGAAATTCGAAAAAAAAAAAATTTTTTTTTCATGAAACGCGAAAATTAATTTGACATAAAATTTATTGTAATAAATTGATGAAAAAAATTGGTATCGAAAAACGAAAGAGGAATTTCAAATCCACGCGTAGACCGACCGTGGGCAGAGTTGTTCGTTGCGTAGACCGATCGCATGCACATTGAGTTGACGCGTAGACCGATCGCACTCGGAAATAATCCATCCGTAGACCGACCGTGACCAGGGTTGTTCGACGCGTAGACCGATCGCTTTTTCGAAAAGTAAAAGAACATAACTTTCTTCTTATCGCATTAACGTCACAATCAATATCAAAACGTGCTGAAAAAATTTTTTTTTCAAATTATTTTTCCATCGGAATGAAATGAATAAACCTTAAATTTTTACCCGTAGATCGACCGCTTTTTCTTAAACCCAAAAAAAAAACAATTCGGTTGTAAAATAATAAGAACATTAAAATTATTCCAGGCGTAGACCGATCGGTTTTTTTGAAATTCGAAAAAAAAAAAAAAAAAATTTTCATGAAACGCGAAAACCAATTTGACCTAAAATTTATTCCAATAAATTGATGAAAAAAATTGGTATTAAAAAACGATAGAGGAATTTAAAATCCACACGTAGACCGATCGCATGTATATTGAGTTGACGCGTAGACCGATCGCACTTGGAAACAATCCACGCGTAGACCGACCGCGACCATGGTTGTTCGACGCGTAGACCGATCGCATGTGCATTGAGTTGACGCGTAGACCGATCGCACTCGGAAATAATCCACGCGTTGACCGACCTCGACCAGAGTTGTCAGAGTTGTGTGTTTTTCGTTTTGACCTGAAATTTATTCTAATAAATTGATGAAAAAAAATTGGTATCGAAAAACAAAAGAGGAATTTAAAATCCACACGTAGACCGATCGCATGTACATTGAGTCGACGCGTAGACCGTTCGCAATCGAAAATAATCCACGCGTAGACCGACCGCGAACAGATTTGTTCGACGCGTAGACCGATCGCTTTCTCGAAAAGTAAAAGAACATAATTTCCTTCTCATCGCATTAACGTAACAATCGATATCGAAACGTGCTTAAGAATTTTTTTTTTTCAAATTATTTTTCCATCGGAATGAAATAAATAAACCTTAATTTTTTA
>CAXAQZ010000010.1:520000-530000 GCA_963971145.1 Sussaba pulchella | reverse complement strand
TGAGTACACGTCCGCCATGGGTACGGTGACATTCTTGTATGATGTGTGCCGTCGTCTCAGGTCTTCCACATCCTGCTCTACACATGACATTTTGATTGTTCCTTCGCTCCCCTCGTGTTGTTCGCACTCTGGAGGGCAAGGCGTTGATTCTCGTCCTGATGTTTTTGACCCATTCACGTGCCGGAATCCGCACGTAATCGTCCTTTTGCCATTCGCTGGCAAACATCGAGTTTCCACACTCTCGGAGCTCCCACCCATCGACTGATCCGTGGAGTTTTCTGCTCCATTCTTTTGCCTTCAGGGAAGCTTGAGCGCACCATGCTAACGTTTTCAATACGTATGGGCTTGTAGCGGCAGCCCTCGCCGCCGCTAACGATGAGGTTGCGAGGTTTACCAGTCGTTTGTGGTTTTCTTCCGGGATCATAGCCTCCAGCGAGGTTATCCCCAGCCCCCCCTCTTTAACAGGAGCGTGGAAAAATGCAATTGGCGTGTCGTTTGGCAGCCGTAGCCACGCTCTCACCGCTTTCCGCACTTGTTTGTCGAGTCTCCTCAGGTCACCGAAGGTCGTTCTCCCGAGCACGAGAGTGTGTGTTGCTCTTGGAAGAAGATACGTTTGTAGAATACGAAGTCGTTGTTGTGGCTTCAGTGGCGCTGCCTTCACTCGGTTCAGAGTGTCGTTGAAGTCGGCGGTTGACGTGACTAGGCCTTTTCGATCAAACAGGACTCCGAGGTATTTCCACTTCTCTAAAACCTGGAGCTGAGGGATCGGGTGGTTGCCTACTCTGAACAGGTTTTCTGTAGCGACTTTAATTTTCTTCTCCCTTCCAGACGGTATTAGTGAAAGTGCCGAGCACTTTGCCGACATGATTGTAAGACCGTAGCTCCGCAGCACTGCATCCACCGAGTTCAGCGAACGCTGAAGTCCGTCCTCGGTACTGGCCATGACGACTAGGTCGTCGGCGAACGCCAGCGCATTCACGTTCACCCCGTTCACCTTTGCGCCGATCACCGGGAGGAGTTGCTCTAACACTTCGTCTATTACCATATTGAAGAGGAATGGTGACAGTGGATCGCCTTGTCTAACCCCCCGTGCTGCCTTGATCGGATTTGAAACTTCTCCCTGCACCTCGAGAATCGACGATGACGACTTGTATATATGGTCTATGTACTCGACGAATTCCTCCGGCAGACCGTTCTTTCGGAGCACGTGGGTTATCCCCTGATGATTCACTGTGTCGAAAGCTTTACGCACGTCCAGTGTTGCTAGGTGCAGCGGTGTCAGGTTGTTCCGGGCTTCATAGATAGCTGCGGCGAGGACGTATATGTTTTCTGCCGCCCCGTCGGCTTCGATAAAAGCCCTCTGCCTACGATCCAGCACGTCAAGAGCCGCAATCCTTCTCGCCAGAATTCGATGGAAGTGGCGAAGTATCACCGACGAGATTGATATGGGCCTGTAGAGCGATGGCTCCTGGGCTCCTGGCTTTTTCGGGATTAGGATGGTTCGGGAGTCACGCCATCGTTTCGGAACCCGGCCAGATAGCAGCAGGGTGTTGAAAATCGTCGCCTGTGTCTCCGGAGTGGCCTTGCTGCGCCATTCAGCAGCTGTGAGCCCGTCCGGGCCAGGCGATGATCGTGCTGGTGGATAGCACTTGGTGAGCTCCTCCGGTGTTATTGGAGCCCACACGCTGCTGCAACGATCGCATGTCGTACGAGTTAGCGGGTCGGTTAGGACGAACGGTGTTGAGCCTTCTTCGAAAATGCCTCGCCAGTACCCCTCTTGAACCGCCATCGAAAGTTGAGGTCCGTCGTTGCTGTCTCCGTCCAATACCTTTTTGGCGGCCTTCGCTTGATTTTTCCTCCATAGGCTTTGCAGTGACTTGTAATCATCCCGTCGTTTCTTTCGTCGCGATTGATCGTCGCCTCCTCCCTCCGCGGCTCGTCGTCGTGTTGATATTCGTTCGCCGGAAAATACTTCCGTAGCCCGGTCTTCCAGCGCTCTCTCGGGATCACCGCCGCACAGCGACAAATTTACTGCGATTATCATCCGCCTTGCTCCTATCTCTTCGATCGGTACGTGCGTTTTCGCCTCGCTGAGCCACTCGTATAGAAGATCCCGAACGTTGGCTTCGTGTTCACCGCCTTGCCCCTGGTCCTGTGTCCCTAGAATTTCCAGCGGTTCGACTTCACGGATGCTTTCGTCTCCAAAATCCGGAGCTACTCGCTCCTCGTTGTCTACTCGATTATTTCCTCGGTCGTTCTCCGCCGTCTTCGACGATGTTCCTTGCTCTTGTTGCACTGCTGCGTCGGTAAGCCTCGCCCGCTTCCTCGGCCTTCGACCTTCCGGCATTTCCTCTCTCTGTTCGGCGATCGTCTGCCGGACTTCTCTTAGGGCCTCGCGGTAACGAGCTCGTTTCTTCATCACCTTCACTGCTTCAGCTGTCCTCTTCCCATTGCATCGAGCGACCAGATAATCAAGCAACACCGGGACGTCATCCGGCGTCATTGCCTCTTCCCAGGCTATCAGCCTCACCTCCTCGTCCGTCCATCGTTTCTTTACTCGCGTCGTCACGATTCCGGCGTTAACTTCAACCGGATGGGTCCTTTGCCGGTGCACGCCTAGGCCTCGGAATGTGGGGAAGTCCCTGCCGCACTCGGGGCACAAAAATCCTTCCGGTAGTTCGTCAAGCAACAGTTCTGCGGGCTCGTCAGCCCCACCTCTCAGTCTAAGGGAAATATTTGACTCGCCAGAGAGAGGTACGGTGGTACCTTCCCCACTCCAGTCTAACGGGTTTGTTACGTTGCTGGCGAGTTTTGCGCCACTCGGCGCTGGAGCAATTGTGCTCCGGTTTCGGTCGTTAGTTTGTTTATCGCGTTTACTGCGGCCGGATAGATGTACGGAACTCCTCGGAAGCACCATTGCTGGCTCCGGCAGGGGACCACCCCTTGCTTCCGAGTTCCCACCATGCACCCTCTCGCGGGTCGCCCACGCCTCACGCCCCGTCTCATTCGTCGAAGTTCGTTGATCGAACGCGATTTTCGAGCTGTCGAACCAGAACCGGGCACTTTTCTCCGTCTGTCGCTGAGTGCTGCGTGTCGCGAAAGTTATGAGCTAGACAGTTATAACACTGGGGTGGCTTATTCAACGAGTTACACGCAATGTTTCGATGCTCCCCAGCACAGTGGCCGCAGATTTCCTTGTCGTTTCCGCACTCGCGCGCAAAGTGTCCAATTCCAAGGCATTTAAAACACTGAACAATGTGGAAGTGATCGTTAAAGGTGCAGGAGTACCAGGAAACATATACTTTTCCTTGCGACGTCAATTTTGCTCGGTCTCGAGGTGAAAGTTCGATAACCCATGTGGTCGTCCGTCGGTTGTTTGCTCTAAACTGGTAGACTGCTTTCAGTTCCGCCGCGTCGTGTAATTGATTGTCCCGTATCAGGAATTCCGTTAGTTCGTCAGCCTTAGTCTCCGAGGGAATTCCGTGCACCGCTATGCGCGGATTCGTTTTCTTACTCTGCCTTACTACCAGACCAGCTGTGGCGAGGGCGGTCGAGGTTTTTAGTTTCTCTAGGTCCACTTTTGACGCGACTATTTTCACGCCGCAGCCCGGCAGCTTGACGACTCTTTCTACCCGCAAGTTATAATCGATCGGGTTAATGACCCGCATCGCAGCGCTTTTTGTTTCGTCTGCTGATTTGAACCTGCCCTTGGCATTCTCTGCCGGCTCGATGAAAAACGCAATTGACTCATCTACCTGGATCGCTGGCGCACCCGGGACCAGAATTCTATCCTTCTTCTTTTTGACCTCTGTCCATCCTGCCGTGACGGCCGCAAAGGTCCGTTGCCCCTCGACGTTCAAGCGCGCTCGCAGAGCCTCATTTACTGCAGATCTGACCCCCTTGTCAACCACTTCCTTAAGTGCTGAGCCCTGCCCTGACACAGCCTTGTTGACCTCTGCAATCATGCTCCTCTCGGTCGTCTGGATCTTATCCATCTTTGCTTCTAGCGACGAATCGATCGCTGCTCGAACTAACATGCTTATAGCGCCCTCCTGCTCTGCCATTGTATTGGTTATTGCGCTCCTCAGCATCGTTTGGACCATCTCCATTTGCGCGTCCATTTTGCTCGACGTACTCGTAGCGATCTCGTTCCTTATTTGACTCACTACGGTCTCGACGACTTCGCGTTCCCGTAAGAGTTCCTTATACGCGACGACTAACCGGTGAAAACTGTTGCCCATTCCCGAGATGTTGTCCGAGATGACCTTCGGCTTGTCGCCCGCTTTAATCCCGACCGTCGCTTCCCTCAGTTGACTCATGTGCGCATTAACCCTTGTCTGTAGCGTGTCAACTTGGTGTGCGCTCATCGGCACCTCCCCAAGCACCGCGGGTATGACGTCGGATGGCGACTGCCTCGGCCTTTTCCGACTTGAGATCTTCGATGTCTTCGGTGTCCTCGGTGTCGTCCTGGGACCCGTCGTTAGAGCATTTCCATGGTCGGTCTCGTCGTCGGCCCCGCTACTACCGTGTCCGGTCGTCGACATATTTGTGACTTGACCTCCCGCCCTCAGCCAGAGCCTGAGGCGATTGGCCCAGTCAGCCTTACGATCGACGTCAGCGATGCGATCTAAGACGTGGTGCGGCAAACGTCGCCGTCCAAGGTCGCTACTGCTACCAGAGGAGGAGCTGCTCTCCCCCCAGTTCGAAGGGAGCTTCCACTCCAGCTGTGCAGGATTGATACGTTCGTCGCTCAAGCGTCTCGCGATGGTAGAGCTATGCCCGCCCCTTAAGTACGCTGACCCGCCTCGCAGCTACGTACTCCTTCTGGCCCCTGGTGTTGCGCGGCGCCTTCGAGGAGATAACCCGCACTGCACGTACGAGACTGCCAACGACTTTCGTAGGGTAGACAGATGGGTTGTTCCCGTATAGTTATTGGCCGGCCGGGAGATAGCCGGAGTCTAGCAGGCTCCAGCAGGTTCTGCGGGTGGCTTCGGCGCTGTGTTGCCTTCTGACCCAAGTAGCTCGAGAACCAGGGGTCGTACGGGACCCCTGGGTGGAGGGTTGTGATCCCCTAACCACCCTCTGTTACCTCCCAAAAGTGGTCAACCACTGGTACTGAAAAGTCGGGAATGGCCCAGTGAGTGACCTATCCCGGCTATGTATAAGGGAGCAAGTGTGCCAATTGACCCCAGGGGTGGTATTTCAAAAACTAGGGGTCGCAGGCGACCCCCGTTCGTAGGGTTGTTACCGGCTACTCACCCCCTTTCACGCCACGAAAGTGGTAAAACACCGATTTTTCCGAGTTTTTACGAGTTTTCAACGACAATTGACGAGTTCGATGAATTTCACGAATTTGACGAGTTAAACGAGTTATTGCGAATCCTAACGAATTCTGCCGAGATATTTACGAGATTTATACGAGTTTTTAACGATTCGCGCTGGGAGCGCTGCGGACAGCTGCCTCCGTGACGTCACGTCCGGTTCAACACCGCTGAGTTTCGCGTTACGGGTCCGCCTTAAGCACGGGAGCCCACGATTAATAACCCGTGGGTAGCACCCGGAGCCGTGGAAGGATAGCCACTGGCTCCGACGAGCAAGATGGACGCTACTCTACGCTAACAACACGGGAAATTATCGATGTGTTCACACGATGATAACTTTTTATATCGCGCACGGAAAAATGCACACGATGACTTAACTTGTTCGTCAGCCCGAGACGAACACGCCGATACCGCTATTTATCGCGAACTCGAAAATTTTCTCGTTAAACGAAATAATTTTGTCAGAGCTGGATGAAACGCGTGCAGCCCGTACAAGAGAGTCATAGTTACTCCCGCCGTTTACCCGCGCTTGCTTGAATTTCTTCACGTTGACATTCAGAGCACTGGGCAGAAATCACATTGCGTCAACACCCGCAAGGGCCATCACAATGCTTTGTTTTAATTAGACAGTCGGATTCCCCTAGTCCGTGCCAGCTCTGAGCTGAGCGTTGAATGGCAGCCGAAGATAACGACCAAGACGGCTTTCACCGCCAAGGAAGCTTCGCAGCAAGGAAGACCCGCGAGAGGCCAAGGCACGGGACCGAGCTCGGATCTGCAACGAAAATTCCCGTGAAGAAACTTCCATCGTTTACCTCGCCCAGGCCCGGCACGTTAGCAAAACCCGCTTCCCTAACAAGCCCGACGCGCCCCGCTCCTCAGAGCCAATCCTTATTCCGAAGTTACGGATCCAATTTTCCGACTTCCCTTACCTACATTAGTCTATCAACTAGAGGCTCTTTACCTTGGAGACCTGCTGCGGATATGGGTACGAACCAGCGCGACACCTCCACGTGGCCCTCTCCTGGATTTTCAAGGTCCGAGGGGAAGATCCGGACACCGCCGCCACTGCGGTGCTCTTCGCGTTCCAAACCCTATCTCCCTGCTAGAGGTTTCCAGGGAACTCGAACGCTTAGGCAAAAAAGAAAACTCTTCCCGGATCTCCCGACGGCGTCTCCAGGTCATTTTGGGTTACCCCGACGAACTCTCTTGCGAGGGCCCGAATTGTATACGGTTCCGCTGCCGGGTTCCGGAATAGGAACCGGATTCCCTTTCGCCCGACGGGTGTGACACGTAATTAGATATTACATTCTGTGACTCAAAACACCGTCATCAACATAGGATTTCTCCTAGGGCTTAGGATCGACTGACTTGTTTGCAACGGCTGTTCACACGAAACCCTTCTCCACGTTTGTCCTCCAGGGCCTCGCTGGAGTATTTGCTACTACCACCAAGATCTGCACCGACAGCGGCTCCAGGCAGGCTCACGCCCAGACCCTTCTGCGCACACCGCCGCGACCCTCCTACTCGTCAGGGCTTCATGACGGAAAATAAATTTTCCGCCTCACTTGCCACTGACGGCAGAGTATAGGCGCGACGCTTCAGCGCCATCCATTTCCAGGGCTAGTTGCTTCGGCAGGTGAGTTGTTACACACTCCTTAGCGGATTCCGACTTCCATGGCCACCGTCCTGCTGTCTTAAGCAACCAACGCCTTTCATGGTATGACATAAGCGTCGACTTAGGCGCCTTAACTCTGCGTTTGGTTCATCCCACAGCGCCAGTTCTGCTTACCGAAATTGGCCCACTTGGCACTCTGATCCGAAATCTCGTGGCTTCACAGTTCAAGCAAGCCAGAGATCTCACCCATTTAAAGTTTGAGAATAGGTTGAGGTCGTTCCGGCCCCAAGGCCTCTTATCATTCGCTTTACCAGATGAGACTCGTATAAGAGCGAGTGCCAGCTATCCTGAGGGAAACTTCGGAGGGAACCAGCTACTGGATGGTTCGATTAGTCTTTCGCCCCTATACCCAGTTCCGACGATCCATTTGCACGTCAGAATCGCTACGGACCTCCATCAGGGTTTCCCCTGACTTCGTCCTGACCAGGCATAGTTCACCATCTTTCGGGTCCCAACGTGTACGCTCTGGGTGCGCCTCTTCTCGCAATGAGAACGAGACGTCCCGGGAGTGCGGGACCGGCCGTGGCACGGTCAATCCTCCCTCGGTCGGCGCAGGGCCGACCTTCACTTTCATTGCGCCTTTAGGCTTAATAGCTCCCAATGACTCGCGCACATGTTAGACTCCTTGGTCCGTGTTTCAAGACGGGTCCTGAAAGTACCCAAAGCAGTAGCGTCGCTGACCGGTATCATAATTTTTATAGCCAGTCCTAGAACACCGTCAACCAACAGCTGGAAAGGCCCGACGACGGCGTTAGATCCGTACATTCGGGAAACACTTTCCTCGCTTGCGACAGGCCGGACGCAGTTCGAATGTTTGCGGCCAGATACCATGCGAGTACCACCGGGCAGCCGGTCGGGCAACCGAGGGTCTGCCCCGCAGTGACGCCGTAAAGCGCACACGAGACAGGCAACCACTCGGGCCGTAGACCGACACCCAACGGGTCGCGACGTCCTACTAGGGGAGAAGTGCACGCCGACGTTATCAGGCAATGAAAAACATGCAGACGCGTGCCGAGAAACCGAAGTTCCTGGCATCGCGAACCGCACACGTACCAGTAACGCTGACGATGAATCTCCCCATTCGATCTTTTAGGTTTCTCAGGTTTACCCCTGAACGGTTTCACGTACTCTTGAACTCTCTCTTCAAAGTTCTTTTCAACTTTCCCTCACGGTACTTGTTCGCTATCGGTCTCGTGGTCGTATTTAGCCTTAGATGGAGTTTATCACCCTCTTAGAGCTGCACTCTCAAGCAACCCGACTCTAAGGAGAGATCCTCCCGAAACGCGTCTCGGTCACTACAGGCCTGGCACCCTCTACGGGTAATTGGCCCCATTCAAGATGGACTTTGACTCGAGCATACGCTTCGGGATAAGTGGATCCTCCCGAACACTACATTTCCCAGCGACAGTGCCGCGGGATTCAGTGCTGGGCTCTTTCCTGTTCGCTCGCCGCTACTAAGGAAATCCTGGTTAGTTTCTTTTCCTCCGCTTAATAATATGCTTAAATTCAGCGGGTAGTCTCGCCTGCTCTGAGGTCGTCGATTGTTTTGCTTTATTCGCTGAGATATGCAAAAACTCGTTTTTGTTTTACCGATAGAATGTATTTGTCTCAGACGGATGAGAGCCTTGGAAAGTGATCGTTCGACAATCATCTTACACGCGTTGCGTTATTGATATTAACCGTAAACCGTTATTTGTTTTCTCTTATAAACTCGATTCATGGCTACACAGTCGTATCCGTCCGTTAAAACTAATAATAGCTCCGGGACTGGATCAACCAGCCATGTAGAGTTTCGAGAAAACGGTTGCGGTAATAAAACACACGCGTTGTGACTCGCTCTCCGGCTCTGTATGACTTTCCATCATATACATTCGATCGATCGAGTTTCGCACAGCGAAAAAATTCGCGGTGTTTCGCTTTTATAAAAATAATAGCGCGTGACAACGACGAGACACCACCGTGGGCATATGCCACTATATACATATCGTTACAAAGCGATATATATTTATTGACGGGGGCTCGTTGTATCACACCGCTCAACGGTATCACGCGTAAGGATGAGAAAGAAAACTTTTTTTAAGCTTAACGGGATCGGACGTTAAAGTCCTTCGCCCGTTTATAGCAAAAGTGATTTTTAATTCTACTTTCCTTGTAACGATCCACCGAAGAAATTTATTTCAAACGACGCCGACACATGCCCGCTCGAAAGCGCGCGATTAGTCGACGAACGTTCACATATCGCTCGTAATAAGCAGTTTGTTTTATGCAAAACGACCCTCAGCCAGGCGTGGTCCGGGAATTGTATCCGTGGACCGCAATGTGCGTTCGAAATGTCGATGTTCATGTGTCCTGCAGTTTACAAGTTGACGCGCAATTAGCTGCGTTCTTCATCGACCCACGAGCCAAGTGATCCACCGTTCAGGGTAATCATATAAAATTTGTATGTTAAGTTCCATTAATAACTCAATATTGCACAAACTCGACGGGTGACACAGAAAATTCCCGTGATCGGATATCACACTTTTGGGAACGATCCGTTAACCGACAAGATGTTTCGCAAGCCCACCCCGGAAGGCACGACTTGCGAGTCGTTTAAACGTCAACGATTAAATAAATAATCGTTGCGTGATTCGTACGACAACGAAATCGTCTAAATTAAATATTAAAAATAATTTAATTAACGTTTATACTCGGGCGTTATTTCATTTAAAAACCTTGGACAACGACACGACGCTTGAAGCGACGAGCGCTGACCTCTTCGCGGAGATCCTCCATTCTAAATCGATAACAATTGTTAATATCTTTGATCGATAACGTACGCGAAAAACAAATGTCAACCTTTCTCGTCTACTTTTTTGTCGCTACCCCGCACGTTTGCGTGAGTAACTTGAAGTTATCGAGTGACACGTATGAAACACGCTTTTGTACGTTACAAACATATTTTATCTTATTGTCATCGTTAATGGAATCGCTTCCCAACGCGATATAGGTTGCCACGAAAACG
>CAXAQZ010000010.1:512500-517500 GCA_963971145.1 Sussaba pulchella | reverse complement strand
GCGGTGTCTTTCACAATGAAAAAGACCCTTGACAACTCAGCCACGGATTGCATCTTTCTATCCTTCCTCCTTCTTTCTTCTCATATATTTATTTCTTATTATTGTGCGAACCCGCTATCGCACCCTCGTCAATTTTCTCGTTTATAAAACCACATAAACTCTTATATAATGCTGGAAATTTTATATTCTCAGCGTCTCGACGTGCCCTCTTTCGAGGCACGTATTTTTGTATTTATGTTTGCAATATATCAGGAATTCATGGTGAAGTCCATCATTCATATTGATATTCTCGCCGGGAACAGGGTGCGTCGATGCTCGGTATAAGTTTATTAACAACTCGTGTTGAAAAACTTTCATCGTCGTAGCGTGTACCACGTAAGAGCCATTTGGTCATAGACGCCGACTCGTGGTAATGCTGAGTTATAGTATGTAACCGATGATCGGACGGTAAGCGGTGACCTAACCGTCGCCTCGACTCCTCTTCTAGTACCGAGCTGGGGCGCCTGCGGTTCGGAGAACGACGGCTTATACATGGGGCGCAGGGCGGCCGTACTAGCGTTGAACGGCCCGGACGGGCTCCGTGCGCTCGGACTTAGAAAAAAAACGGGCGTCAAAAACACGAAAATGTTTGCCTCGTTGGAAATGGAGTAATGAAATGATGGAATCGTCGGACAAGGTTATAACATTTTAAACATGATAAGTCATTATTTATATATATATTTGATTTTACCAAAATTTTTCCGAATCTAAATGCTCAAAAAACAAAAAAAAATAATTACCGTCTATTTCAAATTTTTAATGATTCAATTTATACGAAAAAGATAGAATCTTATATAAACAGTATGGAAAGTATGATTGATAAAGTCGATTATATTAATTTATCGATGAACGATGAATAAAATTTGACGCGTAGACCGATCGCTCGTTTATAAAATTCTAAAAATTCAAAAATTCTTGTTAAACGTGAACAACGTTATGAATTGTAATTGAATCAAATAAGTTGGTCTTGACAATAAAAACCGATCAACGATAAGTGAATTTTAAATCCACACGTAGACCGATCGCATGTACATTGAATTGACGCGTAGGCCGATCGCACTCGGAAATAATCCACAAGTTGACCGATCGCATGTACATTGAGTTGACGCGTAGACCGACCGTACTCGGAAATAATCTACGCGCAGACCGACCGCGACCAAAGTTGTTCGACGCGTAGACCGATCGCATGTACATTGAGTTGACGCGTAGACCGATCGCCCTCGGAAATAATCCACGCGTAGACCGACCGCGACCAGAGTTGTTCGACGCGTAGACCGATCGCTTTCTCGAAAAGGAAAAAAACATAACTTTCTTCTTATCGCATTAACGTAACAATCAATATCAAAACGTGCCTAAAAAATTTTTTTTTCAAATTATTTTTTCATCGAAATGAAATAAATAAACCTTCATTTTTTACCCGTAGATCGACCGCTTTTTCTTTGAAACCGAAAAAAAAAAAAATTCGTTTGTAAAATAATAAGAACATTAAAATTATTCCAGGCGTAGACCGATCGGTTCTTCTGAAATTCAAAAAAAAAAAAAATTATCTTCATCAAACGTGAATACCATTTTGACCTAAAATTTATTCTAATAAATTGATGAAAAAAATTGGTATCGAAGAACGAAAGAGGAATTTAAAATCCACACGTAGACCGATCGCATGTACATTAAATTGACGCGTAGGCCGATCGCACTCGGAAATAATCCACACGTTGACCGATCGCATGTACATTGAGTTGACGCGTATTCCGACCGCACTCGGAAATAATCCACGCGTGGACCGACCGCGACCAGAGTTGTTCGACGCGTAGACCGATCGCATGTACATCGAGTTGACGCGTAGACCGATCGCCCTCGGAAATAATCCACGCGTAGACCGACCGCGACCAGAGTTGTTCGACGCGTAGACCGATCGCTTTCTCGAAAAGTAAAAAAACATAACTTTCTTCTTATCGCATTAACGTAACAATCAATATCAAAACGTGCTTAAAAAAATTTTTTTTGAAATTATTTTTTCATCGAAATGAAATAAATAAACCTTCATTTTTCACCCGTAGATCGACCGCTTTTTCTTGAAACAAAAAAAAAAAAAAAAAATTCGTTTGTAAAATAATAAAAACATTAAAATTATTCCAGGCGTAGACCGATCGGTTTTTCTGAAATTCTAAAAAAAAAAAATTTTCTTCATGAAACGCGAAAACCATTTTGATTTAAAATTTATTCTAATAAATTGATGAAAAAAAATTGGTATCGAAAAACGAAAGAGGATTTTAAAATCCACACGTAGACCGATCGCATGTACATTGAGTTGACGCGGAAACCGATCGCACTCGGAAATAATCCACACGTAGACCAATCGCACGTACATTGAGTTGAGGCGCAGACCGACCGCACTCGGAAATAATCCACGCGTAGACCGACCGCGACCGGAGTTGTTCGACGCGTAGACCGATCGCATGTACATTGAGTTGACGCGTAGACCGATCGCTTTCTCGAAAAGTAAAAGAACATAACTTTCTTCTTATCGCATTAACGTAACAATCAATATCAAAACGTGCTTAAAAATTTTTTTTTTCAAATTATTTTTCCATCGGAATGAAATGAATAAACTTTAAATTTTTACCCGTAGATCGACCTTTTTTTCTTGAACCCAAAAAAAAAAAAAAAATTCGGTTGTAAAATAATAAGAACATTAAAATTATTCCAGGCGTAGAACGATCGGTTTTTTTAAAATTCAAAAATGAAAAAAAAATTTTTCCATGAAACGCGAAAACCAATTTGACCTAAAATTTATTCTAATAAATTGATGAAAAAAATTGGTATCGAAATACGAAAGAGGATTTTAAAATCCACACGTAGACCGATCGCATGTATATTGAGTTGACGCGTAGACCGATCGCTCTTGGAAATAATCCACACGTAGACCGATCGCATGTACATTGAGTTGACGCGTAGACCGACCGCACTCGGAAATAATCCACGGGTAGACCGACCGCGACCGGAGTTGTTCGACGCGTAGACCGATCGCATGTACATTGAGTTGACGCGTAGACCGATGGCTTTCTCGAAAAGTAAAAGAACATAACTTTCTTCTTATCGCATTAACGTAACAATCAATATCAAAACGTGCTTAAAAATTTTTTTTTTCAAATTATTTTTCCATCGGAATGAAATGAATAAATTTTAAATTTTTACCCGTAGATCGACCTTTTTTTCTTGAACCCAAAAAAAAAAAAAAAAATTCGGTTGTAAAATAATAAGAACATTAAAATTATTCCAGGCGTAGAACGATCGACTTTTTTAAAATTCGAAAATAAAAAAAAAATTTTTCATGAAACGCGAAAACCAATTTGACCTAAAATTTATTCTAATAAATTGATGAAAAAAATTGATATCGAAAAACGAAAGAGGAATTTGAAATCCACACGTAGACCGATCGCATGTATATTTAGTTGACGCGTAGACCGACCGGACTCGGAAATAATCCACGCGTAGACCGACCGCGACCAGAGTTGTTCGACGCGTAAACCGATCGCATGTACATTGAGTTGACGCGTAGACCGATCGCATGTACATTGAGTTGACGCGTAGACCGATCGCACTCGGAAATAATCCACGCGTACACCGACCGCGACCAGAGTTGTTCGAAGCGTAGACCGATCGCCTTTTCGAAGAGTAAAAGAACATAACTTTCTTCTTATCGTATTAATGTAACGATCAATATCAAAACGTGGTTAGAAATTTTTTTTTCAAATTGTTTTTCCATCGGAATGAAATAAAAAAACCTTCATTTTTTTACCCGTAGATCGACCGCTTTTTCTTGGAACCAAAAAAAAAAAAAAAAATTCGTTTGTAAAATGAGAACTTTAAAAGTATTCCAGGCGTAGACCGATCGGTTTTTCTGAAATTCGAAAAAAAAAAAAAATTTCTTCATGAAACGCGAAAACCATTTTGACCTAAAATTTTTTCTAATAAATTGATAAAAAAAAATTGGTATCGAAAAACGAAAGAGGAATTTTAAATCCACACGTAGACCGATCGCATGTATCCTGAGTTGACGCGTAGAAGGATCGCACTCGGAAATAATCCACACGTAGACCGATCGCATGTACATTGAGTTGACGCGTAGACCGACCGCACTCGGAAATAATCCACGCGTAGACCGACCGCGACCGGAGTTGTTCGACGCGTAGACCGATCGCATGTACATTGAGTTGACGCGTAGACCGATCGCACTCGGAAATAATCCACGCGTAGACCGACCGCGACCAGAGTTGTGCGACGCGTAGACCGATCGCTTTCTCGGAACGTAAAAGAACATAACTTTCTTCTTATCGTATTAATGTAACAATCAAGATCAAAACGTGGTTAAAAAATTTTTTTTTTCAAATTGTTTTTTCATCGAAATGAAATAAATAAACCTTCATTTTTCACCCGTAGATCGACCGCTTTTTCTTGAAACCAAAAAAAAAAAAAAAATTCGTTTGTAAAATAATAAGAACATTAAAATTATTCCAGGCGTAGACCGATCGGTTTTTTGGAAATTCGAAAAAAAAAAAATTTTCTTCATGAAACGCGAAAACAATTTTGACTTAAAATTTATTCTAATAAATTGATGAAAAAAAATTGGTATCGAAAAACGAAAGAGGATTTTAAAATCCACACGTAGACCGATCGCATGTACATTGAGTTGACGCGTAGACCGATCGCACTCGGAAATAATCCACACGTAGACCGATCGCATGTACATTGAGTTGACGCGTAGACCGACCGCACTCGGAAATAATCCACGCGTAGATCGACCGCGACCGGAGTTGTTCGACGCGTAGACCGATCGCATGTACATTGAGTTGACGCGTAGACCGATCGCACTCGGAAATAATCCACGCGTAGACCGACCGCGACCAGAGTTGTGCGACGCGTAGACCGATCGCTTTCTCGAAACGTAAAAGAACATAACT
>CAXAQZ010000010.1:500000-507500 GCA_963971145.1 Sussaba pulchella | reverse complement strand
GACCGCACATTTTCGGCTGCTCCTTCAATCTTTCCTCTGGCAGCTACATCTTGTAGTGCTCCGTCGGTGCTTTCCTTTACTTTAAGGTGCACGTTTATTGCGGACAGTTGGATTGTCCTTTCAAATTTTATTAGGCCTAAGCCTCCTCTGGCTTTTGAGGTTCAAAAGAAGCCTGTTGCGGTTGAGGCTGTTAGGTGTAATATTTCTTTCACCGATGATCTGATCGCTTGATCAATCATTTTCAGCGTGCCTTTCGCTGGTCTATTGTTGGAGAGTGAGTATATGAAACAAGGCATGATATATGCTTGAAGCAACTCTATCTTCTGATAGGGTTTTAACTTCAGCCTTTTCACGTTTTTAACCGTTTGCGAAATGGCTGGGAACTCTGATCCCTTTACCAATCCGCTCCACGGTCCCATTCTGACTCCGAGGTATTGGAGTGAGTCCTCGACACCAGTGTGCGGAACTTCCTCGTTTCCAATCTTTAGTAGCGGGTTCGCAACGTACCATGTCTTAGACTTGGCACGTATGCTGAACGAGCCACACTTGCCCACAGATATAGACATGCCAAGTTCTGTTAAGAACCGAGACACTGCGTCTAACTGTTTCTGGGCTTCTTCATCATTCTCTCCCAGAAGTACAATATCGTCAGCGAACGCTAGCACCGACGTTCCTGTCTCTTCAATCTTTATTCCATTCGTTTGAGCTTGGATTTGCTCGAGTAGTTCGTCGATCGCGAGATTGAACAGAAGCGGAGAGAGTGGTTCTCCTTGCTTAACGCCTCTTTTCAGTTCAATCACTACGTCTTCATCGCTTCCTCGTATAAGCGTTGTACAACCATTGTACATGCTTGCGGTGTAATCACACAGAAGGCTTGGCACGCCTTTTCTTCTGAGCCCTGGTCTTATGCTCGAGTGTGGTATCGTGTCAAATGCTTTTGATACATCGAGTATCGAAACTACTTCTCCTCTTACAGCCTTTGCGGCTGATATTGCTTCGTTTAGCAATATAATATTGAGACTACAACCATCCTCGGCAGTGAAGCCTTTCTGCCTTGGTGATTGTAGTACGAACTTTCTCAATTTGGCGTCTATTATCGCCGAGAAAATTCTTCCCATTATAGACCCGACCGTAATTGGTCTCCAGTTTTTGACGTCTGCTTCGTCTTTGCCCTCTTTTGGTATGAGGGTTGTTCTGTTCTTCTTCCATGCAGATGGATAGAAGCCTTCTCTCATGAGAATGTTATAAAGCAACGTCAGAGTTTCCGAAACACCACTCTTTGTGAGATGGCATTTCTTGACTCGGTCTGAGCCGGGACCCGAGCTGGTCTTAATTTTTGCGATCCGGTTTTTGACTTCGTCTACCGTAATCGTGCCAAAGACTTCGTCCATATCGCGTTGTTCTGCGATTTCGGGCGCGGTTGTGTTTGGTCCCGCATGGCCCCATAGGTCGTCGTCTAGACGCCTGATATGTTCTGCCTTTGGAGGTTCCTTTCTCATTTCAACGTATGAGAAGTCACCATTAGTTGCCATTTCTGCCAATTTCTTTGGGCAATTATTGTATAGATCTTGACACCGGGCGAACGCGAACCGCATTCTACGACTGCGGTTCGGTGGCTCCTTTCGCCTGCCCGTATTTGGTGTTCGTCTTGGTCGTGTTCTGCTCCGAGCTTGTTCTTCTCTCGGCACCAAGACGTCAACTAGTTGTTGAATGTGGGCTTCTATTGCGGTGCCAATTTCTGCCGGGTTACCTCTGTGGGTAATCCACGACTGGCGCATTTGCCTTCCTATTTCGGAAATGTCATTTTGTTGTGTTATAACTGTGCTGATGATCGTTTCAGCCAGTCTTTCTTGCCAATTTCCTTGTCCATTTGTGGGCGCTTGCCTTATATTGTCATGGGCTATTTTACCCTCGTCCAACTCGTTTGTCGAGTTGATATCTTCGTCTACAGGCCTGTCTCCTGTATCGTCTATTATTGAGACTTCTTCGTCTTCGTCTTCTTCTTCATCTTCTTCCTCAACTCTTTCTTCGTCGCTTGAGGACGCGACTTCGCCTTCTTCCCTTACTGCCGGAATATTCGGTTCATTTCTCTCGATAAGTCGTCTTTTATCGCTTATCTGTTTGCACGTTTTATTAGGGAAGAAGCGCTCGAGGAATTTATTTATTTGCGGTCTTCCTCGGTGTTCAGCATTCAACACCCGTAATCTTGCCGTTTTCTCTTCATTCCATAAGTATGAGGCTCTTTCTGGCTGGCCCTCTCGCCGGAGAGCCTCTTGGCGTCTTTCATTTCGTAGTACGGGGTGTGCCGTTCTCTCATGTTGTGACTTGCCAATTTGTGCGTTGAAACTACGTTCGCACAGGTCACATTTGAAGGCTCGATCGGGTGGATTTACGATCGGTGGGCCTTTGCATTTGGACTCATGTCCATACCAGTTTCGGACTCCCGGAAACTCTTTTGCGCACCAGTTACATCTGTATGAGATGTTAACTTGCTGGTGTTGCTCGCTCAGATGCTTCACGAGATCCTTTAAGTTTAGGAAGCCTAGTTGTTTGTTTTGGCTCCTACAGACCTCACAGTTTGTTATGCCTTCTATGAGAGGTACCACTAGGTTCCAACTCGTTAGTCCGGGGACGTTTGCCAATTCGTTATCATTTAGCCCCTGCTCTATAGCGGACAAGTCCGCCGCGGGAGACCCGGGCTGTAGGTCTTCCACGTCCGAGGCGTCATAAAATATATCGTCGTATTTCGTTTTCCTTTAATTTGTTCGAATGAATTTCATTCAGCCGGCCGTAACACCTCCGTTGATACGACCGGCTTGCGCTCTGCGCTGTTTTAAAAGGCGTTCTGCTACCTTTGTCTTTCCTCAGTCGGTGTTCACTGGGTCCAGCTCTGCTGGTATGGGATTTCCTTCCGTTTTGGCATCCTTGCTCTTCTTTCTCCTGTCTCAATCCGGGGCCGGAGTCCTCCCCGGTCAGGTTCTGCGAACAATTCTTCGGGGCACTACAGCTATTGGCCACCTCTTTTGATGTTAATTATGTGCCGATAACTGACGCACCCGCACCACTGCAGCCTAGCTATCGGCTGCTTTTCTTCCACGCGCATTGCTTGGCAAAAACGAATCCCATTTCTGGGTACAGTCCTTAGCCTCGCTTTCCACGCGCATTGCTTTCAAAAACCGGAACCCATTTCTGGGTACAGTGATTGGCCACTTGATGTACAAAAAAAAGTCGAGGTACCTCTGGCCATTGGCGCTTGAAGTACCCCGGGTAGGTATTGTAACCTAAAAAAAACGCTTAACGTGAAATGGGGGTCCTTCCCGTGCATACGCACGGGCGACCCCCATTTAGCATTTTTTTAATGCAAAATAAAACGTCCGATTGCGCCGAAGCGAACCGAACGATTACTTTAACATTTAATTGTTCGCATCAAACCTAGAACCTCTTAGTCAGGTTGTCGACCCGTGAGGGAAGAACAAACCATGTCCAGCGGGAACCACGAGGAGGTGAATTCATAGGTCATGACTTCTCTAATGTCGATCGAGAGTCATAGTTACTCCCGCCGTTTACCCGCGCTTGCTTGAATTTCTTCACGTTGACATTCAGAGCACTGGGCAGAAATCACATTGCGTCAACACCCGCGAGGGCCATCGCAATGCTTTGTTTTAATTAGACAGTCGGATTCCCCTAGTCCGTGCCAGTTCTGAGCTGAGCGTTGAATAACGGCCGAAGAGAACGACCAAGACGGCTTTCACCACCAAGGAAGCCTCGCAGCAAGGAAGATCCGCGGGAGGCCAAGGCACGGGACCGAGCTCGGATCTGCAACGAAAATTCCCGTGAAGAAACTTCCATCGTTCACCTCGCCCAGGCCCGGCACGTTAGCCAAACCCGCTTCCCTAACAAGCCCGACGCGCCCCGCTCCTCAGAGCCAATCCTTATTCCGAAGTTACGGATCCAATTTGCCGACTTCCCTTACCTACATTAATCTATCGACTAGAGGCTCCTTACCTTGGAGACCTGCTGCGGATATGGGTACGAACCGGCGCGACACCTCCACGTGGCCCTCTCCTGGATTTTCAAGGTCCGAGGGGAAGATCCGGACACCGCCGCAACTGCGGTGCTCTTCGCGTTCCAAACCCTATCTCCCTGCTAGAGGTTTCCAGGGAACTCGAACGCTTATGCAGAAAAGAAAACTCTTCACGGATCTCCCGACGGCGTCTCCAGGTCATTTTGGGTTACCCCGACGAACTCTCTTGCGAGGGCCCGAATTGTATACGGTTCCGCTGCCGGGTTCCGGAATAGGAACCGGATTCCCTTTCGCCCGACGGGTGTGACACGTAATTAGATATTACATTCTGTGACTCAAAACACCGTCATCAACATAGGATTTCTCCTAGGGCTTAGGATCGACTGACTCGTGTGCAACGGCTGTTTACACGAAACCCTTCTCCACGTCAGTCCTCCAGGGCCTCGCTGGAGTATTTGCTACTACCACCAAGATCTGCACCGACGGCGGCTCCAGGCAGGCTCACGCCCAGACCCTTCTGCGCACACCGCCGCGACCCTCCTACTCGTCAGGGCTTCATGACGGAAAATAAATTTTCCGCCTCACTTGCCACTGACGGCAGAGTATAGGCGCGACGCTTCAGCGCCATCCATTTTCAGGGCTAGTTGCTTCGGCAGGTGAGTTGTTACACACTCCTCAGCGGATTCCGACTTCCATGGCCACCGTCCTGCTGTCTTAAGCAACCAACGCCTTTCATGGTATCCCATAAGCGTCGACTGAGGCGCCTTAACTCTGCGTTTAGTTCATCCCACAGCGCCAGTTCTGCTTACCAAAATTGGCCCACTTGGCACTCTGATCCGAAATCTCGTGGCTTCACAGTTCATTCAAGCCAGAGATCTCACCCATTCAAAGTTTGAGAATAGGTTGAGGTCGTTTCGGCCCCAAGGCCTCTAATCATTCGCTTTACCAGATGAGACTCGTATAAGAGCGAGTGCCAGCTATCCTGAGGGAAACTTCGCAGGGAACCAGCTACTAGATGGTTCGATTAGTCTTTCGCCCCTATACCCAGTTCCGACGATCGATTTGCACGTCAGAATCGCTACGGACCTCCATCAGGGTTTCCCCTGACTTCGTCCTGACCAGGCATAGTTCACCATCTTTCGGGTCCCAACGTGTACGCTCTGGGTGCGCCTCTTCTCGCAATGAGAACGAGACGTCCCGGGAGTGCGGGACCGGCCGTGGCACGGTCAATCCTCCCTCGGTCGGCGCAGGGCCGACCTTCACTTTCATTGCGCCTTTAGGCTTAATAGCTCCCAATGACTCGCGCACATGTTAGACTCCTTGGTCCGTGTTTCAAGACGGGTCCTGAAAGTACCCAAAGCAGTAGCGTCGCTGACCGGTATCATAATTTTTATAGCCAGTCCTAGGAAACCGTCAACCAACAGCTGGAAAGGCCCGACGACGGCGTTAGATCCGTACATTCGGGAAACACTTTCCTCGCTCGCGACGGGCCGGACGCAGTTCGAATGTTTGCGGCCAGATACCATGCGAGTACCACCGGGCAGCCGGTCGGGCAACCGAGGGTCTGCCCCGCAGTGACGCCGTAAAGCGCACACGAGACAGGCAACCACTCGGGCCGTAGACCGACACCCTACGGGTCGCGACGTCCTACTAGGGGAGAAGTGCACGCCGACGTTACCAGGCAATAAAAAACATGCAGACGCGTGCCGAGAAACCGAAGTTCCTGGCATCGCGAACCGCACACGTACCAGTAACGCTGACGATGAATCTCCCCATTCGATCTTTTGGGTTTCTCAGGTTTACCCCTGAACGGTTTCACGTACTTTTGAACTCTCTCTTCAAAGTTCTTTTTAACTTTCCCTCACGGTACTTGTTCGCTATCGGTCTCGTGGTCGTATTTAGCCTTAGATGGAGTTTACCACCCTCTTAGAGCTGCACTCTCAAGCAACCCGACTCTAAGGAGAGATCCTCCCGAAACGCGTCTCGGTCACTACAGGCCTGGCACCCTCTACGGGTAATTGGCCCCATTCAAGATGGACTTGGACTCGAGCATACGCTTCGGGATAAGTGGATCCTCCCGAACACTACATTTCCCAGCGACAGTGCCGCGGGATTCAGTGCTGGGCTCTTTCCTGTTCGCTCGCCGCTACTAAGGAAATCCTGGTTAGTTTCTTTTTCTCCGCTCAATAATATGCTTAAATTCAGCGGGTAGTCTCGCCTGCTCTGAGGTCGTCGATTGTTTTGCTTTATTCGCTGAGATATGCAAAAACTCGTTTTTGTTTTACCGATAGAATGTATTTGTCTCAGACGGATGAGAGCCTTGGAAAGTGATCGTTCGACAATCATCTTACACGCGTTGCGTTATTGATATTAACCGTAAACCGTTATTTGTTTTCTCTTATAAACTCGATTCATGGCTACACAGTCGTATCCGTCCGTTAAAACTATTAATAGCTCCGAAACTGGATCAACCGGCCATGTAGAGTTTCGAGAAAACGGTTGCGGTAATAAAACACACGCGTTGTGACTTGCTCTCCGGCTCTGTATGACTTTCCATCATATACGTTCGATCGATCGAGTTTCGCACAGCGAAAAAATTCGCGGTATTTCGCTTTTATAAAAATAATAGCGCGTGACAACGACGAGACACCACCGTGGGCATATGCCACTATATACATATCGTTACAAAGCGATATATATTTATTGACGGGGGCTCGTTGTATCACACCGCTCAATGGTATGACGCGTAAGGATGACCAAGAAAACTTTTTTAAGCTTAACGGGATCGGACGTTAAAGTCCTTCGCCCGTTTATAGCAAAAGTGATTTTTAATTCTACTTCCCCCGTAACGATCCACCGAAGAAATTTATTTCAAACGACGCCGACACATGCCCGCTCGAAAGCGCGCGATTAGTCGACGAACGTTCACATATCGCTCGTAATAAGCAGTTTGTTTTATGCAAAACGACCCTCAGCCAGGCGTGGTCCGGGAATTGTATCCGTGGACCGCAATGTGCGTTCGAAATGTCGATGTTCATGTGTCCTGCAGTTCACAAGTTGACGCGCAATTAGCTGCGTTCTTCATCGACCCACGAGCCAAGTGATCCACCGTTCAGGGTAATCATATAAAATTTGTTTGTTGAGTTCCATTATTAACTCAATATTGCACAAACTCGACGGGTGACACGGAAAATTCCCGTGATCGGATATCACACTTTTGGGAACGATCCGTTAACCGACAAGATGTTTCGCAAGCCCACCCCGGAAGGCACGACTTGCGAGTCGTTTGAACGTCAACGATTAAATAAATAATCGTTGCGTGATTCGTACGACAACGAAATCGTCTAAATTAATTATTAAAAATAATTTAATTAACGTTTATACTTGGGCGTTATTTCATTTAAAAACCTTGGACAACGACACGACGCTTGAAGCGACGAGCGCTGACCTCTTCGCGGAGATCCTCCATTTTAAAT
>CAXAQZ010000010.1:490000-497500 GCA_963971145.1 Sussaba pulchella | reverse complement strand
GGCTTAATCTTTGAGACAAGCATATGACTACTGGCAGGATCAACCAGGGAGCTTCGTTCGAAATTTATCTCACGAGATAGCTCAGGAATATCGACCGTTAGATCTTTATACCTTTTCGTTTCTCGAAAAGTTTTTTCCCCAGATACTCGACGAGGAGTGGCTGGGGACACTCTTCGTTCATTTAAAATTTTTAATTTATTTATTTTCGACTCGGTTGCGGTGTCTTTCACAATGAAAAAGACCCTTGACAACTCAGCCACGGATTGCATCTTTCTCTATCCGTCCTCCTTCTTCCTTCTCATATATTTATTTCTTATTATTGTGCAAACCCGCTATCGCACTCTCGTCAATTTTCTCGTTAATAAAACCACAAAAACTCTTATATAATGCTGGAAATTTTATATTCTCAGAGTCTCGACGTGCCCTCTTTCGGGGCACGTATTTTTGTATTTATGTTTGCAATATATCAGGAATTCATGGTGAAGTCCATCATTCATATTAATATTCTCGCCCGGAACAGGGTGAGTCGATGCTCGGTAAAAGTTTATTAACAACCGGTGTTGAAAAACTTTCATCGCCGTAGCGTGTACCACGTAAGAGCCATTTGGTCATAGACGCCGACTCGTGGTAATGCTGAGTTATAGTATGTAACCAATGATCGGACGGTAAGCGGTGACCGAACCGTCGCCTCGACTCCTCTTATAGTACCGAGCTGGGGCGCCTGCGGTTCGGCGTACGACGGCTTATACATGGGGCGCAGGGTGGCCGTACTAGCGTTGAACGGCACGGACGGGCTTCGTGCGCTCGGACTTAGAAAAAAAACGGGCGTCAAAAACACGAAAATGTTTGCCTCGTTGGAAATGGAGTAATAAAATGATGGAATCGTCGCTACAAGGTTATAACATTTTAAACATGATAAGTCATCATTTATATATATATTTGATTTTACCAAAATTTTTCCGAATCTAAATGCTCAAAAAACTAAAAAAAATAATTACCGTCTATTTCAAATTTTTAATGATTTAATTTCTACGAAAAAGATAGAATCTTATATAAACAGTATTGAAAGTATGATTGATAAAGTCGATTATATTAATTTATCGAATAACGATGAATAAAATTTGACGCGTAGACCGATCGCTCGTTTAAAAAATTCTAAAAATTCAAAAATTCTTGTTAAACGTGAACAACGTTATGAATTGTAATTGAATCAAATAAGTTTGTATTGACAATAAAAACCGATTAACGATAAGTGAATTTTTAATCCACACGTAGACCGATCGCATGTACATTGAGTTGACGCGTAGACCGATCGCACTCGAAAATAATCCACGCGTAGACCGACCGCGACGAGAATTGCTCGGAGCGTAGACCGATCGCTTTTTCGAAGAGTAAAAGAACATAACTTGTTTCTTATCGTATTAATGTAACAATCAATATCAAAACGTGGTTAAAAAATTTTTTTTTAATTGTTTTTTCATCGGAATGAAATAAATAAAACTTCATTTTTCACCCGTAGATCGACCGCTTTTTCTTGAAACCAAAAAAAAAAAAAATCCGTTTGTAAAATAATAAGAACATTAAAATTATTCCAGGCGTAGACCGATCGGTTTTTCTGAAATTCGAAAAAAAAAAAATTTTTTTCATCAAACGCGAATACCATTCTGACCTAAAATTTATTCTAATAAATTGATGAAAAAAATTGGTATCGAAAAACGAAAGAGGAATTTAAAATCCACACGTAGACCGATCGCATGTACATTGAATTGACGCGTAGACCGATCGCACTCGGAAATAATCCACACGTTGACCGATCGCATGTAAATTGAGTTGACGCGTAGACCGACCGCACTCGGAAATAATCCACGCGTAGACCGACCGCGACCAGAAATGTTCGACGCGAAGACCGATCGCATGTACATTGAGTTGACGCGTAGAGTGATCGCCCTCGGAAATAATCCACGCGTAGACCGACCGCGACCAGAGTTGTTCGACGCGTAGACCGATCGCTTTCTCGAAAAGTAAAAGAAAATAACTTTCTTCTTATTGCATTAACGTAACAATCAATATCAAAACGTGCTTAAAATTTTTTTTTTTGAAATTATTTTTTTATCGAAATGAAATAAATGAACCTTCATTATTCATCCGTAGATCGACCGCTTTTTCTTGAAACCAAAAAAAAAAAAAAAAAAAAATTCGTTTGTAAAATAATAAGAACATTAAAATTATTCCAGGCGTAGACCGATCAGTTTTTCTGAAATTCGAAAAAACAAAAAAATTTCTTCATGAAACGCGAAAACCATTTTGACCTAAAATTTATTCTAATAAATTGATGAAAAAAAATTGGTATCGAAAAACGAAAGAGGATTTTAAAATCCACACGTAGACTGATCGCATGTACATTGAGTTGACGTGTAGACCGATCGCACTCGGAAATAATATACAAGTAGACCGATCGCATGTACATTGAGTTGACGCGTAGACCGACCGCACTCGGAAATAATCCACGCGTAGACCGACCGCGACCGGAGTTGTTCGACGCGTAGACCGATCGCATGTACATTGAGTTGACGCGTAGACCGATCGCACTCGGAAATAATCCACGCGTAGACCGACCGCGACCAGAGTTGCTCGACGCGTAGACCGATCGCTTTTTCGAAGAGTAAAAGAACATAACTTTCTTCTTATCGTATTAATGTAACAATCAATATCAAAACGTGGTTAAAAAATGTTTTTTTTTCAAATTGTTTTTTCATCGAAATGAAATTAATAAACCTTTATTTTTCACCCGTAGATCGACCGCTTTTTCTTGAAACCAAAAAAAAAAAAAAAAATTCGTTTGGAAAATAATAAGAACATTGAAATTATTCCAGGCGTAGACCGATCGGTTTTTCTGAAATTCGAAAAAGAAAAAAAAAATTTCTTCATGAAACGCGAAAACCATTTTGACTTGAAATTTATTCTAATAAATTGATGAAAAAAAATGGTATCGAAAAACGAAAGAGGATTTTGCAATCCACACGTAGACCGATCGCATGTACATTGAGTTGACACGTAGACCGATCGCACTCGGAAATAATCCACACGTAGACCGATCGCATGTACATTGAGTTGACGCGTAGACCAACCGCACTCGGAAATAATCCACGCGTAGACCGACCGCGACCGGAGTTGTTCGACGCGTAGACCGATCGCATGTACATTGAGTTGACGCGTAGACCGATCGCACTGGGAAATAATCCACGCGTAGACCGACCGCGACCAGAGTTGTTCGACACGTAGACCGATCGCATGTACATTAAGTTGACGCGTAGACCGATCGCTTTCGAAAATAATCCACGCGTAGACCGACCGCGATTAGAGCTGCTCGACGCGTAGACCGATCGCTTTTTCGAAGAGTAAAAGAACATAACTTTCTTCTTATCGTATTAATGTAACGATCAATATCAAAACGTGGTTAAAAAATTTTTTTTTCAAATTGTTTTTCCATCGGAATGAAATAAATAAACCTCCATTTTTCACCCGTAGACCGACCGCTTTTTCTTGGAACCAAAAAAAAAAAAAAAATTCGTTTGTAAAATAATGAGAACTTTAAAAGTATTCCAGGCTTGGACCGATCGGTTTTTCTGAAATTCGAAAAAAAAAAAAAATTTTCTTCATGAAACGCGAAAACCATTTTGACCTCAAATTTATTCTAATAAATTGATAAAAAAAATTGGTATCGGAAAACGAAAGAGGAATTTAAAATCCACACGTAGACCGATCGCATGAACATTGAGTTGACGCGTAGAAGGATCGCACTCGGAAATAATCCACACGTAGACCGATCGCATGTCCATTGAGTTGACGCGTAGACCGACCGCACTCGGAAATAATCCACGCGTAGACCGACCGCGACCAAAGTTGTTCGACGCGTAGACCGATCGCATGTACATTGAGTTGACGCGTAGACCGATCGCACTCGGAAATAATCCACGCGTAGACCGACCGCGACCAGAGTTGTTCGACGCGTAGACCGATCGCTTTCTCGAAAAGTAAAAGAACATAACTTCCTTCTTATCGCATTAACGTAACAATCAATATCAAAACGTGCTTAAAAATTTTTTTTTTCAAATTATTTTTCCATCGGAATAAAATGAATAAACCTTAAATTTTTACCCGTAGATCGACCGCTTTTTTTTAAACCCAAAAAAAAATAAAAAAATTCGGTTGTAAAATAATAAGAACATTAAAATTATTCCAGGGGTAGACCGATCGGTTTTTTTGAAATTCGGAAAAAAAAAAATTTTTTTTCATGAAACGCAAAAATTAATTTGACCTAAAATTTATTCTAATACATTGATGAAAAAAATTGGTATCAAAAAACGAAAGAGGAATTTCAAATCCACGCGTAGACCGACCGCGGGCAGAGTTGTTTGTTGCGTAGACCGATCGCATGTACATCGAGTTGACGCGTAGACCGATCGCACTCGGAAATAATCCACGCGTAGACCGACCGCGACCAGAGTTGTTCGACGCGTAGACCGATCGCTTTTTCGAAAAGTAAAAGAACATAACTTTCTTCTTATCGCATTAACGTAACAATCAATATCAAAACGTGCTCAAAAAATTTTTTTTTCAAATTATTTTTTCGTTGGAATGAAATAAATAAATCTTAATTTTTCACCCGTAGATCGACCGCTTTTTCTTGAAACCAAAAAAAAAAAAAAAAATTCGTTTGGAAAATAATAAGAACATTGAAATTATTCCAGGCGTAGACCGATCGGTTTTTCTGAAATTCGAAAAAGAAAAAAAAAATTTCTTCATGAAACGCGAAAACCATTTTGACTTGAAATTTATTCTAATAAATTGATGAAAAAAAATGGTATCGAAAAACGAAAGAGGATTTTGCAATCCACACGTAGACCGATCGCATGTACATTGAGTTGACACGTAGACCGATCGCACTCGGAAATAATCCACACGTAGACCGATCGCATGTACATTGAGTTGACGCGTAGACCAACCGCACTCGGAAATAATCCACGCGTAGACCGACCGCGACCGGAGTTGTTCGACGCGTAGACCGATCGCATGTACATTGAGTTGACGCGTAGACCGATCGCACTGGGAAATAATCCACGCGTAGACCGACCGCGACCAGAGTTGTTCGACACGTAGACCGATCGCATGTACATTAAGTTGACGCGTAGACCGATCGCTTTCGAAAATAATCCACGCGTAGACCGACCGCGATTAGAGCTGCTCGACGCGTAGACCGATCGCTTTTTCGAAGAGTAAAAGAACATAACTTTCTTCTTATCGTATTAATGTAACGATCAATATCAAAACGTGGTTAAAAAATTTTTTTTTCAAATTGTTTTTCCATCGGAATGAAATCAATAAACCTCCATTTTTCACCCGTAGACCGACCGCTTTTTCTTGGAACCAAAAAAAAAAAAAAAATTCGTTTGTAAAATAATGAGAACTTTAAAAGTATTCCAGGCTTGGACCGATCGGTTTTTCTGAAATTCGAAAAAAAAAAAAAATTTTCTTCATGAAACGCGAAAACCATTTTGACCTCAAATTTATTCTAATAAATTGATAAAAAAAATTGGTATCGGAAAACGAAAGAGGAATTTAAAATCCACACGTAGACCGATCGCATGAACATTGAGTTGACGCGTAGAAGGATCGCACTCGGAAATAATCCACACGTAGACCGATCGCATGTACATTGAGTTGACGCGTAGACCGACCGCACTCGGAAATAATCCACGCGTAGACCGACCGCGACCAAAGTTGTTCGACGCGTAGACCGATCGCATGTACATTGAGTTGACGCGTAGACCGATCGCACTCGGAAATAATCCACGCGTAGACCGACCGCGACCAGAGTTGTTCGACGCGTAGACCGATCGCTTTCTCGAAAAGTAAAAGAACATAACTTCCTTCTTATCGCATTAACGTAACAATCAATATCAAAACGTGCTTAAAAATTTTTTTTTTCAAATTATTTTTCCATCGGAATAAAATGAATAAACCTTAAATTTTTACCCGTAGATCGACCGCTTTTTTTTAAACCCAAAAAAAAATAAAAAAATTCGGTTGTAAAATAATAAGAACATTAAAATTATTCCAGGGGTAGACCGATCGGTTTTTTTGAAATTCGGAAAAAAAAAAATTTTTTTTCATGAAACGCAAAAATTAATTTGACCTTAAATTTATTCTAATAAATTGATGAAAAAAATTGGTATCAAAAAACGAAAGAGGAATTTCAAATCCACGCGTAGACCGACCGCGGGCAGAGTTGTTTGTTGCGTAGACCGATCGCATGTACATCGAGTTGACGCGTAGACCGATCGCACTCGGAAATAATCCACGCGTAGACCGACCGCGACCAGAGTTGTTTGACGCGTAGACCGATCGCTTTTTCGAAAAGTAAAAGAACATAACTTTCTTCTTATCGCATTAACGTAACAATCAATATCAAAACGTGCTTAAAAAATTTTTTTTTCAAATTATTTTTTCGTTGGAATGAAATAAATAAATCTTAATTTTTCACCTGTAGATCGACCGCTTTTTCTTAAACCTAAAAAAAAAAAAAATTCGTTTGTAAAATAATAAGAACATCAAAATTATTCCAGGCGTAGACCGATCGGTTTTTCTGAAATTCGAAAAAAAAAAAAAAAATTTTCATGAAACGCGAAAACCATTTTGACCTAAAATGTATTCTAATAAATTGATGAAAAAAAATTAGTACTGAAAAACGAAAGAGGAATTTAAAATTCACACGTAGACCGATCGCAAATCTTGTTTGGTCGATAAGTAGACCGTTTACGGTTTCACGAATTTCGTTTATAGGGACGGTCCGAATCTTGTTAATCAACGAGCATTCTTCTAACTCAATCAAGCATTGGTTATTCCCGGCGTTTATCTTCGTATCAATTATTTCGGTTCGAAGAGTAGACGAATCCCTATTTTAAAATTTTTTAAATTTCCACGTGCATCGCATTGGGCCGTTAAAAGTCGTCAGAATCTTCGTAATATTCAACGATTTTCCGGACTTTATGCAAATTAGAAAAAAATTTTTTTGCTCGAATAAATTTTTACGAAAATTTTAGATAGGTACAGTGGGAATCTTGTTAATCCATTCATGCAAAATCTAATATTACAGATAAAACATTCCTTCAACAAAATCAAGTATCAGTTATTTCCGCCATTTACCGTTGAACAAAATATTTACGGTCAAAGAGTATGCTAATTGTTTTTTTTAATTTTTTAATCTATATTTTTAACGTGCATCTCATCGGGCCGTGAGAAATTATCAGAATCCTCATAATATTCAACGATTCTCCGGACTTTATGCAAATTAAAAGAAGATTTTTTTTCTCGAATTAATTTTTACGAAAATTTTAGATAGGGACAGTCGAAATCTCGTTAATCCATTCATGCAAAATCTTATATTACAGAAGAAACATTCCTTCAACGAAATCAAGTATCAGTTATTCCCGCCATTTA
>CAXAQZ010000010.1:477500-485000 GCA_963971145.1 Sussaba pulchella | reverse complement strand
TGGGTAGCATTTGATTAGCTCCTCCGTTGTTATTGGGACCCATACAGTGTTACAGCGATCACTCGTCGTTCGGGTTAGGGGGTCGCTGAGTACAAATGGTGTCGAGGCCTCCTCGAAGATATTTCTCCAATACGCTTCCTGGACTGCCATGGACAGCTGTGGTCCGTCGCTGCTGTTCCCATCCAGTACCTTTTTCGCCGCCTTCGACTGATTCTTCCGCCAGAGATTCTGCAGAGCCTTGTATTCTTCGCGTCGTTTGCTGCTCCTCGACTGGTTCTCGCCCACGCTGTCCGTAGCTCGTTGTCGTCTCGGTCTTCGGTGACAGGGGAAGATTTCTGCAGCCCATTCCTCCAATGTCCTCTCCGGATTCCCACCTGATAGTGACGTGTTAATCGCAAACAGGATACGCCTCGCTCCTATTTCCTCGATTGCGACGTGCGTTTTCGCCTCGCTGAGCCAGTCGTAGAGCAAATCCGGAGCGCTGGCTTCGTGTTCAGCGCGATGCTCCTGGTCGTGTGTATCGACGCTTTCAAGCGGTTCAACCCCGAGGGCGCTTTCGTCCATCAAATGCGGAGCTACTCGCTCCTCGTTATTTCGTCGATCATTTCCTCGTTCGTTCACCACTGTCCTAACCGGTGTTCCTTGCTCGAGTGGTTCCAGCGCGTCGGTCCGCCTCGCCCGCTTTCTCGGCCTTCGACCCTCCGGCATTTCCTCTCGCTGTTCCGCAATCGTCTGCCTGACTTCCCTTGGAGCGTCGCGGTAACGAGCTCGTTTCTTCATCCCCTTAACGGCTTCAGCTGTCCTCTTACCATTGCATCGAGCGACTGGATAATCGAGCAGCACCGGAACGTCGTCCGGCGCCATCGCCTCTTCCCAGGCTAGCAGCCTCACCTCCTCGTCCGTCCATCGTTTCTTTACTCGTGTCGTCACGATTCCGGCGTTAAATTCAACCGGATGGGCCCTTTTCCGCTGCACGCCTAGGCCTCGAAACGTGAGGAAGTCCCTGCCACACTCGGGACACGCAAATCCCTGCGGTAGGTCCTCCGGCAACAGATCTGCGGGCTCGTCAGCCCCACCTCTCACTCTGATGGGGATATTTTGCTCGCCAGAGGGAGGTACAGTGGTAACTTCCCTACTCCAGACAAACGGGTTTATTACGTTGCTAACGAGTTTTGCGCCACTCGGCGCTGGAGCAGTCTTGCTCCGGTTTCGGTCGTTAGTTTGTGTATCGCGTTTACCGCGGCCGGATAGATTTACGGAACTCCTCAGAAGCACCATTTCTGGCTCCGGCAGGGGACCACTTCTTGCTTCCGAGTTCCCACCATGCCCTCTCTCGCGGGTCGCCCACGCCTCTCGCCCCGTCTCATTCATCGTAGTTCCTTGATCGAACGCGATTTTCGAGCTGTCGAACCACAACCGGGCACTTTTCGCCGTCTGTCGCCGAGTGCTGCGTGTCGCGAAACTTATGGACTAGACAGTTCTAGCACTGGGGTGGCTTGCTCAACGAGTTGCACGCACTGTTTCGATGCTCACCGGCACAATGGCCGCAGATTTCCGTGTCGTTCCCACACTCGCGCGCGAAGTGCCCAATTCCAAGACATTTGAAACACTGAACAATGTGAAAGTGATCGTTAAAGGTGCAGGAGTACCAGGAAACATATACCTTTCCTTGCGACGTCAATTTTGCTCGGTCTCGAGGTGAGAGTTCGATGACCCATGTGGTCGTCCGTCGAATATTCGCTTTGAATTGGTGGACTGCTTTCAGTTCAGCCGCGTCGTGAAGTTGATTGTCCCGTATCAGCAGCTCCGATAGCTCGTCCGCCTTAGTCTCCGAGGGAATCCCGTGCACCGCTATGCGTAGATTTGTTTTCTTATTCTGCCTTACCACCAGACCAGCTGTGGCAAGGGCAGTCGAGGTTTTCAATTTTTCCAGGTCCACTTCCGATGCGACTATTTTCACGCCGCAACCAGGCAGCTTCACGACTCTTTCTACACGCAGGTTGTAATCGATCGGGTTAATGACCCGCATCGCAGAACTTTTGGTTTCGTCTGCTGATTTGAACCTGCCTTTGGCATTCTCTGCCGGCTCGATAAAAAACGTGATTCACTCATCCACCTGGATCGCTGGCCCACCCGGGACCTGAATCCTATCCTTCTTCTTTTTAACCTCTGTCCATCCTGCCGTGACGGCCGCAAAGGTCCGTTGCCCCTTACCGTTCGGGCGCGCTTGCCAAGCATTATTAACTGCAGATCTGACTCCCTTGTTAACCGCTTTCTTAAGTGCTTAGCCCTGCCCTGACACGGCCTTGTTGACCTCGGAAATCACACTCCTCTCGGTCCACTGGATTTTTTCCATCTTTGCTTCTAGCGACGAATCGATCGCTGCTCAAACTAACATGCTTATAGCGCCCTCCTGCTCCGCCATTGCATTGGTTATTGCGCTACTCGGCATCGTTTGGACCACCTCGATTTGCGCGTCCATTTTTCTCGACGTACTCTCAACTATTTCGTTCCTTACTTGACTCACTACGATTTCGACGACTTCGCGTCCACGTAGGAGTTCCTTATACGCGACGACTAACCGGTGGAAAATGTTGCTCATTCCCGAGATGTTGTCCGAAATTACCTTCGGCTTGTCGCCAGCTTTGATCCCGACCGTCGCTTCCCTCAGTTGGCTCATGTGCGCACTAACCTTAGTCTGTATTGTGTCTACTTGGTGCGCGCTCATCGGCACCTCCCCGAGCACCGCGGGTATGACGTCGAATGGTGACTGTCTCGGCCTTTTCCTACTTGAAAGCTTCGATGTCTTCGGTGTCTTCGGTGTAGTCCTGGAACCTGTCGCTGGAGCAGTTCCATGATCCGTCTCGTCGTCGGCCCCACTGCTGCCGTGTCCGGTCGTCGACATGTTTGCGACTCGACCCACCGCCCTCAGCCAGAGCCTGAGGCGATTGGCCCAGTCAGCCTTGCAATCGACGTCAGCTATGCGATTAAGGGCGTGGTGCGGCATCCGTCGCGGTCCACGGTCGCCACTGCTACCACAGGAGGAGCTGCTCTCCCCCCAGTTAGAGGGAAGCTTCCACTCCAGCTGTGCAGGACTGGTAAGTTCGTCGCTCGAGCGTCTCGCGATGGTAGAGCTAAGCCCGCCCCTTGAGTATGCTGACCCGCCTCGCAGCTACGTACTCCTCTTATCCCCTGGTGTTGCGCGGCGCCTTAGAAGAGATAACCCGCACTGCACGTTCGAGACTGCCAACGACTGTCGTAGGGCGGACGGATGGATTGTTTTGGTATAGTTATTGGCCGGCCGGGAGATAGCCGGAGTCTAGCCGGCTCCAGCAGGCTCTGGGGGTGGCTCCGGTGCCGTATTACTATCTGACCCCAGTAACTCGAGAACCAGGAGTCGTACGAGACCCCCGGATGGAGGGTTGTGATCCCCTAACCACCCTCTGTTACCTCCCAAAAAAGGTCAGCCACTAGTACAAAAAAGTTGGGAAAGGCCCAGTGTATGACCTATCCCGGCTATGTATAAGAGGAAAAGTTTGCCAATTGACCCCAGGGGTGGTATTTCGCGAACTAGGGGTCGTAGGTGCCCCCCGATGGCACAGTTGTTACGAGCTACTCACCCCCTTTCACGCCACGTAAGTGGTAAACCACCGATTTTTTTCGAGTTTTTAACGAGTTTTTAACGAGATTTGACGAGTTCGATAAATTTCACGAATTTGACGAGTTGAACGAATTTTCAACGAATTCTGACGAGTTTATAACGAGTTTTTAACGATTCGCGCTAGGAGCGCTTCGGGCAGCTGCCTCCCTGACGTCATGTCCGGTTCAACACCACTGGATTTCGCGTTACGGGTCCGCCTTAAGCACTGGAGCCCACGATTGATAACCACTGGGTGGCACCCGGAGCCGTGAAAGGATAGCCACTGGCTTCGACGAGCAAGATGGACGCCGCTCTACGCTCACAACACGGGAAATTATCGATGTCTCCACACGATGATAACTTTTTATATCGCGCACGGAAAAATGCACACGATAGCTTAACTTGTTCGGTAGCCCAAGACGAACACGCCAATACCACTGTTTATCGCGAACTCGAAAATTTTCTCGTTAAACGAAATGATTTTGTCGGAGCTCGATAAAACACGTGCAGCCCGTACAAGAGAGTCATAGTTACTCCCGCCGTTTACCCGCGCTTGCTTGAATTTCTTCACGTTGACATTCAGAGCACTGGGCAGAAATCACATTGCGTCAACACCCGCGAGGGCCATCGCAATGCTTTGTTTTAATTAGACAGTCGGATTCCCCTAGTCCGTGCCAGTTCTGAGCTGAGCGTTGAATGGCGGCCGAAGAAAACGACCAAGACGGCTTTCACCGCCAAGGAAGCCTCGCAGCAAGGAAGATCCGCGGGAGGCCAAGGCACGGGACCGAGCTCGGATCTGCAACGAAAATTCCCGTGAAGAAACTTCCATCGTTCACCTCGCCCAGGCCCGGCACGTTAGCCAAACCCGCTTTCCTAACAAGCCCGACGCGCCCCGCTCCTCAGAGCCAATCCTTATTCCGAAGTTACGGATCCAATTTGCCGACTTCCCTTACCTACATTAGTCTATCGACTAGAGGCTCCTTACCTTGGAGACCTGCTGCGGATATGGGTACGAACCGCCGCGACACCTCCACGTGGCCCTCTCCTGGATTTTCAAGGTCCGAGGGGAAGATCCGAACACCGCCGCAACTGCGGTGCTCTTTGCGTTCCAAACCCTATCTCCCTGCTAGAGGTTTCCAGGGAACTCGAACGCTTATGCAGAAAAGAAAACTCTTCTTGGATCTCCCGACGGCGTCTCCAGGTCATTTTGGGTTACCCCGACGAACTCTCTTGCGAGGGCCCGAATTGTATACGGTTCCGCTGCCGGGTTCCGGAATAGGAACCGGATTCCCTTTCACCCGACGGGTGTGACACGTAATTAGATATTACATTCTGTGACTCAAAACACCGTCATCAACATAGGATTTCTCCTAGGGCTTAGGATCGACTGACTCGTGTGCAACGGCTGTTCACCCGAAACCCTTCTCCACGTCAGTCCTCCAGGGCCTCGCTGGAGTATTTGCTACTACCACCAAGATCTGCACCGACGGCGGCTCCAGGCAGGCTCACGCCCAGACCCTTCTGCGCACACCGCCGCGACCCTCCTACTCGTCGGGGCTTCATGACGGAAAATAAATTTTCCGCCTCACTTGCCACTGACGGCAGAGTATAGGCGCGACGCTTCAGCGTCATCCATTTTCAGGGCTAGTTGCTTCGGCAGGTGAGTTGTTACACACTCCTCAGCGGATTCCGACTTCCATGGCCACCGTCCTGCTGTCTTGAGCAACCAACGCCTTTCATGGTATCCCATAAGCGTCGACTTAGGCGCCTTAACTCTGCGTTTAGTTCATCCCACAGCGCCAGTTCTGCTTACCAAAATTGGCCCACTTGGCACTCTGATCCGAAATCTCGTGGCTTCACAGTTCAAGCAAGCCAGAGATCTCACCCATTCAAAGTTTGAGAATAGGTTGAGGTCGTTTCGGCCCCAAGGCCTCTAATCATTCGCTTTACCAGATGAGACTCGTATAAGAGCGAGTGCCAGCTATCCTGAGGGAAACTTCGCAGGGAACCAGCTACTAGATGGTTCGATTAGTCTTTCGCCCCTATACCCAGTTCCGACGATCGATTTGCACGTCAGAATCGCTACGGACCTCCATCAGGGTTTCCCCTGGCTTCGTCCTGACCAGGCATAGTTCACCATCTTTCGGGTCCCAACGTGTACGCTCTGGGTGCGCCTCTTCTCGCAATGAGAACGAGACGTCCCGGGAGTGCGGGACCGGCCGTGGCACGGTCCATCCTCCCTCGGTCGGCGCAGGGCCGACCTTCACTTTCATTGCGCCTTTAGGCTTAATAGCTCCCAATGACTCGCGCACATGTTAGACTCCTTGGTCCGTGTTTCAAGACGGGTCCTGAAAGTACCCAAAGCAGTAGCGTCGCTGACCGGTATCATAATTTTTATAGCCAGTCCTAGGAAACCGTCAACCAACAGCTGGAAAGGCCCGACGACGGCGTTAGATCCGTACATTCGGGAAACACTTTCCTCGCTTGCGACGGGCCGGACGCAGTTCGAATGTTTGCGGCCAGATACCATGCGAGTACCGCCGGGCAGCCGGTCGGGCAACCGAGGGTCTGCCCCGCAGTGACGCCGTAAAGCGCACACGAGACAGGCAACCACTCGGGCTGTAGACCGACACCCAACGGGTCGCGACGTCCTACTAGGGGAGAAGTGCACGCCGACGTTACCAGGCAATAAAAAACATGCAGACGCGTGCCGAGAAACCGAAGTTCCTGGCATCGCGAACCGCACACGTACCAGTAACGCTGACGATGAATCTCCCCATTCGATCTTTTGGGTTTCTCAGGTTTACCCCTGAACGGTTTCACGTACTCTTGAACTCTCTCTTCAAAGTTCTTTTCAACTTTCCCTCACGGTGCTTGTTCGCTATCGGTCTCGTGGTCGTATTTAGCCTTAGATGGAGTTAACCACCCTCTTAGAGCTGCACTCTCAAGCAACCCGACTCTAAGGAGAGATCCTCCCGAAACGCGTCTCGGTCACTACAGGCCTGGCACCCTCTACGGGTAATTGGCCCCATTCAAGATGGACTTGGACTCGAGCATACGCTTCGGGATAAGTGGATCCTCCCGAACACTACATGTCCCAGCGACAGTGCCGCGGGATTCAGTGCTGGGCTCTTTCCTGTTCGCTCGCCGCTACTAAAGAAATCCTGGTTAGTTTCTTTTCCTCCGCTTAACAATATGCTTAAATTCAGCGGGTAGTCTCGCCTGCTCTGAGGTCGTCGATTGTTTTGCTTTATTCGCTGAGATATGCAAAAACTCGTTTTCGTTTTACCGATAGAATGTATTTGTCTCAGACGGATGAGAGCCTTGGAAAGTGATCGTTCGACAATCATCTTACACGCGCTGCGTTATTGATCTTAACCGTAAACCGTTATTTGTTTTCTCTTATAAACTCGATTCATGGCTACACAGTCGTATCCGTCCGTTAAAACTATTAATAGCTCCGAAACTGGATCAACCGGCCATGTAGAGTTTCGAGAAAACGGTTGCGGTAATAAAACACACGCGTTGTGACTTGCTCTCCGGCTCTGTATGACTTTCCATCATATACGTTCGATCGATCGAGTTTCGCACAGCGAAAAAATTCGCGGTATTTCGCTTTTATAAAAATAATAGCGCGTGACAACGACGAGACACCACTGTGGGCATATGCCACTATATACATATCGTTACAAAGCGATATATATTTATTGACGGGGGCTCGTTGTATCACACCGCTCAACGGTATCACGCGTAAGGATGAGAAAGAAAACTTTTTTTAAGCCTAACGGGATCGGACGTTAAAGTCCTTCGCCCGTTTATAGCAAAAGTGATTTTTAATTCTACTTCCCCCGTAACGATCC
>CAXAQZ010000010.1:465000-472500 GCA_963971145.1 Sussaba pulchella | reverse complement strand
AATTGATTTTTTGAAAAATTCAAAAAATCATAAAATCTAAAGTTATAAATGGATTCGGCTCAAATGCAATACCAACCGTCCTTGTACTCAATTCTATATGTAAAAAACTATTTAGCCGAATATGTCGAAAATTGCGGACGCTAGCGTGGCTACAGACATTTTTTGAAAAATTCAAAACACTGTCGAAGCCGAATAAGTGCGTCGATAATTGCGAAATTTACAGATTACATACATATTAGAAGGCATCGCATGTGTGCAAAATTTGAGTACGGTAGCTTGAACCGTTCTCGAGTTATGAACGTTTGAATTTTAGAGGGTGGTTACATACATACACACACACACACACACACACACACACACACACACACACACATACATCCGGACATTTTTTCCGAATGTGTTTTCTGGATGTTTTAGGACATTCTGAACCTATTGACATCAAAATCTCGAAAAAAAAATTTCTGACCGTCACAAAGCTTCCTTTATGAGGAAGCAAAAACATAACTTTCTTCTTATCGCATTAACGTAACAATCAATATCAAAACGTGCCTAAAAAATTTTTTTTTCAAATTATTTTTTCATCGAAATGAAATAAATAAACCTTTATTTTTCACCCGTAGATCGACCTTTTTTTCTTAAACCTAAAAAAAAAAAAAAAATTCGGTTGTAAAATAATAAGAACATTAAAATTATTCCAGGCGTAGAACGATCGGTTTTTTTAAAATTCAAAAATGAAAAAAAAATTTTTCCATGGAACGCGAAAACCAATTTGACCTAAAATTTATTCTAATAAATTGATGAAAAAAATTGGTATCGAAATACGAAAGAGGATTTTAAAATCCACACGTAGACCGATCGCATGTATATTGAGTTGACGCGTAGACCGATCGCTCTCGGAAATAATCCACACGTAGACCGATCGCATGTACATTGAGTTGACGCGTAGACCGACCGCACCCGGAAATGATCCACGGGTAGACCGACCGCGACCGGAGTTGTTCGACGCGTAGACCGATCGCATGTACATTGAGTTGACGCGTAGACCGATGGCTTTCTCGAAAAGTAAAAGAACATAACTTTCTTCTTATCGCATTAACGTAACAATCAATATCAAAACGTGCTTAAAAATTTTTTTTTCAAATTATTTTTCCATCGGAATGAAATGAATAAATTTTTAATTTTTACCCGTAGATCGACCTTTTTTTCTTGAACCCAAAAAAAAAAAAAAATTCGGTTGTAAAATAATAAGAACATTAAAATTATTCCAGGCGTAGAACGATCGATTTTTTTAAAATTCGAAAATAAAAAAAAAAATTTTTCATGAAACGCGAAAACCAATTTGACCTAAAATTTATTCTAATAAATTGATGAAAGAAATTGGTATCGAAAAACGAAAGAGGAATTTGAAATCCACACGTAGACCGATCGCATGTATATTTAGTTGACGCGTAGACCGACCGGACTCGGAAATAATCCACGCGTAGACCGACCGCGACCAGAGTTGTTCGACGCGTAAACCGATCGCATGTACATTGAGTTGACGCGTAGACCGATCGCATGTACATTGAGTTGACGCGTAGACCGATCGCACTCGGAAATAATCCACGCGTACACCGACCGCGACCAGAGTTGTTCGAAGCGTAGACCGATCGCTTTTTCGAAGAGTAAAAGAACATAACTTTCTTCTTATCGTATTAATGTAACGATCAATATCAAAACGTGGTTAGAAATTTTTTTTTCAAATTGTTTTCCCATCGGAATGAAATAAATAAACCTTCATTTTTTCACCCGTAGATCGACCGCTTTTTCTTGAAACCAAAAAAAAAAGAAAAATTCGTTTGTAAAATAATAAGAACATTAAAATTATTCCAGGCGTAGACCGATCGGTTTTTTTGAAATTCGAAAAAAAAAAATTTTCTTCATGAAACGCGAAAACAATTTTGACTTAAAATTTATTCTAATAAATTGATGAAAAAAAATTGGTATCGAAAAACGAAAGAGGATTTTAAAATCCACACGTAGACCGATCGCATGTACATTGAGTTGACGCGTAGACCGACCGCACTCGGAAATAATCCACGCGTAGACCGACCGCGACCGGAGTTGTTAGACGCGTAGACCGATCGCATGTACATTAAGTTGACGCGTAGACCGATCGCACTCGAAAATAATCCACGCGTAGTCCGACCGCGACCAGAGTTGTGCGACGCGTAGACCGATCGCTTTCTCGAAACGTAAAAGAACATAACTTTCTCCTTATCGTATTAATGTAACAATCAAGATCAAAACGTGGTTAAAAAATTTTTTTTTTCAAATTGTTTTTTCATCGAAATGAAATAAATAAACCTTCATTTTTCACCCGTAGATCGACCGCTTTTTCTTGAAACCAAAAAAAAAAGAAAAATTCGTTTGTAAAATAATAAGAACATTAAAATTATTCCAGGCGTAGACCGATCGGTTTTTTTGAAATTCGAAAAAAAAAAATTTTCTTCATGAAACGCGAAAACAATTTTGACTTAAAATTTATTCTAATAAATTGATGAAAAAAAATTGGTATCGAAAAACGAAAGAGGATTTTAAAATCCACACGTAGACCGATCGCATGTACATTGAGTTGACGCGTAGAGCGATCGCACTCGGAAATAATCCACACGTAGACCGATCGCATGTACATTGAGTTGACGCGTAGACCGACCGCACTCGGAAATAATCCACGCGTAGATCGACCGCGACCGGAGTTGTTCGACGCGTAGACCGATCGCATGTACATTGAGTTGACGCGTAGACCGATTGCACTCGGAAATAATCCACGCGTAGACCGACCGCGACCAGAGTTGTGCGACGCGTAGACCGATCGCTTTTTCGAAACGTAAAAGAACATAACTTTCTTCTTATCGCATTAACGTAACAATCAGTATCATAACGTGCTTAAAATTTTTTTTTTTTAAATTATTTTTCCATCGGAATGAAATGAATAAACCGCAAATTTTTACCGGTAGATCGACCTTTTTTTCTTAAACCCAAAAAAAAAAAAAAATTTGGTTGTAAAATAATAAGAACATTAAAATTATTCCAGGCGTAGACCGATCGGTTTTTTTGAAATTCGGAAAAGAAAAAAATTTTTTTTCATGAAATGCGAGAACCAATGTGACCTAAAATTTATTGTAATAAATTGATGAAAAAAATTGGTATCGAAAAACGAAAGAGCAATTTAAAATTTACACGTAGACCGATCGCATGTATATTTAGTTGACGCGTAGACCGATCGCACTTGGAAACAATCCACGCGTAGACCGACCGCGACCAGAGTTGTTCGACTCGTAGACCGATCGCATGTACATTGAGTTGACGCGTAGACCGATCGCACTCGAAAATAATCCACGCGTAGACCGACCGCGATTAGAGCTGCTCGACGCGTAGACCGATCTCTTTTTCGAAGAGTAAAAGAACATAACTATCTCGTTATCGTATTAATGTAACGATCAATATCAAAACGTGGTTAGAAATTTTTTTTTTCAAATTGTTTTTCCATCGGAATGAAATAAATAAACCTTTAATTTTTACCCGTAGATCGACCGCTTTTTCTTAAACACAAAAAAATAAAAAATTCGTTTGTTAAATAATATGAACATTAAAATTATTCCAGACGTAGACCGACCGGTTTTTCTGAAATTCGAAACAAAAAAAAAAAAATTTTTTTCATTTAACGCGAAGACCATTTTGACCTGAAATTTATTCTAATAAATTGATGGAAAAAAAAGTGGTATCGAAAAACAAAAGAGGACCTTAAAATCCACACGTAGACCGATCGCATGTACATTGAGTCGACGCGTAGACCGTTCGCAATTGAAAATAATCCACGCGTAGACCGACCGCGACCAGATTTGTTCGACGCGTAGACCGATCGCTTTCTCGAAAAGTAAAAGAACATAATTTCCTTCTCATCGCATTAACGTAACAATCGATATCGAAACGAGCTTAAGAATTTTTTTTTTTCAAATTATTTTGCCATCGGAATGAAATAAATAAACCTTAATTTTTTACTTGTAGATCGACCGCTTTTTCTTAAACCCAAAAAAATAAAAAATTCGTTTGTAAAATAATAAGAACATTAAAATTATTCCAGGCGTACACCTATCGGTTTTTCTGAAATTCGAAAAAAAAAAAATATTTTTTTCATGAAACGCGAAAACCATTTTGACTTAAAATTTATTGTAATGAATTGATGAAAAAAAAATTGGTATCGAAAAACGAAAGAGGAATTTAAAATCCACACGTAGACCGATCGCATGTACATTGAGTTGACGCGTAGACCGATCGCACTCGAAAATTATCCACGCGTAGATCGACCTCGACCAGAGTTGTTCGACGCGTAGACCGATCGCTTTCTCGAAAAGTAAAAGAACATGACTTCCTTCTTATCGCATTAACGTAACAATCAATATCATAACATGCTTAGAATTTTTTTTTTCAACCTATTTTTCCATCGGAATGAAATGAATAAACCTCAAATTTTTACTCGTGGATCGACCTTTTTTTCTTAAACCCAAAAAAAAAAAAAAAATTTGGTTGTAAAATAATAAGAACATTAAAATTATTCCAGGCGTAGACCGATCGGTTTTTTTGAAATTCGAAAAAAAAAAAATTTTTTTTTATGAAATGCGAGAACCAATGTGACCTAAAATTTATTCCAATAAATTGCCGAAAAAAATTGGTATCGAAAAACGAAAGAGCAATTTAAAATTCACACGTAGACCGATCGCATGTATATTTAGTTGACGCGTAGACCGATCGAACTTGGAAACAATCCACGCGTAGACCGACCGCGACCAGAGTTGTTCGACACGTAGACCGATCGCATGTACATTAAGTTGACGCGTAGACCGATCGCTTTCGAAAATAATCCACGCGTAGACCGACCGCGATTAGAGCTGCTCGACGCGTAGACCGATCGCTTTTTCGAAGAGTAAAAGAACATAACTTTCTTCTTATCGTATTAATGTAACGATCAATATCAAAACGTGGTTAAAAAATTTTTTTTTTAAATTGTTTTTCCATCGGAATGAAATAAATAAACCTCCATTTTTCACCCGTAGACCGACCGCTTTTTCTTGAAACCAAAAAAAAAAAAAAAATTCGTTTGTAAAATAATGAGAACTTTAAAAGTATTCCAGGCTTGGACCGATCGGTTTTTCTGAAATTCGAAAAAAAAAAAAAAATTTTCTTCATGAAACGCGAAAACCATTTTGACCTCAAATTTATTCTAATAAATTGATTAAAAAAATTGGTATCGGAAAACGAAAGAGGAATTTAAAATCCACACGTAGACCGATCGCATGAACATTGAGTTGACGCGTAGAAGGATCGCACTCGGAAATAATCCACACGTCGACCGATCGCACGTACATTGAGTTGACGCGTAGACCGACCGCACTCGGAAATAATCCACGCGTAGACCGACCGCGACCAAAGTTGTTCGACGCGTAGACCGATCGCATGTACATTGAGTTGACGCGTAGACCGATCGCACTCGGAAATAATCCACGCGTAGACCGACCGCGACCAGAGTTGTTCGACGCGTAGACCGATCGCTTTCTCGAAAAGTAAAAGAACATAACTTCCTTCTTATCGCATTAACGTAACAATCAATATCAAAACGTGCTTAAAAATTTTTTTTTTCAAATTATTTTTCCATCGGAATAAAATGAATAAACCTTAAATTTTTACCCGTAGATCGACCGCTTTTTTTTAAACCCAAAAAAAAATAAAAAAATTCATTTGGTAAATAATAAGAACATTAAAATTATTCCAGGGGTAGACCGATCGGTTTTTTTGAAATTCGGAAAAAAAAAAATTTTTTTTCATGAAACGCGAAAATTAATTTGACCTAAAATTTATTCTAATAAATTGATGAAAAAAATTGGTATCAAAAAACGAAAGAGGAATTTCAAATCCACGCGTAGACCGACCGCGGGCAGAGTTGTTTGTTGCGTAGACCGATCGCATGTACATCGAGTTGACGCGTAGACCGATCGCACTCGGAAATAATCCACGCGTAGACCGACCGCGACCAGAGTTGTTCGACGCGTAGACCGATCGCTTTTTCGAAAAGTAAAAGAACATAACTTTCTTCTTATCGCATTAACGTAACAATTAATATCAAAACGTGCTTAAAAAATTTTTTTTTCAAATTATTTTTTCGTTGGAATGAAATAAATAAATCTTAATTTTTCACCTGTAGATCGACCGCTTTTTCTTAAACCCAAAAAAAAAAAAATTCGTTTGTAAAATAATAAGAACATCAAAATTATTCCAGGCGTAGACCGATCGGTTTTTCTGAAATTCGAAAAAAAAAAAAAAATTTTTTTCATGAAACGCGAAAACCATTTTGACCTAAAATTTATTCTAATAAATTGATGAAAAAAAATTAGTACTGAAAAACGAAAGAGGAATTTAAAATTCACACGTAGACCGATCGCAAATCTTGTTTGGTCGATAAGTAGACCGTTTACGGTTTCACGAATTTCTTTTATAGGGACGGTCCGAATCTTGTTAATCAACGAGCATTCTTCTAACTCAATCAAGCATTGGTTATTCCCGGCGTTTATCTTCGTATCAATTATACCGGTTCGAAGAGTAGACGAATCCCTATTTTAAAATTTTTTAAATTTCCACGTGCATCGCATTGGGCCGTTAAAAGTCGTCAGAATCTTCGTAATATTCAACGATTTTCCGGACTTTATGCAAATTAGAAAAAAATTTTTTTGCTCGAATAAATTTTTACGAAAATTTTAGATAGGTACAGTGGGAATCTTGTTAATCCATTCATGCAAAATCTAATATTACAGATAAAACATTCCTTCAACAAAATCAAGTATCAGTTATTTCCGCCATTTACCGTTGAACAAAATATTTACGGTCAAAGAGTATGCTAATTGTTTTTTTTAATTTTTTAATCTATATTTTTAACGTGCATCTCATCGGGCCGTGAGAAATTATCAGAATCCTCATAATATTTAACGATTCTCCGGACTTTATGCAAATTAAAAGAAGATTTTTTTGCTCGAATTAATTTTTACGAAAATTTTAGATAGGGACAGTCGAAATCTCGTTAATCCATTCATGCAAAATCTTATATTACAGAAGAAACATTCCTTCAACGAAATCAAGTATCAGTTATTCCCGCCATTTACCGTTGAACAAAATATTTACGGTCAAAGAGTATGCGAATTGTTTTTTTAATTTTTTAATCTATATTTTTACCGTGCATCGCATCGGGCTGTTAGATATTATCAGAATCCTCGTAATATTCAACGGTTCTCCGGCCTTTATGCAAATTAGAAAAAGATTTTTTTGCTCGAAATAATTTTCACGAAATTTTTAGATAGGGACATTGGGAATCTCGTTAATCCAATCATGCACAAATACGATATATCATAGAACAAACATTCTTTTAACTAAATCGAATATCAGTTATTCCAGCCGTTTACCTTCGATTAA
>CAXAQZ010000010.1:420000-460000 GCA_963971145.1 Sussaba pulchella | reverse complement strand
CGATGACGTTGCATAGATAGTATCCATATACTCAACGAACTCCTCTGGCATTCCCTTTTTCCTCAGTACGTGTTTGATACCCAGGTGGTTCACCGTGTCAAACGCTTTTCGCACATCCAGCGTCGCTATATGTAGTGGGGTAAGGTTATCCCTGGCCCCGTGTATGGCCGCTGCAAGGACGTAGATATTTTCTGCTACCCCATCAGACTCGATGAATGCCCTTTGTCTTTCATCTAGCATGCTAAGGCCCGCTATTCTTTTTGCTATGATCTTGTGCAAATGGCGAAGAACTACTGATGCAATCGATATCGGCCTATAGAGCGATGACTCCTGGGCTCCCGGTTTCTTTGGGATTAGCACTGTCCTTGAGTCGCGCCAACGTTTCGGGACACGGCCAGCTAGTAGCATGGTATTAAATACGATCGCCTGAGTCTCCGGGGTGACTTTGCTGCGCCAGTCGGCGACAGTGTGCCCGTCCGGTCCGGCTGATGTTCTCGACGGAGGGTAGCACTTTGTGAGCTCTTCTGATGTTATCGGAGCCCACACCCCGTTGCACCGGTCAGTCGTTGTACGCGTCAGAGGGTCGTCAAGCACGAATGGTGTCGAGGGTTCCTCAAAGATTCCTCTATAATATGCCTCCTGAACCACCATCAAAAGCTGTGGTCCACTGCTGCTATCTCCGTCTAGTACTTTCCTCGCTGCCTTCGACTGGTTCTCCTTCCAAAGTTTTTGGAGCGCCTTGTACTCGCTACGTCGCTTGCTTCTCCTCGACTGGTTTTCGCGAGCATCGTCCATAGGTCGTTGTCGTCCCGGGCTTTGTTCATAGGAAAAGACCTCCGCAGCCCATTCCTCAAGTGCTCTCTCCGGATCCCCGCCTGCCATTGCCGTGTTGATCGCAGTCAGGATACGTCTCGCTCCGATGTCTTCGGTCGGTACGCGCGATTTTGCCTCGCTGAGCCACCCGTGGAGCCTACCACGTTAATCTGCTTCGGGCTCGGCGGCTTGTTCCTGGCTCCGTGCGCTTAGGCCCTCTCGCATGTCTTCCCCGAGATCGCTTCCGTCGACCAGGCGTCTCGGTGCTCGTTCTTCGTCGTTCATCCGACCGGCTGACGGATCATTTTCAGCTGTCTCCACCGGTGTATCCTGTTCTGGTGCCGCTGACGTGTCAGTCCGTCTGGCTCGTTTTCTTGGCCTCCGCCCCTCCGGCATTCCCTCGCGTTGGTCAGCAATGGTCTGCCTGACCTCCGCTAAAGCGTTGCGGTACCGAGCGCTTTTCCTTTGTCCTTTCACAGCTTCCGCAGTTCTCTTTCCGTTGCATCGGGCGATGAGATAATCGAGAAGCACCGGCACGTCGTCCGGTGCCATCGACTCTTCCCACGCCAGCAGCCTCACCTCCTCGTCAGTCCATCGTCTCTTTACTCGTGTCGTCACGATTCCGGCGTTACATTCGACGGGATGGGCTCTCTTTCGGTGCACACCTAGGCCCCGAAACGTGGGGAAGTCCCTTCCACACTCGGGACACAAAAATCCCTGAGCTGGGTCCTCCGGCAACAATTCTGCGGGCTCGTCAGCCCCCCCCTCTCACTCTAAGGGGAATATTTTGCTCGCCAGAGGGAGGTACGGTGGTACCTTCCCTACTCCAGACAAACGGGTTTATCACGTTGCTGGCGAGTTTTGCGCCACTCGGCGCTGGAGCAAACTTGCTCCGATTTCGGTCGTTAGTTTGTGTATCGCGTTTACCGCGGCCGGATAGGTTTACGGAACTCCTCGGAAGCACCATTGCTGGCTCCGGCAGGGGACCACCCCTTGCTTCCGAGTTCCCACCATGCACCCTCTCGCGGGTCGCCCACGCCTCTCCCCCCATCTTATTCATCGTAGTTCGTTGATCGAACGCAATTTTCGAGCTGTCGAACCAGGACCGGGCACTTTTCGCCGTCTGTCGCCGAGTGCTGCGTGTCGCGAAACTTATGGACTAGACCGTTATAGCACTGAGGTGGCTTGTCTAACGAGTTGCATGCACCGTTTCGATGCTCCCCGGCACAATGGCCGCAGATTTCCTTGTCGTTCCCGCACTCACGCGCAAAGTGCCCAATTCCAAGACATTTGAAACACTGAACGATGTGAAAGTGATCGTTGAAGGTGCATGAATACCAGGAAACATAAACCTTTCCCTGCGACGTCAATTTTGCGCGGTCACGAGGTGAGAGTTCGATAACCCATGTGGTCGTCCGTCGATTATTCGCTTTGAATTGGTAAACTGTTTTCAGTTCAGCCGCGTCGTGAAGTTGGTTGTCCCGTATCAGCAACTCCGTTAACTCGTCCGCCTCAGTCTCCGAGAGAATTCCGTGCACCGCTTTGCGTGGATTTGTTTTCTTATTCTGCCTTACCACCAGACCAGCTGCGGCAAGGGCATTCGAGGTCTTCAATTTCTCCAGGTCTACTTTCGACGCGACGATTTTCACGCCGCAACCAGGCAGCTTCACGACTTTTTCTACCCGCAAGTTGTAGTCGATCGGGTTAATGACCCGCATCGCAGCGCTTTTTGTTTCGTCTGCTGATTTAATCCTGCCTTTGGCGTTCTCTGCCGGCTCGATAAAGAACGTGATTGAAACGTCCACCTGGATCGCTGACGCACCCGGGACCTGAATCCTATCCTTCTTCTTTTTAACCTCTGTCCATTCTGCCGTGACGGCCGCAAAAGTCCGTTGCCCCTCAGCGCTCGGGCGTGCTCGCAGAGCCTCATTTACTGCAGATCTTACTCCCTTGTCGACTACTTCCTTAAGTGCTGAGCCCTGCCCTGACACAGCCTTGTTGACCTCTGCGATCACACTCTTCTCAGTCGTCTGGATTTCCTCCATTTTTGCCTCTAGCGACGAATCGATCGCCGCTCGAACTAACACGCTTAAAGCGCTCTCCTGCTTCGCCATTGCACTGGTTACTGCGCTAGTCAGCATCGTTTGGACCATCTCCATTTGCGCGTCCATTTTTCCCGACGTACTCGTGACGATTTCGTTTCTAACTTGACTAACTACGGCCTCGACGACTTCACGTTCGCGTAGAAGTTCTTTATACGCGACGACTAACCGGTGGAAGATGTTGCCCATTCCCGAGATATTGTCCGAGATGACCTTCGGCTTGTCGCCAGCCTTGATCCCGACCGTCGCTTCCCTCAGTTGACTCATGTGCGCATTAACCTTCGTCTGTAACGTGTCCACTTGGTGTGCGCTCATCGGCACCTCCCCAAGCACCGCGGGTATAACGTCGGATGGCGACTGCCTCGGCCTTTTTCTACTCGAGGACTTCGATGTCTTCGGTGTCTTCAATGTCGTCCTGGAACCTGTCGCTGGAGCGGTTTCATAATCAGTCTCGTCGTCAGCCCCACTACTACCGTGTCCTGTTGTCGACATGTTTGTGACGTGACCTCCCGCCCTCAGCCAGAGCCTGAGGCGATTGGCCCAGTCAGCCTTACGATCGACGTCCGCAATGCGATGAGAGGCTCGGTGCGGCAATCGTCGAGTTCCAAGGTCGCCACTGCTATCAGAGGAAGAGCTGCTCTCCCCCCAGTTAGAAGGGAGCTTCCACTCCAGCTGTGCACGACTGTTAGGTTCGTCGGTCGAGCGTCCCGCAATGGTATCGCTAAGCCCGCCCCTTGAGAATGCTGACCCGCCTCGCAGATACGTGCTCCACTTGGCCCCTGGTGTTACGCGGCGCCTCAGAGGAAACAACCCGCACTGCACATTCGAGGCTGCCAACGACTGTCGTAAGGCGGACGGATACGTAGATTTTGTGTAGTTATTGGCCAGCCGGGAGATAGCCGGAGTCTAGTAGGCTCCAGCAGGTTCTGCGGGTGGCTTCGGTGCCGTGTTACCCTCTCACCCCAGTAGCTCGAGAACCAGGGGTCGTACGAGACCCCCGGATGGAGGGTTGTGGTCCCCTGACCACCCTCTGTTACCTCCCAAAAGTGGTCAACCACTGGTACCGGAAAGTCGGGAAAGGCCCAGTGTGTGACCTATCCCGGCTATGTATAATGGTACAAGTGTGCCAATTGACCCCAGGGGTGGTATTTCGCAAACTAGGGGTCGTAGACGACCCCCGATAGTACAGTCGTCACCGGCAACTCACCCCCTTTCACGCCACGAAAGTGGTAAACCACCGATTTTTCCGAGTTTTCACAGAGTTTTTAACGAAAATTGACGAGTTCGATAAATTTCACGAGTTTGACGAGTTTACCGAATTATTGCGAATCCTAACGAATTCTGCCGAGTTATTAACGAGTTTTTAACGAGTGTTAACGATTCGCGCTAGGAGCGCTACGGACAGCAACGTCCGTGACGTCACGTCCGGTTCAACACCACTTCGTTTCGCGTTACGGGTCCGCCTTAAGCAGGGGAGCCCACGATTGATAACCACTGGGTGGTCCCCGGAGCCGTGAACAGATAGCCACTGGCTTCGACGAGCAAGATGGACGCCGCTCTACACTCACAACACGGGAAATTATCGATGTCTTTACTTGATGATAACTTTTAATACCGCTCACGGAAAAATGCACACGATAGCTTTACTTGTTCGTTAGCCCGAGACAAGAGAGTCATAGTTACCCCGCCGTTTACCCGCGCTTGCTTGAATTTCTTCACGTTGACATTCAGAGCACTGGGCAAAAATCACATTGCGTCAACACCCGCGAGGGCCATCGCAATGCTTTGTTTCAATTAGACAGTCGGATTCCTCAGTCCGTGCCAGTTCTGAGCTGAGCGTTGAATGGCGGCCGAAGAGAACGACCAAGACGGCTTTCACCGCCAAGGAAGCCTCGCAGCAAGGAAGATCCGCGGGAGGCCAAGGCACGGGACCGAGCTCGGATCTGCAACGAAAATTCCTGTGAAGAAACTTCCGTCGTTCGACTCGCCCAGGCCCGGCACGTTAGCCAAACCCGCTTCCCTAACAAGCCCGACGCGCCCCGCTCCTCAGAGCCAATCCTTATTCCGAAGTTACGGATCCAATTTGCCGACTTCCCTTACCTACATTAGTCTATCGACTAGAGGCTCTTTACCTTGAAGACCTGCTGCGGATATGGGTACGAACCGGCGCGACACCTCCACGTGGGCCTCTCCTGGATTTTCAAGGTCCGAGGGGAAGATCCGGACACCGCCGCAACTGCGGTGCTCTCCGCGTTCCAAACCCTATCTCCCTGCTAGAGGTTTCGAGGGAACTCGAACGCTTATGCACAAAAGAAAACTCTTCCCGGATCTCCCGACGGCGTCTCCAGGTCATTTTGGGTTACCCCGCCGAACTCTCTTGCGAGGGCCCGAATTGTATACGGTTCCGCTGCCAGGTTCCGGAATAGGAACCGGATTCCCTTTCGCCCGACGGGTGTGACACGTAATTAGATATTACATTCTGTGACTCAAAACACCGTCATCAACATAGGATTTCTCCTAGGGCTTAGGATCGACTGACTCGTGTGCAACGGCTGTTCACACGAAACCCTTCTCCACGTCAGTCCTCCAGGGCCTTGCTGGAGTATTTGCTACTACCACGAAGATCTGCACCGACGGAGGCTCCAGGCAGGCTCACGCCCAGACCCTTCTGCGCACACTGCCGCGACCCTCCTACTCGTCAGCGCTTTATGACGGAAAATAAATTTTCCGCCTCACTTGTCACTGACGGCAGAGTATAGGCGCGACGCTTCAGCGCCATCAATTTTCAGGGCTAGTTGCTTCGGCAGGTGAGTTGTTACACACTCCTTAGCGGATTCCGACTTCCATGGCCACCGTCCTGCTGTCTTAAGCAACCAACGCCTTTCATGGTATCCCATAAGCGTCGACTTAGGCGCCTTAACTCTGCGTTTGGTTCATCCCACAGCGCCAGTTCTGCTAACCAAAATTGGCCCACTTGGCACTCTGATCCGAAATCTCGTGGCTTCACAGTTTAAGCAAGCCAGAGATCTCACCCATTTAAAGTTTGAGAATAGGTTGAGGTCGTTTCGGCCCCAAGGCCTCTAATCATTCGCTTTACCAGATGAGACTCGTATAAGAGCGAGTGCCAGCTATCCTGAGGGAAACTTCGGAGGGAACCAGCTACTAGATGGTTCGATTAGTCTTTCGCCCCTATACCCAGTTCCGACGATCGATTTGCACGTCAGAATCGCTCCGGACCTCCATCAGGGTTTCCCCTGACTTCGTCCTGACCAGGCATAGTTCACCATCTTTCGGGTCCCAACGTGTACGCTCTGGGTGCACCTCTTCTCGCAATGAGAACGAGACGTCCCGGGAGTGCGGGACCGGCCGTGGCACGGTCCATCCTCCCTCGGTCGGCGCAGGGCCGACCTTCACTTTCATTGCGCCTTTAGGCTTAATAGCTCCCAATGACTCGCGCACATGTTAGACTCCTTGGTCCGTGTTTCAAGACGGGTCCTGAAAGTACCCAAAGCAGTAGCGTCGCTGACCGGTATCATAATTTTTATAGCCAGTCCTAGGACACCGTCAACCAACAGCTAGAAAGGCCCGACGACGACGTTAGATCCGTACATTCGGGAAACACTTTTCTCGCTTGCGACGGGCCGGACGCAGTTCGAATGTTTGCGGCCAGATACCATGCGAGTACCGCCGGGCAGCCAGTCGGGCAACCGAGGGTCTGCCCCGCCGTGACGCCGTAAAGCGCAAACGAGACAGGCAACCACTCGGGCCGTAGACCGACACCCAACGGGTCGCGACGTCCTACTAGGGGAGAAGTGCACGCCGACGATACCAGGCAATAAAAAACATGAAGACGCGTGCCGAGAAACCAAAGTTCCTGGCATCGCGAACCGCACACGTACCAGTAACGCTGACGATGAATCTCCCCATTCGATCTTTTGGGTTTCTCACGCTTACCCCTGAACGGTTTCACGTACTCTTGAACTCTCTCTTCAAAGTTCTTTTCAACTCTCCCTCACGGTACTTGTTCGCTATCGGTCTCGTGGTCGTATTTAGCCTTAGATGGAGTTTACCACCCTCGTAGAGCTGCACTGTCAAGCAACCCGACTCTAAGGAAAGATCCTCCCGAAACGCGTCTCGGTCACTACAGGCCTGGCACCCTCTACGGGTAATCGGCCCCATTTAAAATGGACTTGGACTCGAGCAACGCTTCGGGATAAGTGGATCCTCCCGAACACTACATTTCCCAGCGACAGTGCCGCGGGATTTAGTGCTGGGCTCTTTCCTGTTCGCTCGCCGCTACTAAGGAAATCCTGGTTAGTTTCTTTTCCTCCGCTTAATAATATGCTTAAATTCAGCGGGTAGTCTCGCCTGCTCTGAGGTCGTCGATTGTTTTGCTTTATTCGCTGAGATATGCAAAAACTCGTTTTTGTTTCACCAATAGAATGTATTTGTCTCAGACGGATGAGAGCCTTGGAAAGTGATCGTTCGACAATCATCTTACACGCGTTGCGTTATTAATATTAACCGTAAACCGTTATTTGTTTTCTCTTATAAACTCGATTCATGGCTACACAGTCGTATCCGTCCGTTAAAATTAATAATAGCTCCGGGACTGGATTAACCGGCCATGTAGAGTTTCGAGAAAACGGTTGCGGTAATAAAACACACGCGTTGTGACTCGCTCTCCGGCTCTGTATGACTTTCCATCATATACATTCGATCGATCGAGTTTCGCACAGCGAAAAAATTCGCGGTATTTCGCTTTCATAAAAATAATAGCGCGTGACGACGACGAGACACCACCGTGGGCATATGCCACTATATACATATCGTTATAAAGCGATATCCATTTATTGACGGGGGCTCGTTGTATCACACCGCTCAACGGTATCACGCGTAAGGATGAGAAAGAAAACTTTTTTTAAGCTTAACGGGATCGGACGTTAAAGTCCTTCGCCCGTTTATAGAAAAAGTGATTTTTAATTCTACTTTCCCCGTAACGATCCACCGAAGAAATTTATTTCAAACGACGCCGACACATGCCCGCTCGAAAGCGCGCGATTAGTCGACGAACGTTCACATATCGCTCGTAATAAGCAGTTTGTTTTATGCAAAACGACCCTCAGCCAGGCGTGGTCCGGGAATTGTATCCATGGACCGCAATGTGCGTTCGAAATGTCGATGTTCATGTGTCCTGCAGTTCACAAGTTGACGCGCAATTAGCTGCGTTCTTCATCGACCCACGAGCCAAGTGATCCACCGTTCAGGGTAATCATATAAAATTCGTTTGTTAAGTTCCATTATTAACTCAATATTGCACAAACTCGACGGGTGACACGGAAAATTCCCGTGATCGGATATCACACTTTTTGGAACGATCCGTTAACCGACAAGATGTTTCGCAAGCCCACCCCGGAAGGGACGACTTGCGAGTCGTTTGAACGTCAACGATTAAATAAATAATCGTTGCGTGATTCGTACGACAACGAAATCGTCTAAATTAAATATTGAAAATAATTTAATTAACGTTTATACTCGGGCGTTATTTCATTTAAAAACCTTGGACAACGACTTGACGCTTGAAGCGACGAGCGCTGACCTCTTCGCGGAGATCCTCCATTTTAAATCGATAACAATTGTTAATATCTTTGATCGATAACGTACGCAAAAAACAAATGTCAACCTTTCTCGTCTACTTTTGTGTCGCTACCCCGCATGTTTGTGTGAGTCACTTAAAGTTATCGAGTGACACGTATGAAACACGCTTTTGTACGTTACAAACAGATTTTATCTTATTGTCATCGTTAATGGAATCGCTTCCCAACGCGATATAGGTTGCCACGAAAACGTTGCGACGAATTCCGAAGGGCTCTCATTACAACACGCTTGTATAGGCGTGGTTGTATTATTATGATTGCCTCGTTCGAATATAAGCGAGATGCATCAGAAATTATGTACATCGTGTGGTGCCCCGCAATTTTTATGAAAATTTTATCGAAACAATTATACACGATACATAATTGTTTCTCAAAGTAGTTGAGAGCCAAGTAAAAAAACAGCTCGCGCTAAGTAACGGAAATGCCGTATTTCCGTTACTATAATATTCAGTTTAGTTTAGTTCAAAGTCAAAAGAACAACGCTGACAAAGCTGTCAGCGTAAAAGTAGACTCTCGGGTGAGAGTCGTAATGGGTGGCACTGCGACCACCCGACGACAGTCTTGAAACAGACCCCGAACCGCGGAATCACGTCGAAGCGCGAACGTCTAGGGTTATTCGGTTCCCGCGGTCCGGTCAAAGTTAAAATCGAAGTTAAAGTTAAAATCAAGTTCAAAACATTGTAATCATCATTGTATTCCACCAGTTTTTTAACGCATTGAATGAATTAATCATTGACTGATTTACGTGAATTCCAATTCTTCGTGGCGGGAACTCACGAATAAATAATTAAATAATTGTCTAAGCCGTTCAACACCCGCTCCTTATCGGTCACTCGGTGCTCCGGCACGAAAATTTGGTTGCAGCGGTGGGATCCTGCCAAGTTAACTCAGTTTCAAACGATTAAAATCAGTGCTGTGGAAAAACTGTGCTTCGAAACGAAACACACTGTGCCACATTACAAATAGTGACAGTGATAGTTCGATTTCGAATTGGATTACTACGAGACCTCAACGGAGTCAAGCGAGCACTGAGCTTCACGTCGCAGAAGCCCGGAATTCGCCGACTCAGCATCGGCCGAGGACGATTCCGACACCACACGACGAGGAAGAGCTGCTCCACGGACGACCAGGACAAAAGGATGACAATAGAGATCTACTTCCTGTAAGTGGCGGTTTAATTCATTACAATTACATAAACAGTCAAAGCCTAGTCCCGCGTCGGTCCGAACGAAATCAATACCGGTCCGTAGAAGCAATTCAGAAAGATAGGGGTAGAGTCAAACGAATAGAAGAAATGGCAGACAAGGATTCGCAAATTTCTGACCCCAACCAACAACGGGAAGGGCTACAAGACCCTCCAGAGGGAGGGGAAACGGTCGCCGAACTGGCGGCGGCGCTAGCCGTGATAACCGCGAGGATTAACCGAGCGCTGGGCACCTTACCGCCCTCCGGGACACCTCCACCTGCGGACGAGACTCGTATAACCCCGCAAAAGCCCGACGGTCGCGAAGGAGTAAACGTACGACGGGGTACCTCGTTTGCCGAATACACAAATAACGGTTCGGAACACGAGTTCGAGAACCCCAGGGACATTTTCTCGCGACCTGTCTCGGGACAGATGATGGAGGACAACATAGCAGCCATGGCTCGAAACGCAGGCCTCCCTCTGCCGAGGCCGATAACCACCCCCGTGCTCCCTTCCGGAGAAACGCAAAACGGGATTTCTCCTCCTCCGCGTCGGCATACACAGAACCCGATGCCGCCGGACGACAGCCGTCTGGACGAGCGCGATGCTGTTGCGGCCCTGCAACGCGAGCTCGACCGCCGTCGCGCCAGATTGACGCAGGTCGGGCCATCGTATCAGGAAAGTACCGCAGCCACCCTCCACGAAGTCAACGGCAACCCTGAGGAACTGATTAGGGCACTCCAGTCGCAACTGAGAGAGAAAGACGAGGAATTACAACGGTACCGAGCCGGGGAATATCCCCCACGGAGCCCAAGAAATTTCGCGGAACGACGACCGGGGATGATGCCCTTGTGGCACGCCCTTAAGTACATAGATCCGTTTCACGGAGGTAGCGCAGACGAACTGCAATACTTCCTCCGGTCTTGCGAGACCGCGTGTCGACGAGTGGATTATGAGGAGCACAGCGGACTGCTCGAAATGGTCCTCGGAAATCGGATCAAGGGAAGAGCGGCAATAGATTTGATGCACAAAAATATATTCACCTTCGCGGAACTCCGTACCGAACTAGAGGGCTTGTATGAACAGAGAAAGTCACTGTCAGCCCTGCAATTGGAGTTAAACTCAGCGCGTCAAGGACAAGGAGAAAGCGTCGCAGCATACGCGACGCGAGTAGAGACGATCACGTCTCAAATGGTCAATAGGCTGACCGAAAACGAGTCCCAGAAAGACGCGCAAGGAATCGAGGGATCGACGCGGAAATGCGCACAAGCTACGTTCGAAAATGGTCTCACGGGGCAGGTACAAGTGTTCGTGAGGGCGCGAAACTGCGCAACCCCCCACGAGTCCGTAGTAGCAGCATTAGAAATAGCCGAGGCTATCAACCCGACGGGGTCCGCGTCGTCGAAGGACGAATCTCAACGGAAATCGGCATCGACGCAGCCCAAAGCCGACGAGGAAAAAACCTGCTACACCTGCGGCGAGCTGGGGCATCTGAGTCGAGACTGCCCGCAGAAACCGAAGCGTACAATTCTACCACAGGCAGTCAAGGCCGTGAACCAGATTGAGCTCTTCTGCAGGTATTGCAAGAGGAAGGGACATACGTACCAAGACTGCAGAAAGCGCCGACGAAACGAGCGCAAAACCAGCGGCTGTGAAGATGAGAAGTCGCAATCCGACGAAGGAACGTCCGACGACAGGTAAAGGGGCGGACGCCAGTGCCCATCGAACACTAATACGGGGGTAGACGAGAGACAAACGATAGGGACCCTGAGCCTTCATACGTTGACAGTCAGGTCCCAGTCAACTCCGTTGCAAACGTTCCCGGTCACCCTCCCCGCGAGCAGTGCGGCAAACGATTTTGTCATCGAGTCACCGGGCGCCGCAGACGGTGTGTTGACTCTAAAGGCTGACACCGGAGCACAATGCTGCGTTATACGAGAGAGCTGGCTGCTGCCGGGTACCGTAGTCGACGAATGCAACGTCGAACTCGAGGGAATATCGGGTCAAAAATCCAGGCCCGAGGGCGTAACACTACAGGCTCTTGGGGTGCCAGCCGTCATAATAAAGCACCCATTTTACGTAGTGACAAAAACGGTGTCGCTACCCGTCCAGGGTATCCTCGGGATGGACTTTATACGAAAACATAAGTCGACTTTTTTGGAGGAGACACAATAAAAATTTATGGACACGTAATGCCCCTGTTGAACGGTGCATCCCGAGTATTACAAGAAGCGCGCAGTGAGACGATAGTGCGCACTAAAACGGCAAGCAAATTCATAAGCCTTGTCGAAAAACGCACGACAACCCCAGATGTAGTGATGGGGTCGTGCATTACGCCCCCGGCGGGTAAAACATGCCTGATTAGCCTCGCAAACGCGAGCAAAGACGTTCGCGTAGTGCAACAACCCAACGTGGAACCAGAGCCGGCGAACGATAACACGGCCAAGGCGCCAGGAAGACGCTCAGTGTACTCGAACACAGAGACAGGAAAACAAAACGCCGAAGCCGACGCTTTAAGCTGCATACACGCAGCAATAGGAGCTCAGGCACAAGAAAAAGCGAGAAGCGCTTCACCGAAGAGGGACAACGCTAATCAGCAGGATACAGTTCCTCTGGACACTGACCCACCACACCCCGTCCAAGAAGACAACGGGAAGCGTAGGGCCAGTACGGACGACCGCGGAGAGAGACGCGGCAAGAAGGACAGCGCGAGGCCCAAGTGCGACGGAGCAACAGTCAGGGCAGCTAGCGCATCGCCCACCAAGAGAGGGGAGCGACAAGGACAACGGAGACGGCGAGACGTCCACATCGCGCAAGAGCGACAGAGACGGCGAGACGCCCGCGCCTTGCAGGAGCGAGAAGGGGAACGAAATCCACACGTCGCGCGAAGGCAACGGAGACGGCGGGACGCCCACATCGCGCAAGAGCGACAGAGACGGCGAGACGCCCACGCCTCACAGGAGCGACAAGGAGAACGACAACCATACGTCGCGCAAAGGCAACGGAGACGGCGAGACGCCCACATCGCGCAAGAGCGACAGAGACGGCGAGACGCTTACGCCTCGCAGGAGCGACAAAGAAAACGACAACGACACGTCGCGCAAAGGCGACGGAGACGGCGAGACGCCCACGCCGCGCAAGAGCGACAAGGAGGACGACATCTTAACGCTACTCAAGAAGAACGAGGGGGGTAACACCCACATCTTGTACAAGAGCGAAAGAGACAGCAAGGTCCATACGTTGCATGCGAGCGACAGAGACATCGGCAAGGGAACCATGAAAGATTCGGGCAGCAACAATGCCCACCCTCTCCCTGACGGTAGAATCGCGCAGGGGCCTCTTGACCCCCTCTCACGGTCCGACAAGGGTTGAAGGGACACCGTGGGGAGGGGGAAGTACACCCCTATACGCGCGGAACGTCTGAGGGGGCAAAAATAAAAAAATAAAAAATAAAAATAATATTCCTTATGGACCCATCTTAGCCGTCAAGTGAAGGAAAAACAGTAAAAATCGTAACGGTCAATCGACGATACATGAAAGATTAATTAGGGACAGGTATATTGGCTTTGACTGGTAATTGCAATGTAACCGCACGAGGTTTCAGCGTTCGGACGGGAAGGAAGGTCACCCAGATGGTCTTTGACGACTATCTTTCCCCTGGAAACCTCACCCTCTTCGACATCGGGAAGTCATCGACCAACGCGGACCCAGTGCCCCCTGTGCCCCTATAAAAAATTTAGAGACAATTTAAGAGAAAAAAAAAATATCGAAAATTACTATGCTCTTCGCTCTCGGTACGGGAACAATTGTCGTGATAACATTAGCCTGCGCCGTAGCCTGCTTACTATGTTACAGACGTCAGCAGAATTCCTCGACGTCCCGAGCTACTACCGTATCAGTGAGTCTCGGGGTCACCGGACTACAACAGAAGCAGACGGCAACAAGAGAAGAACAGGAAGAGTGACCTCCCGCCAGACAGCTGGCTCGATGTTAATCCCGCCACCCGACAATGCTATTGCTCACCAATAACCGTTGCGAGGACATAGAAATAGGATAGACTCGTAAAAGTAAAGTAAAAAGCGGAGTAAAAATTAATTTTCGCTAAAAATAAATTTTTACTTTTCAGGGGGAAGGGGTGTGGTGCCCCGCAATTTTTATGAAAATTTTATCGAAACAATTATACACGAGACATAATTGTTTCTCAAAGTAGATTAGAGCCAAGTAAAAAAACAGCTTGCGCTAAGTAACGGAAATGCCGTATTTCCGTTACTATAATATTCAGTTTAGTTTAGTTCAAAGTCAAAAGAAACTCGCTGACAAAGCTGTCAGCGTCAAAGTAGACTCTCGGGTGAGAGGCGTAATGATTTGCACTGCGACCACCCGACCACAGTCTTGAAACAGACTCCGAACCGCGGAATCACGTCGAAGCGCGAACGTCTAGGGTTATTCGGTTCCCGCGGTCCGGTCAAAGTTAAAAACGAAGTCAAAGTTAGAATTAAGTTTAAAACATTATAATCAATATTGTATTCCACCAGTTTTTTAACGCATTGAATAAATTAATCATTGACTGATTTACGTGAATTCCAATTCTTCGTGGCGGGAACTCACGAATAAATAATTAAATAATTGTCTAATTTTGTCTAAATTTGTTTGTACGTCGGTAGTAAAAACCACCCAACCGAAGCCGGGGGCCTTCGAGATACCAGGAAGTACGCCTATTCAGCAGGCTAGAGTCTCGTTCGTTATCGGAATTAACCAGACAAATCGCTCCACCAACTAAGAACGGCCATGCACCACCACCCACCGAATCAAGAAAGAGCTATCAATCTGTCAATCCTTCCGGTGTCCGGGCCTGGTGAGGTTTCCCGTGTTGAGTCAAATTAAGCCGCAGGCTCCACTCCTGGTGGTGCCTTTCCGTCAATTTCTTTAAGTTTCAGCTTTGCAACCATACTTCCCCCGGAACCCAAAAGCTTTGGTTTCCCGGAAGCTGCCCGCCGAGTCATCGGAGGAACTTCGGCGGATCGCTAGCTGGCATCGTTTATGGTTATAACTAGGGCGGTATCTGATCGTCTTCGAACCTCTAACTTTCGTTCTTGATTAATGAAAACATTTTTGGCAAATGCTTTCGCTTCTGTCCGTCTTGCGACGATCCAAGAATTTCACCTCTAACGTCGCAATACGAGTGCCCCCATCTGTCCCTTTTAATCATTACCTCGGGGTTCCGAAAACCAACAAAATAGAACCGAGGTCCTAATCCATTATTCCATGCACACAGTATTCAGGCAAAGTTAGCCTGCTTTGAGCACTCTAATTTGTTCAAAGTAAACGTACCGGCCCACCTCGACACTCAGTAAAGAGCACCACGATGGGATATTAGTTGGACCGCCCCGTGAGGAGCTAAGCCCACTGGTAGGACGTCCCACGGCATGCTAGTTAAACACCGCGAGCGGTGAACCAACATCGTGACACACAGATTCAACTACGAGCTTTTTAACCGCAACAACTTTAATATACGCTATTGGAGCTGGAATTACCGCGGCTGCTGGCACCAGACTTGCCCTCCAATGGATCCTCGTTAAGGATTTAAAGTGTACTTATTCCGATTACGGGGCCTCGGATGAGTCCCGTATCGTTATTTTTCGTCACTACCTCCCCGTGCCGGGAGTGGGTAATTTGCGCGCCTGCTGCCTTCCTTGGATGTGGTAGCCGTTTCTCAGGCTCCCTCTCCGAAATAGAACCCTGATTCCCCGTTACCCGTTACAACCATGGTAGGCGCAGAACCTACCATCGACAGTTGATAAGGCAGACATTTGAAAGATGCGTCGCCGGTACGAGACCGTGCGATCAGCACAAAATTATTCAGAGTCCCCAAGGTAAACGGTGGCCGAGCAAATCCGCCACCGATTGGTTTTGATCTAATAAAAGCGTTCCTCTCCATCTCTGGTCGGAACTCTGGTTTGCATGTATTAGCTCTAGAATTACCACAGTTATCCACGTAAATGTGTGTACGATCTAAGAAACCATAACTGATTTAATGAGCCATTCGCGGTTTCACCTTAATACGGCATGTACTGAGACATGCATGGCTTAATCTTTGAGACAAGCATATGACTACTGGCAGGATCAACCAGGGAGCTTCGTTCGAAATTTATCTCACGAGATAGCTCATGAATATCGACCGTTAGATCTTTATACCTTTTCGTTTCTCGAAGTGTTTTTTCCCCAGATACTCGACAAGGAGCGACTGGGGACATTCTCTGTTCATTTAAAATTTTTAATTTATTTATTTTCGACTCGGTTGCGGTGTCTTTCACAATAAAAAAGACCCTTGACAACTCAGCCACGGATTGCATCTTTCTCTATCCTTCCTCCTTCTTCCTTCTCATATATTTATTTCTTATTATTGTGCGAAACCGCTATCGCACTCTCGTCAATTTTCTCGTTTATAAAACCACAAAAACTCTTATATAATGCTGGAAATTTTATATTCTCAGCGTCTCGACGTGCCCTCTTTCGAGGCACGTATTTTCGCATTCATGTTTGCAATATATCAGGAATTCATGGTGAAGTCCATCATTCATATTGATATTCTCGCCCGGAACAGGGTGAGTCGATGCTCGGTATAAGTTTATTAACAATTGGTGTTGAAAATCTTTCATCGCCGTAGCGTGTACCACGTAAGAGCCATTTGGTCATAGACGCCGACTCGTGGTAATGCTGAGTTATAGTATGTAACCGATAATCGGACGGTAAGCGGTGACCGAACCGTCGCCTCGACTCCTCTTATAGTACCGAGCTGGGGCGCCTGCGGTTCGGCGAACGACGGCTTATACATGGGGCGCAGGGCGGCCGTACTAGCGTTGAACGGCCCGGACGGGCTCCGTGCGCTCGGACTTGGAAAAAAAACGGGCGTCAAAAACACGAAAATGTTCGCCTCGTTGGAAATGGAGTAATGAAACGATGGAACCGTCGCTACAAGGTTATAAAATTTTAAAAATGATGAGTCATCATTTATATTGTTACGTCCCCGTTTCTCGGTTAAGTCGAGAACGCAGCACATCAATAGGGTTGGTTCAATTTTAGACGAAAATGCGCTCGTCAGGGATTAGGAGCAATTGCCGAACGATCGATATATGAAAAGATTTTGACTTACCGGTGTTGATAATCCAAATAATCCAATCCGGAACCTCGGAAGTGTTGCTGAGTCGAAGAGAACGCTGGGATAAGGGATATCGAACACACTGAACTCAACTGACTTATAATAATTAACAACGTATATTAAAAGTTAATGCACGATACACGATTATCAATGGAATACACAATTACGCGGGTGCACAATTACCCGGATACGCGATCACTGTTATTGAACCACAACGAAGTGAGGTGAAGTGCGGTGATCGAGCGTCGGTGATTTTATTCGCGCGGTTAAGACTTTAGCTCGCGCCGTTTTAATTATTCGAAGATGACTGATTTGTTTCGCTGCTTGAAGCAGCGAACAGGGCGTTCTGAAACGTTCCCCCACCAACAGCATCCATCGAAAATGCCGTTGGTGAAATCCTTTTCCCACGATTTATTAAGAAAGAATTGGTCACCGTCCGACGCGGATTCCTATCGCCCGGGAGACGACTCGCGTGGACGGTGAGAACGCTTACCGATGCTCGGTCACCATAAACCAAGATCGTGTTGAGGTGAGAACGTCCGCTCGTCGTGAGAGCAAACGTTCTCATCCTTAGTTAATAATATTTAAATTATCATATTTCGACCGTTTCCGGTGGACGGTGAGAACGCTTACCGAATCCTCGTCACCGTACACCAGGGTCGTATTGTGGTGAGAAAGTTCGCTCGTCGCGAGACCGAACGTTCTCATCCAGATTAATAAATAATTTTATAAAAGAGTAATAAATGATTAATGGTTTATTAATTAAATGGTTAAAAACGCATGGGGACGACCCGGACGTAACACCCCCCCCCCCCCCCCGCTTTAGTCTGATGCAGTGCCAATGCGCTGCATTCGAGAGGCGAACAGCCGTGCAGAATGTTCGGGGTCGACCCCAGCTAGGCTCGACATTGATTTGGCAGGTGGAAGATCGGGGTACGTGCGACGAGGTTCTGGTACTGGAAGCGATGATCTTCTATGTTGAATATCTTCGAGTCGTTGACCAACTTCGACGTCCGTATTGGGTTCTTCCCGATGTCGGTGTGCCAGTGTAAGTAGTAGTCCCGCAACTGAATTCCATATTGCTCCGAGAAGGTGCAGGCTCCACCCATACAGTGCGTGCAGGGCAACCCCGTTAATCACCGTGTCGATAACAAGTTTGATCAGTGTTAGGACCATGATAACTCCAACAACGCCTCCGCTTGCTGCTCCGAATTTCATAAACCCAGTCCAGAATTTATTTGCGGCGTTTTCTGCGATGTGGTTTAGTGTTTCTTCGTCGAGGAATCCACGGATGGATAGGCTACCTGGCCGTACTTGGTAGCCAACTGCTCCTCGCGCTATGTTGTTGAGAAGTGCGGGTTTTTCTGCGGGAAACATAATTCGTTCCCGAAGCTTGGTGATGTCGGCTTTAGTGTAAATGCCACTACTGGCAAGATTTCCAGGTGACTCGTATTTCCAGTTCGGTTTCGATAGTGATTCCAAAGATTGCGGTGCTAAAACTTCGATGGGTCCAGGCGAAAAACGATACCAGGTACCATCGGTTTGGTACTGCGCCGGTACAACTGGATCGCAATTTATTTGTGTAGCTGATTTGACCAGCATCATGGATGTTGCTGACAGGAAGTACGACTCGTTGCGATATGTTACCGGAAGTTCCTGGAAGCACTCTTCGGTTCGTCTTAGCTTGCAGTCTACTGGAACGCATTTCATCACATGAGCCACTTCGCCTGCGATTACTGCCATGTACCCAGGCCCTTTCATGACCGTACGGGCAAATCGTTCCGGCAGTAATGCAGCAGTCGACAGTGCGCCCTGAAGTATTTGTCTCTCCAGGTTGCACCTTTGTGGAACTACGTCTCTGTATAAGTTTTTCATTTGTTTCCTCACATGTTTCTCGACGTAAATAAATTTCGTATTTATATAGGAGAACATGTCGAGGTTGTTGACCGAAATTTTCTTCTGTATGGCAAACGATTGTCCTTTTGCGGTTTCCAAGACAAATAATTTTGGGTGTTCGGTCCGTATGAGCCTGTAGCCGCAGACAAGGTATTCTGATCGTTTAGCCAATGCAAAAGTTGTATGATCCGTCGTAAGTGTGTATACGTCAGGGAGATTTGGTTCATCTTTGGTGGTCGTAAATTTAGAAGCAATCCCTTCGTATAAAATATCGTACATGTTGAAATTGCAGGAGTCCAATGGGGCTTCTCTCCAGAATACGCTGTTGCCCTCGATGTCGACGCAGTGTCCGTCGGTGAGCTGGCATTGCGTGCCTGATTGGAGATTAATTTTTCCCGCTCGAAGGTTGACCACAGCCTGGTAATTATATAGCGAGATCTTCACGGATGCATGTACGACTACGTTGTCCCATGCCCCGAATGGATCACTGTATTGGGTCCCTTCGCATTTCCCATTCATGGTTGTTGACCCAGCGAGAGTGACGCTTCTGGTAGTGGTGTCGTTGCGACGAAGTCCGTATATTTCTGCTGTGAACCCAAGGCGAATGATTCCTGTTTCCTGCAGGCGTCGGCATGCTGTTTCATCCAATTCGTATAAATATTCTTGAAATCCGTTGTGGACAAGCGAGTTGTGCGAATGCATTCCGCAACGGTTTATGATACGGGAAATCTGGATCTTGCATTGCACTACGGCAGTGTCGGAAAATTCCGACAGTTGTAATAGTTGGATGTAAGTCGGGGTTGGTTCCGGTTCGCTTGACGGGATGTCGCATTCCTTAACGTCGTTCAAGGATAGTGTTGTGACGTTCAGCGTCGATCCTCCACAATCGTAGCTGACCAAAGCCCCGGTATCATGAGCTGCTCCTATCAGAACGAGCGCTGCGATAAGGACGTGCATCGTGATGAACCTTGGTTTGTCGTGGCCTCGTTGGTCGGTCTGCGTCAAATTCTGTGACAAAAGGGTTCCTATAGTTTCGTCATCCGTAGCTTGTTTGCGTGGACGACTCTAGGTTTCCCTTTGAATTCTATTTTGACGTTCCCCCCAGAAAGAATTTCAAGTACTTGGCAAGGGTCACTGTATTGATCATAAAATTTTCCGATTTTCTGTTCCTTCAGAACGAGCACCTTGTCGCCAACCTTAAAATTCTGAGGGTTGATCTTCTTGTCGTAGTAGACCTTCGATTTTTCCTTGGCATTTTGCAAGTGTTCGGAAGCCATTTCCTGAAGACCATGGATTTTTGTAAATAATTCTCGAAGGTATTGCGCGTACGTTGTCTCGTGCTGCTCTTCGATCCTGTCGTTGGCTGTTGGTTGTCTCGCCAGTTTTCCAAAAACTAGTTCGTGAGGTGTGAATCCCGTTCCTTCGTGTTGGCTAGTGTTATAGGAAAACATTGCCATCTCTAGGAATTCGTCCCAATCGTTTTGCTTATTCACATAGTGTTTCAGGTATTCCACGAGAACGTGATGAGAACGCTCAATGGACCCGTTAGACTGCGGATGGAATGATGTTGTCTTGTATTGTTTTATTTTGAATTTCTTTGCCAACCCTTTCATAAGACTGCTACAGAAATTCGTACCCTGGTCGGTCAAAAGTGCCCTCGGTGCTCGGAATCGGGCAACAAATTGTTTTGCGAAGGCGTCGGCTATATCAGCCGCCGTGATGCGGTGCATCGGGATTCCCAACGAGTATTTTGTCAAGAGATCTTGTATTGTGAGAATGTACGTGTTTCCCTGCTTGGTAATGGGAAATGGGCCAACGATGTCCATCGCGATTTTGTCGAAAGCAGAACCCGGTGTGTCGGTAATTATCATGGGTTGTTTGGTTTTAACGCGAACAAGTTTCTTTAATTGACAATTCCGGCAGTGTTGAATATATTCCTGAACATCAGTTTTCATATTTGTCCAAAAATAGTTCTCGCGAATTCTGTTATAGGTCTTTGTAACGCCTTTGTGACCACCGATGAGGGAATCGTGGCATTCTGCTATAATATCGTTTCTTTGTCCCTCCGATGGAATTCGAACGAGTTGTTTACATACTGTGATTTTAATTGACAAATCGCCGAGATGCCGGCTCAATTTTTCTTGCACTCTTGCCCAAGGTATGTTATCTAAAAACTCGGTTTTCGCTACGCTTATTGAATTTATCATTAATTCGGTAACAACATCTCGAATAGATTGCATTGATTCGTCGAGATCTTCCATTACAATATTGCGTCGCAAATCGGATTTTAACGGGAGTCCTATTAACAATCTACTTCCGACGCGTTCGATCCCTGCTCGTAGCAACCCTAAATCCCTATATACCGGCAGCGTTAGTGAGGAAGCTAAATCCTTTGCTCCGGCGTCAACAGCTTGATTTTTGGTTGTTATGAAAAATAGCAAGTTATCTTTGCGCATCAAGAGTCTATCCCTGGTTTCGACAATTTGGAACGTACTTAACGGTGCAGGAGAAATTGACCTACGCGAGTCGATAGAAGAATCGGCAGACATTTCGGACATTGCATCTTCTGTATCGCGTTCTCCGTCTTCGGGTATCGTATGACAACTTTCGTTATCGCTGTCTATTGCAGCTTCTTTCGAGCAACCGGCTAGTTCGCTGACTGCCGATCTTCTTGTTCGACTTTTCGCTTTTTAGTAACGTGAAAATCTAAAATATCCTCGTCATCGGAAATGCTCGATTGAGCACGTGTGCGGACTGGCGTAACGACAAAGACTGATTTATTGTTCTCGGGAGGATTCCGTGATAAAGCGTCTGCGTTGCTGTTAGCTCTGCCTGGTTTATAAACGATTTTATACTGATAATTTCCGAGTTTGAATCGCCATGCTACCAGTCGATTAGCTGGATCTTTTACAGAATGGAGCCAAACTAGCGGTTTGTGGTCTGTCACCAATAAGAATTCCCTACCGTAAACATAAGGTCGGAAATAATTTACGCAATATACGATTGCTAGACATTCCTTTTCGATAACAGGATACTTTTCTTCTGCTTCATTTAAGGTTCGCGATGCGTATGATATCGGTCGGTCACTGCCTATCTTGCCTTGGCTGAGTACACCGCCGATTGCGCTAGCTGAAGCGTCTGTTGTAATTATGAAAGGTGCAGTAAAGTCAGGATGCTGCAAGACCGGTTCTTTACAAAGCGCATCTCTCAATTTAGAGAATGCATTTTCTTGTGTGTCTGTCCATTTGAAGACAGCTCCCTTCTTTAATAATTGAGTGAGCGGCCTTGCAATGTCTGAAAAATGTTCGATAAATCGACGATAATAACCAGCCAAGCCGAGAAATTGCTTAATTCTAGTCGGATTGGTCGGTCGTGGATAGTCTTTTAATGCTACGAGCTTTTTGGGATCCGGTCGAACGCCATCTTCGCTTATTACGTGCCCCAAATAAACTACTTCTTTCCGTAGAAATTCGCATTTGTCTGGCTGCAGCTTCAGGCATGCACGACGCAGTCTTTCGGCTAACCGGTTGAATTTTATTTCATGTTCCCGTAATAAACGCGCATACAATACAATATCGTCGAGGTACACGAAGAGTTCTGTACCTTGTAATCCACACAGCACACGATCCATCAGTCGTTGGAATGTGGCTGGTGCGTTTTTGAGCCCGAAGGGCATTCGTGAAAATTGATAATGCCCAAATGGCGTAGAAAAAGCTGTTTTGTGGGCGTCTTCCGAAGAGACTTGAATTTAATGAAATCCGCTTGCAAGATCAAAAACGGAAAAATATCTGGCTCTGCCCAATTGATCGAGAATTTCTGTAATATTTGGGAGCGGATATGCATCCCCTATTGTTTTCTCGTTTAATTTACGATAATCAATCACCATCCGCCATTTAGGTTTCCCCTGTGAATCGGCCTTCTTTGGCACGATCCAAAGCGGTGAGCTATATGGTGAATCTGAAGGCTCTATGATTTTACCGTCGATTAAATTTTCGACTTGTTTCGTAATTTCGTCCTTATGGGCTGGTGGAAATCGATATTGGCGTGTAAAAACCGGTTGATCGTCCGTCGTCGTGATTTTATGCTCAATCATATTTGTCGAGTCTAAAAATTCTCCTGGAATTAAAAAGAGATCACGTGCGTCTTTTATCGAATTTTCAACGCTTGCTCGCTCCTCATCGTTGAGATGGTCGAGACGCAGCAGCGACTTTATTTTTGAGAGTACCGCGTTTGTGTCCGTCGGTCGTGAATTTACCGTCTGCACTATTCGGTCGTCCGTTCGTCGTTCGTTACTTAGTGGGTCCTGTGAATTCTCGTTCGGGGGTTGCAACGTTTGGCATGCCCCCGACGGATTGTGTAGACGCTCACTGTTGTCTGGGTTAAGATTGAGGAGCTCGAATGCCTCTAAGGTTACCGTCGGAACGGCGAGCTCCACATCTTCCCCAGTTGTGTTGAACGCTTTTAAACACGCAACGCCGTTTGTGTTAGTGACAATGGCTTCACCTACATCAATTCCTTCGCGGATATCTAAACGCGGGATGTAGCCCTCTTTAATATCGATATTTCGTACGCGCACGTGATACACGATACTCGATCGGCTCGGCACCGTTATGACTTCGCGAGTTTTGAATGGTACAACGCGGTCTTTCCATTTCACGATTTCCAAATCCCAATCTATGCTCGCTCGATTCAACCCGTAAAATTTCGCGCCTAATATTGCGTCCTGCGTTATCATGAACGTATTTTTCACGACGTGAAACTGGGACGTGGTACCCAATATATCGATATCGGTAGATCCTTTTATTTTTATTAAATTTGGATCGGATCCGGTATCCACTAATAGGTCTGTTTTTTTTTTTTAAAGTGTGGACCTTCGATCTCTATTGTTGGAACAAACGTGCTCTGACCTAAGCGGAGGTTGACGGTACGAACTCGTCGTTTGCTTCTACTGTTCGTACAGGGCGCTCTGTCGCGTTGTCCCTGCGGCTTGCGCCCTGATTTGCCGAGGGTTTTCTCGCGTTTTCCGAATTTTCGAGATTTCGCAAGCGTTTCCGGCAAATGTCCTCGGTGTGATCGAGGAAGTGACAATACGTGCATTTTGGTATGTTGGTTCGTTCCGATCGCGGCGCGTTTTCTGTCGACGATTCGCGATTGGCGTTTTTATATTTTTGTTTCGGCCGTTTTTCCGGATACTTTTCCCAACAATTTTCGTCGAGATGCCCAGACTGTTTGCAATGACCACAATTTAGCGTACTTGATTTATCGTTTCGCTTTTGCGCGGTTGGCGAATTTTTCGATACTTTATTCGATTCTTGGAAGCAAGATTTGTGGCGTTCAATTTCCTTTTCGATTTTTATCGCGGTTTGATATGCCGTAGGTAAGCTATGACAACCCTTAAATTTCAAACGAAGGCGGAATATGGGTGGAAGACCCGCGACGAAGCACTCCATCGCCTCCTCCTCTAGAATTTCCGCGTGTTGTCGCGGAACTCGTCCCAATATTTTTGCCTCCCCCTCCAGAATAGCTGAATGGAGGTCTTTAACGCGGCTTATATAGTCGAGGATATGTTCTGTTTTACCCTTCGCTATATTTCCTAATTCACCTTTGTATTGGTTCACCGAGCGCGATTCTCCGAATATTTCTTTGAGCCGGTCAGTAAATGCCGCGATTGTACGAAATGAGTCATCTTCTATGGCTGTATACGCGCGTCCCTTGAGTTTATTTCGGAGCAAACGCGTTAGAGTTGGTTCGAACGATGGTGAAACCAATCTTTAGCCCTTTTACACGCGCGAGTGAATTAAAGAATGGGCATGTTGTCGCCCGAAAAAGTCGGTATTGACTCGAGAACGTCCTTGAAGGAAAGTTGCGTATTTCCGATCGCGTTTATCGGTGTTTCGAACGAACTAATGTTTACTGTCGGTTCAATACGATTTATTTTTAACTCTGATGTTGTGCCCCGCAATTTTCAAGTACATTTTGTCATTATAAATTTATAAAAAATAAATTCACGAAACAATTATATGCTTCTCACGATATAATTGTTTCTCACGATCGAACATCGCTGATTCCGAATCAGGCGGTATGAAAGGAGATACGATATTTCTTTTGCAGACAGCTAAATATTGAAATTATAAAGAATAAAATAAAACGAAACAGCTTACGCGAAGTAACGGAAATACGGATTTCCGTTACAACAATTGAATCCTTTTCGAAAGACCGTGCTGACAAAGAATCATGCGATTGGCTGGCAACGGTCAGACCACAAAATTGTAGAATCAGCTTTTCGACAACGAGCCTCGAAGAACCGAAAGCTCGCCATCGAAGAGTCAGTCTTGAACGAAAGATCAAGTCGAACGGTCCTCTGATCATCAGACTTCCGTGCCGCGATAGAATTTCCTCGTCGATACTTTGTAAAAAGCGCGAATAGAAATATCTAACAGAAACCCGCGGCGCGGTAAGCGTGATACGTCGCACCGCGATAATAAAGTGTTAGTCCGAGTCATCGAGAATAACATCTGCTGTGTAAAAACCCAAAAACCATAATAAATTCAAAGCGTGTCTGTATTTTATGAGTTAATACTTATTTGTGGCAAGAGATCCCGACTTATCCCTCCTGACCCGTAATCTGAAGATTCGAGGAGACACGGGTCATCTGGGGGACACAACATTGGTGGCAGCGGTGGGATCTGCCATAATAACTCTAAAATCAGTGCGTTTTTGAACCCTTCCATACGCATTCAATACAGGAAGGCTTCACACAGCCACGCGGACCCGAGCTTGACGAGTTGGTCTACGCTCGCGACGTATCCCCAGCGTCGAAGTTCCCGACACGCAGTCGTCGTGGAATTCGCCTGGAAGGCGGAAACGTTATATAAACTATCGACATAGTCCGCGATAAATTAGAACCGCGATAAGAAATTTTCCGAAAAGTGAACGTTGCATTTTTATCCGGTTACACGGCACCGAATCAGAACAGTGTTTGCGGTGCGCGTGGTGTACCAGTGTCAAAATCCCGACACCGAAGCTGTCGAGGCATTTTACCTGGTTGTGCGGTGAAGTGATAGTGAATCAGCTGTGCCTGCACGATACTCGGGGTTAAATTCCGGAAGTGCACATCGCGAGAATTTACCCGGGTGCAGCGGCCACACCATTGTGACGCAATAGTGCAATCGGTGCAGAGTCGTGTGCGAAAGTCCAGTGCTCTACGCGACACGCAGTCGTCGCGGTACAGCCTGGTTCTCCTACCGCGCAGTAGTATCTGCCGTAGCGAGATAGCGAGCCGCCTGAGAGGCATACGTCGGAGGGTCAAGGACAAGGACGAACCGAACACCAAGGGGCTCAAGGAAACGCAGCGGAAGGAACCACAGCCGACCGTTTCAAGGATCAACAGAGATCATCGAGGAAACGCAGCGGAATGGATCAAGGCCGACCGTTTCATGGATCATCAGGGATCATCCACCTGTAAGTGGCAGTACCTAATCTTATCATATAAACCTATCAAAGCCAATTTACAATTTATTCTGATGTCCGCGAAGATTTAGTAAAAGAAAGATTTGTAATACAATATTTCGGATTGGTATTAACCGTGACAGAAACGACAATCTGCTTACGCGGCAATTGTTGTAATAATACATGAGAGAGAAAAGCCCACGCAACGCGGCACCTGACAAACGCTTCGAACAAAATTAAATTAAATTCAGCAAGGATTAATAAAACAACACATTTTCGTTCTATTGACTTACGATCGAAAATATTATATTAAAAAAAAAAAAAAAAAAAAATTTTCTCAACAAATAAAAACGCGGAATAATCGAATCAGGCGAGAGGTAGAGGATTAGGTAAACGTAAAATAGAAGCCTGATAAAATTTTAAATAAAGAAAGTATGGAAAACAACGAGAGAAATGACCCGCGACTCGCGCATTCCTTTGACTCGACCTTGCCCGGGCAAGCGGTAGGGGCAGCGGCCGGGCTGCAAGCTGCGCTCGGTGACATCACATTTCGCACAAACGAAGCGCTAAACACCCTGTCACCGACGGGGCGCTTGCCCCAGGCTCGCCAGACCGCGATGTCGGAAAGTTTTCGGCAGATGAGGGTAAATGCGAGGCGCGGTACGGATTTCCTGGAGACGAGTGACTCTGACCGAGAGCTGCGCCGTCGGGAGCGACGTCGTGTCACGGACGACATGATCGACGAAGAGATCTTGCGCCTCCGTGATGAGGCCTCGGGTCTTCCGCCAGCGAACACCACCGTACGGCCAGTCGCGCCCAATCTCGGGGCAATACCGAAAACGCGAAGAGTCAACGACGATGACGGTAGAGATTCGGGTCGAATGTTTCGCGACGCTGTGAACGTCGACACGCAACGACGCTCCCGCGACACGTCGAGATCAGCTCGACGCGACTTGGCTGAGATGCTTCAGGGCGCCGACGCCGAACCCTACGAATTAATTAGGGTCCTTGAAGAGCAAAACGCCGAATTAAGGTACCGATTAGAACGAATAGAAGAAAGACTATCGGAAGAGAGGACGTCGAGACCGTGGAACCGCCGACAAACCGGATTCCCGGGCGAACGACGGACCGTGGAACTCGGGATGGCAATGAAACAGGTCCCGAAATTTTCCGGAGAAGGTCCTGACGAATTAGACCAATTTCTACGCGCTTGCCAAACTGCGCACGACCGAGTCCCGTACGAAGACCACGAAGTTTTTATAGAATTCGTCGTATCGGGGCATATTACCGGCAGGCCGTCGCAGGACCTAAAACATAAAAATATCAAAACCCTAGAAGAACTTAGGACAGAGCTGAAGATGCTATACGGAAAGCGTAAGTCACTGGCAGCTCTGCAATTGGAATTCAACTCCCTGCGGCAGAATCAGGGGGAAAGTGTCGCGACGTACGCATCGAGGGTAGAACAGGTGACGGTCGACCTCATAGGAAAGTTGTGTGAAGGAATATCAACCCCTGGTGAGGCGCGGACGATCGAAACCATCACCCGACGAAGTGCACAGGCCAATTTCGAGAACGGACCACATGGCCAAGTGCAAACGATCGTGCGTGCTCGAAACTTTACGACGCTACACGAAGCCGTAGTCGGAGCTATCGAAATCAGCGAGATGATGTTACCAAAAGGAAACGGAGGAGTGCAAGGCTCCAACCAACGCCGTAGTTATAACAACAATAACAACAACAACAACAACAACAGCAACAACGGCAACCAACGCCGAAGCTACAATAACGGTAACAATAACAACGGCAATGGCAACAAAACCTGTTATCATTGCGGAAATGGAGACCACTACGCGAGAGATTGTCCGAAGCAATCCGGACGAAACAGCCTTCCCGTCGCGGATCAGGACAAAACACTCCACCAGGTGGACATAGTGTGTCATTACTGTCAGAAAAAGGGCCATGTGAGGAGAGATTGCCGAAAGCGAATGGCAGACAAGAAAAACGGAGGTCAACAGAACAATCGTCAAAACGGTCAACAGAACAACCCGCAAGGTAACCAAAGAAACAACGGAAACGGTCAACAGTCGCAAAATAACAACAAGAAGAATTACCAGAACAACCAACAAAAGACGGGGCAAGACGACGTGTCGACAAAGCTAACGTTGGGTTCGCTATCGATCAATCTAGTATCGATAAGCAACCAAGAGTCGACATCAGACGCCTCGGAAGAGGAGGAAATGCAAATCATGCAAGTCTCAGTTCCGTCAGAGTTGTCGGGCAGCGACTTCGACATCGAGTCTCCGAGTTCGGCCAGCGGTATAATCACCCTGAAAGCCGGCACCGGGGCTCAGTGCTGCGTCATCAGACGAGACTGTCTGTTGCCTCAAACGACGATCGAAAAAACAAAAGTGACCCTGAAGGGCGTATCGGGAAGGACTATCCACCCGGTATGCAAAGCAGAGGTCACCCTAAAAGTACCAGAGGTCACAATACGACACTGGTTTTACGTGGTCGAGGACGACGTACCGTTGAGCGTTAACGGACTTCTCGGTATGGATTTCATAAAAAAGCACCATGCCGATATCCTCGGTGGCGAGGTACTGAAATTATACGTACACAGTATGCCACTGATAGACGGAACCGAGAGGGTTACTCTGCCCCCGCGGAGCGAAACGATCGTCCACGGGAAAACGAAGAGCAAGACCATCGGTTTCGTGGAGAAATACGAAATCGAAAAAGAAATTCTCGTCGGTGCCTGTGTAACGCCACCGAGAGGGAACAGCTGTGCAGTTAGCATAGTAAACACCAGCGACCGAGCACACACAGTACTACGACCCGTAGTGCAACTCGAGCCGCTAGGTGATAGCGCGACCGAGTCGCTCAGCGTAGGTACGGTGCGCGCGGGCAGAGGGGTCGAGAGGCTCGACCGACTGCGAGACGAACTCGATCTCGCACACCTCAATGCCGAGGAATTATCGTCGCTCGAAGAAATAGTACAAAAATTCGAGGACATATTCCACCTTCCGGGAGACGTGCTTCCGTGTACAGACAAAGTCGAACACTGCATCCTCCTGAAGGAAGGTACGTTATCGACAAAAGTACACCCGTATCGCCTTCCCGAAGCTCATAAACTAGCTGCAAGTAGAAACTTGCAAAGTGCTTCCTCCGTAATCCTCCGCACTTGAGCCAATGGACGAAATCCTTTATGAGGATGATGAGTACCTTTTTTCTTTATTAATTCTGGCTTCCTCATAAAGGATTTCGTCCATTGGCTCAAGTGCGGAGGATTACGGAGGAAGCACTTTGCAAGTTTCTACTTGCAGCTAGTTTTAATTTGCAGAGGTTGGAACTTAGAAATTTCGTATTGCTCTAGATCTTGATCCGTTCGGCCGATCTCGGCCAAATTTGATATGTATTATAACACAATGACATCCTATACTTGCAGAGAATTATGGTTCGATTGGTTGAAGTTAACGACAAATAGAGCAAAAAAATTGATTTTTTGAAAAATTCAAAAAATCATAAAATCTAAAGTTATAAATGGATTCGGCTCAAATGCAATACCAACCGTCCTTGTACTCAATTCTATATGTAAAAAACTATTTAGCCGAATATGTCGAAAATTGCGGACGCTAGCGTGGCTACAGACATTTTTTGAAAAATTCAAAACACTGTCGAAGCCGAATAAGTGCGTCGATAATTGCGAAATTTACAGATTACATACATATTAGAAGGCATCGCATGTGTGCAAAATTTGAGTACGGTAGCTTGAACCGTTCTCGAGTTATGAACGTTTGAATTTTAGAGGGTGGTTACATACATACACACACACACACACACACACACACACACACACACACATACATCCGGACATTTTTTCCGAATGTGTTTTCTGGATGTTTTAGGACATTCTGAACCTATTGACATCAAAATCTCGAAAAAAAAATTTCTGACCGTCACAAAGCTTCCTTTATGAGGAAGCAAAAAGAAGTAGAACGACAAACGGAAGAAATGTTGTCCGATGGCATCATACAACCGAGCAAAAGCCAATGGAACGCGCCACTGCTGGTTGTGGCAAAGAAACCAGATGCCAACGGGCAACGACGAATGCGAGTCGTGGTAGACTTTCGTAAACTAAACGAAGCAACCATCGGAGACTCGTACCCACTGCCTAATATTAGCGAAATATTGGACCAGCTGGGAAGGGCAAAGTATTTTTCTACTCTCGATCTTGCATCGGGATTTCATTAAATTCCAATGGCCAAAAGAGATAAAGAAAAAACCGCGTTCTCGACTCCGCAAGGGCATTTCGAATACAACCGAATGCCCTTCGGATTAAAAAACGCTCCCCCGACGTTCCAAAGGCTGATGAATACAGTCCTAGCGGGATTGGACGGGATAAAATGCTACGTCTACCTGGATGATATCGTCATCCACGGTAAGACCCTGCAGGAGCACAACAGTCGCCTCGCAGAAGTTTTTCAACGCTTGCGAGAAGCGAAATTGGCCCTTCAACCGAGGAAATGTCAATTAATGCGAAAAGAAACGCATTACCTCGGTCATATAATTTCAGAAAAGGGCGTACAAGCAGACCCCGAAAAAGTAGCGGCTGTAAAAAATTTCCCAATACCAACCACCGTTAAGGGAGTACAATCCTTCCTTGGGTTGGCCGGCTACTACCGGAAATTTATAAAAAACTTTCCGAGCATTGCGAAGCCCCTAACGGAACTCGTGCGGAAGGACGAAGCATTCGAATGGACTGCCGTCCGAGACGCAGCGTTCGAGGAGCTAAAAACTGCAATGACTACGGCACCGATACTCCAATACCCGGATTTCGGCAAGCCATTTGTAGTAACGACCGATGCGTCAGACAGGGCCATCGGAGCGATATTATCGCAAGGGGAGGTCGGGGACGACCTTCCGATATGTTACGCGAGCCGTACTCTGTCCAAGGCCGAGCTCAATTACACAACGACCGAGAAAGAACTGCTCGCGATCGTGTGGGCAATTGCACAGTTCCGGCCTTACGTTTACGGTACACGTTTTAAGGTGGTAACGGACCACCAACCCTTAACTTGGCTATTCGGTGTGAAGGATCCCGGTTCTCGACGCATGCGTTGGAAAATTAAATTATCCGAGCACGAGTTCGATATAGAATATAAAGCGGGAAAGAAAAACACGAACGCCGACGCACTGAGTAGAATATGCGCGGTGACAAGAAGCCAAGAGAAGGAGAGGAAGGGGCACACTGCGCGAGAGAGAGAGAGAAACAACTCTCCCGGCATGGCCCCATGCTCAACCGATCCGCCGTACCCCATAGTAACCGAGAGCGGCGCGAGTGGGGACAGCGCGGACAGCCGTGCGAAAGGAACGGGCGAGAAGAGCGAGAAAGCAAGCCTCGCGCCGTGCGACAGCGAAACCAACGGTGCAGCGAGTGAGGGATCCGGCGGCTCGAGCCGCCGGGCAGCGGTCAGCGGACGGCTACCCGTGACTGCGGAAGCGGAGAGCGGGGAGGACAGCAATACGGAGACGGAACACAGTAGTGACGAGGACAGCCGTATTAAAGACAAGCGCAGCGTCCACAATAGCGTATCCTGTCCCAGCCCCGAAGAACGGAAAATTATTATTAAAGAATATCACGATGCTCCTTTAGGTGGACACCAAGGATTAAAAAGGACTCTATCTCGGATCCGAATCAAATACGAATGGCCCGGAATCCGAGAGGAGGTGGGGGATTATATTTCCCGCTGTTTGAAATGCCAAAAGAAGAAGCTTAGGAGAAAGGAGCGAGCACCGATGATAATTACGGACACTCCTGAAAGATCCTTCGAAAAAACCGCGGTTGACATAGTCGGTCCCTTACCCGAAACATCTCGGGGAAATAAATACGTCCTGACGTTCCAGGACGCACTTACCAAGTATAGCGCAGCTATGGCTATACCAAATCAGGAAGCTAATACCATCGCTAAAGTTTTTACCGAGGAAATAATATGCCGATACGGAACCCCAGAAACTGTTCTTTCCGACCAGGGCAAAAATTTCCTCAGTACCATTTTCAAAGAAGTGTGCAGGCTGTTGCACATAAAGAAAATACAAACGACCGCATACCATCTCGAAAGCAATGGGGCATTGGAGCGGTCGCATCGCACACTCGCAGAGTATCTTCGACATTTCATCAACGAAGACCAGAGTGACTGGGATGAGTGGCTCCCGTACGCGATGTTTACGTACAACACCACCCCTCACACCGCGACCGGCTTATCACCGCACGAACTGGTGTTCGGCCGTGAAGCCGAGCTACCGACCGCGGTGAAACAAGAGCCGCGTAGCACCTACACATACGATGACTACGCGAGCGAACTGCGCGAAAGATTGCGAGCTGCATGGACCATTGCAAGGGAACGATTACAGAGCGGTAAAGAAAAAACAAAACTCTCTTATGACAAGGAAACGAAGCCGACAGAGCTCCGCATCGGAGACCGCGTACTCCTAAACGACGAAACAATCCGACGCGGAAGGTCGGCAAAATTAACACCAAAGTGGACAGGTCCTTATTAAATAATAGGACAGCCCACTCCGGTTACGTTTGAAATACAAAAAGGAAGAAAAACATTAAAAGCACATGCTAACCGGCTGAAGCTCGCCGTAGAGCATTAGAAAAAATAAATAAATAAATAAATAAATAAACAAAAATGGAAAATAAATTAAAAAGAAATAAGCAAAACAGAAAATAAATAAAAAAAAGAAATAAACAAAAATATTTCTCCATCTACTGGACAGGGCTCCACTAGACATTTCCATAGACATTTTTAACGAAACCTTGAGACACATCGAGACGAACGAGAAAACCCCTAGAACTCTCATCAAGAAAACGGCGTAGAGTCTCACCGACAGCTAGGATAAGGTCACCCGACGAAAGCAGCTAACCGAAATTTTAGACAGATGTCGAACAACGACCTTCCGAAACGCAAATTCGAAGAAAACCTGCACGTGTGTTCCGCAGCGTTGCCGGTGCAACCATTGACCGACTAAGCGCCGTGCGAAACACAACCATACTCGAAAATACGTCCCGATAGCGAAATCGGATGTAAGAAACGGGCCGCGAATTTAGAAGTAACAGTTAAAATAACCATGCTACAACCGGGTAGATGGCTACGCGTGGCGCCGAAAATCGAAATGACCGGGATAACGTGCGAAAACGTTATAACGAAACAAAAAAAAAAAAAAAAATTTAACAGGGACAGGAATAATGGCTTTGATAGGAATATGTAAGGTAACTGCCCGGGGCTTCAGCGTCGCAACGGGTCGGAGATACACGGAGATGGTCAAAGAGGATCATCTGCCCCCAGCAATCTCACCCCCATGGACGCGGACAAGGAAGCGCCCATTTAGAAGAACGACGGGGAAATAGCGAAACTACTAGTAGTGATTCGAAACCCCACAAAGTTACGCGATCTCGGACAGCGAATCCGAGAAATTAAGAAAAAATTACGCGAAGAATTCCGTATTAAATTCCATAGTACCCTCGCGATAGGTACTACTGACATGTTTACCATCGCAGCGAAATTAAATAAACCGACACCCTCCAACAAGTCGAAAATTCCATGGGCACATAAGAAATGTATTCGGAGTAAAAATTGTGTCCATTGTCAATATCCAAATTTTTACTTTTCAGGGGGGAGGGATGTTGTGCCCCGCAATTTTCAAGTACATTTTGTCATTATAAATTTATAAAAAATAAATTCACGAAAAAATTATATGCTTCTCACGATATAATTGTTTCTCACGATCGAACATCGCTGATTCCGAATCAGGCGATATGAAAGGAGATACGATATTTCCTTTGCAGACAGCTAAATATCGAAATTATAAAGAATAAAATAAAACGAAACAGCTTACGCGAAGTAACGGAAATACGGATTTCCGTTACAACAATTGAATCCTTTTCGAATGACCGTGCTGACAAAGAATCATGCGATTGGCTGGCAACGGTCAGACCACAAAATTGTAGAATCAGCTTTTCGACAACGAGCCTCGAAGAACCGAAAGCTCGCCATCGAAGAGTCAGTCTTGAACGAAAGATCAAGTCGAACGGTCCTCTGATCATCAGACTCCCGTGCCGCGATAGAATTACCTCGTCGATACTTTGTAAAAAGCGCGAATAGAAATATCTAACAGAAACCCGCGGCGCGGTAAGCGTGATACGTCGCACCGCGATAATAAAGTGTTAGTCCGAGTCATCGAGAATAACATCTGCTGTGTAAAAACCCAAAAACCATAATAAATTCAAAGCGTGTCTGTATTTTATGAGTTAATACTTATTTGTGGCAAGAGATCCCGACTTATCCCTCCTGACCCGTAATCTGAAGATTCGAGGAGACACGGGTCATCCGGGGGACACAACACTGATAGTTCGCGTTTGAGCTCTTTTATTTGTTGCCATAATGGAGAAATAAGGGCGTCTCTATTATTTTCGTTAGACTCCGCGTTATTTAAGTTTTCGGCTTCAAGAACCGCTATTTCCCTTTGTTGCAGATCAATAAGACGTTCTTCAAACTCCAAATCGCGGGCTTTACCTTCTTCCTCGAGCTTTGACAGTTCGCGTTGCTTGTTGAGCAATTGGTCTTGCAAAATCATTAACTCGTCTTCGGAAAGTGTGACTCGACACCCGGACGCCTCGTTTTTAATTCCGGATTGATCGTTCGAAGACATTTCAAAAATAGTATTCTATGAGTATCAAAAGTTATCAATCATTCGACAATCATATCCCACCGCTGCCACCAAAAATATTAATATGTTACGTCCCCGTTTCTCGGTCAAGTCGAGAACGCAGCACATCAATAGGGTTGCTTCAATTTTAGACGAGAATGCGCTCGTCAGGGATTAGGAGCAATTGCCGAACGATCGATATATGAAAAGATTTTGACTTACCGGTGTTGATAATCCAAATAATCCAATCCGGAACCTCGGAAGTGTTGCTGAGTCGGAGAGAACGCTGGGATAAGGGATATCGAACACACTGAACTCAACTGACTTATAATAATTAACAACGTATATTAAAAGTTAATGCACGATACACGATTATCAATGGAATACACAATTACGCAGGTGCACAATTACCCGGATACGCGATCACTGTTATTGAACCACAACGAAGTGAGGTGAAGTGCGGTGATCGAGCGTCGGTGATTTTATTCGTGCGGTTAAGGCTTTAGCTCGCGCCGTTTTAATTATTCGAAGATGACTGATTTGTTTCGCTGCTTGATGCAGCAAACAGGGCGTTCTGAAACGTTCTCCCACCAACAGCATCCATCGAAAATGCCGTTGGTGAAATCCTTTTCCCACGATTTATTAAGAAAGAATTGGTCACCGTCCGACGCGGATTCTTATCGCCCGGGAGACGACTCGCGTGGACGGTGAGAACGCTCACCGATGCTCGGTCACCATAAACCAGGATCGTGTTGAGGTGAGAACGTCCGCTCGTCGTGAGAGCAAACGTTCTCATCCTTAGTTAATAATATTTAAATTATAATATTTCGACCGTTTCCGGTGGACGGTGAGAACGCTTACCGAAGCCTCGTCACCGTACACCAGGGTCGTATTGTGGTGAGAAAGTTCGCTCGTCGCGAGACCGAACGTTCTCATCCAGATTAATTGATAATTTTATAAAAGAGTAATAAATGATTAATGGTTTATTAATTAAATAGTTAAAAACGCATGGGGACGACCCGGACGTAACGATATATATATTTAATTTTAACATTATTTTTCCGAATCTAAATGCTCAAAAAAAAAAAAAAATAATTACCGTCTATTTCAAATTTTGAATAATTCAATTTATACGAAAAAGATAGAATCTTTTATAAACAGTATGGAAAGTATGATTGATAAAGTCGATTATGTTAATTTATCGAATAACGATAAATAAACTTTGACGCGTAGACCGATCGCTCGTTTATAAAATTCTAAAAATTCAAAAATTCTTGTTAAACGTGAACAGCGTTATGAATTGTAATTGAATCAAAAAAGTTTCTTTTGACAATAAAAACCGATCAACGATAGGTGAATTCCAAATGCACACGTAGACCGATCGCATGTACATTGAGTTGACGCGTAGACCGATCGCACTCGAAAATAATCCACGCGTAGACCAACCGCGACGAGAGTTGCTTGACGCGTAAACCGATCGCTTTTTCGAACAGTAATAGGACATAACTTTCTTCTAATCGTATTAATGTAACAATCAATATCAAAACGTGGCTAAAAAATTTTTTTTTCAAATTGTTTTTTTATCGGAATGAAATAAATAAACCTTCATTTTTTACCCGTAGATCGACCGCTTTTTCTTGAAACCGAAAAAAAAAAAAAAAACGTTTGTAAAATAATAAGAACATTAAAATTATTCCAGGCGTAGACCGATCAGTTTTTCTGAAATTCGAAAAAAAAAAAAATTTTCTTCATGAAACGCGAAAACCATTTTGACCTAAAATTTATTCTAATAAATTGATGAAAATAAATTGGTATCGAAAAACGAAAGAGGAATTCAAAATCCACACGTAGACCGATTGCATGTACATTAAGTTGACGCGTAGACCGATCGCACTCGGAAATAATCCACACAGAGACCGATCGCATGTATATTGAGTTGACGCGTAGACCGATCGCACTTGGAAACAATCCACGCGTAGACCGACCGCGACCAGAGTTGTTCGACGCGTAGACCGATCGCATGTACATTGAGTTGACGCGTAGACCGATCGCACTCGAAAATAATCCACGCGTAGACCGACCGCGACTATAGTTGCTCGACGCGTAGACCGATCGCTTTTTCAAAGAGTAAAAGAACTGTTCCGGCAACGCGTCGGAAGTCGGCGAGCTTAGCGTTGAGCGTCGCTCTAAATTCGGCGGGGTCAACGAACGGGGGCTTGTTGGTGTGAAACCGAGTCTCGCACTTGTACTGGTCTCGTTACATATATTTCTGGCGCCAACCGTTATCGTCGACGGCACGGGCTTTCGCCCTTGCAAGGACAGTTACCCACTGACCGCGAAGCCTTTCGCATCTCGCTTGTAACGGTCTCTTAAATGAATCGGCCTCGCAACGTCTATCGAGTTAGAAAGTTTGTTCTCCCCGCTCCGACCCGCTCTAATCCTAGCTCCTCCGGTTGGACCGCAAAACCTCTGATCACTCAACAAGAACATAACTTTCTTCTTATCGTATTGATGTAACAATCAATATCAAAACGTGGTTAAAAGATTTTTCTTTCAAATTGTTTTTTCATCGGAATAAAATAAATAAACCTTCATTTTGGACCCGTAGATCGACCGCTTTTCCTTGAAACCAAAAAAAAAAAAAAAAATTCGTTTGTAAAATAATAAGAACATTAAAATTATTCCAGGCGTAGACCGATCGGTTTTTTTGAAATTCGAAAAAAAAAAAATTTCTTCATGAAACGCGAAAACCATTTTGACCTAAAATTTATTCTAATAAATTGATGAAAAAAAATTGGTATCAAAAAACCAAAGAGGAATTTAAAATCCACACGTAGACCGATCGCATGTACATTGAGTTGACGCGTAGACCGATCGCACTCGGAAATAATCCTCACGTAGACCGATCGCATGTACATTGAGTTGACGCGTAGACCGACCGCACTCGGAAATAATCCACGCGTAGACCGACTGCGACCAGAGTTGTTTGACGCGTAGACCGTTCGCATGTACATTGAGTTGACGCGTAGACCGATCGCACTCGGAAATAATCCACGCGTAGACCGACCGCGACCAGAGTTGTTCGACGCGTAGACCGATCGCTTTCTCGAAAAGTAAAAGAACATAACTTTCTTCTTATCGCATTAACGTAACAATTAATAGTAAAACGTGCTTAAAAAATTTTTTTTCCAAATTATTTTTCCATCGGAATGAAATGAATAAACCTTAAATTTTTACTCGGTTGTGAAATAATAAGAACATTAAAATTATTCCGGGCGTAGACCGATCGGTTTTTTGAAATTCAAAAAGAAAAAATTTTTTCATAAAACGCGAAAACCAATTTGACCTAAAATTTATTCTAATAAATTGATGAAAAAAATTAGTATCGAAAAACGAAAAAGGAATTCAAAATCCACACGTAGACCGATCGCATGTATATTTATTTGACGCGTAGACCGATCGCACTTGGAATCAATCCACGCGTAGACCGACCGCGACCAGAGTTGTTCGACTCGTAGACCGATCGCATGTACATTGAATTGACGCGTAGACCAATCGCACTCGGAAATAATCCACGCGTAGACCGACCGCGACCAGAGTTGCTCGACGCGTAGACCGATCGCTTTTTCTTGAAACCAAAAAAAAAAAAAAATTCGTTTGTAAAATAATAAAAACATTAAAATTATTCCCGGCCTAGACCGATCGGTTCTTCTGAAATTCGAAAAAAAAAAAAAAAATTTCTTCATGAAACGTGAAAACCATTCTGACCTAAAATTTATTCTAATAAATTGATGAAAAAAAATTGGTATCGAAAAACGAAAGAGGAATTTGAAATCCACACGTAGACCGATCGCATGTACATTGAGTTGACGCGTAGACCGATCGCACTCGGAAATAATCCACGCGTTGACCGACCGCGACCAGAGTTGTTCGACGCGTAGACCGATCGCTTTTTCAAATATTAAAATAACATAACTATTTTCTTATCGCATTAACGCAACAATCCATATGAAAACGTGCTTAAAAATTTTTTTTTTCAAATTATTTTTCCATCGGAATAAAATAAATAAACCTTAAATTTTTATCCGTAGATCGACCGCTTTTTCTTAAACATAAAAAAAAAAAAAAATTTGTTTGTAAAATAATAAGAACATTAGAATTATTCCAGACGTCGACTAATCGGTTTTTCTGAAATTCGAAGAAAAAAAAAAAATTTTTTTTCATTAAACGCGAAGACCATTTTGACCTGAAATTTATTCTAATAAATTGATAAAAAAAAATTAGTATCGAGAAACGAAAGAGGAATTTGAAATCCACACGTAGACCGATCGCATGTACATTGAGTCGACGCGTAGACCGTTCGCAATCGGAAATAATCCACGCGTAGACCGACACCGACCAGATTTGTTCGACGCGTAGACCGATCGCTTTCTCGAAAAGTAAAAGAACATAATTTCCTTTCTATCGCATTCATCTAACAATCGATATCGAAACGTGCTTAAGAATTTTTTTTTTTTCAAATTATTTTTCCATCGGAATGAAATAAATAAACCTTAATTTTTTACTCGTAGATCGACCGCTTTTTCTCAAACCCAAAAAAATAAAAAATTCGTTTTTTAAAATAATAAGAACATCAAAATTATTCCAGGCGTAGACGGATCGGTTTTTCTGAAATTAAAAAAAAAAAAATTTTTTTTTCATGAAACGCGAAAACTATTTTGACCTTAAATTTATTCTAATGAATTGATGAAAAAAAAATAATACCGAAAAACGAAAGAGAAATTTAAAATTCACACGTAGACCGATCGCAAATCTTGTTTGGTCGATAAGTAGACCGTTTACGGTTTCACGAATTTCTTTTATAGGGACGGTCCGAATCTTGTTAATCAACGAGCATCCTTTTAACTCAATCAAGCATTGGTTATTCCCGGCGTTTATCCTCGTATCAATTATTTCGGTTCGAAGAGTAGACGAATCCCTATTTTAAAATTTTTTAGTTTTCCACCTGCATCGCATTAGGCCGTTAAAA
>CAXAQZ010000010.1:377500-415000 GCA_963971145.1 Sussaba pulchella | reverse complement strand
CAATTCCGGGCAACTTCAGCGTGGTCACAGCACTGTCATACAGGTTTCTTACATATGTGTTGTGCCCCGCAATTTTCAAATACATTTTGTCATTATAAATTTATAAAAAATAAATTCACGAAACAATTATATGCTTCTCACGATATAATTGTTTCTCACGATCGAACATCGCTGATTCCGAATCAGGCGATATGAAAGGAGATCCGATATTTCCTTTGCAGACAGCTAAATATTGAAATTATAAAGAATAAAATAAAACGAAACAGCTTACGCGAAGTAACGGAGATACGGATTTCCGTTACAACAATTGAATCCTTTTCGAAAGATCGTGCTCTGACCGTGCTAACAAAGAATCATGCGATTGGCTGGCAACGGTCAGACCACAAAACTGCAAAATCAGCTTTTCGACGACGAGCCTCGAAGAACCGAAAGCTCGCCATCGAAAAGTCAGTCTTGAACGAAAGATCAAGTCGAACGGTCCTCTGATCATCAGACTCCCGTGCCGCGATAGAATTTCCTCGTCGATACTTTGTAAAAAGCGCGAATAGAAATATCTAATAGAAACCCGTGGCGCGGTAAGCCTGATACGTCGCACCGCGATAATAAAGTGTTAGTCCGAGTAATCGAGAATAACATCTACTGTGTAAAAACCCAAAAACCATAATAAATTCAAAGCGTGTCTGTATTTTATGAGTTAATACTTATTTGTGGCAAGAGATCCCGACTTATCCCTCCTGACCCGTAATCTGAAGATTCGAGGAGACACGGGTCATCCGGGGGACACAACATTGGTGGCAGCGGTGGGATCTGCCATAATAACTCTAAAATCAGTGCGTTTTCGAACCCTCCCATACGCATTCAATACAGGAAGGCTTCACACAGCCACGCGGACCCGAGCTTGACGAGTTGGTCTACGCTCGCGACGTATCCCCAGCGTCGAATTCCCGACACGCAGTCGTCGTGGAATTCGCCTGGAAGGCGGAAACGTGTTATAAACTATCGACATAGTCCGCGATAAATTAGAACCGCGATAAGAAATTTTCCGAAAAGTGAACGTTGAATTTTTATCCGTTTACACGGCACCGAATCAGAACAGTGTTTACGGTGCGCGTGGTGTACCAGTGTCAAAATCTCGACATTGAAGCTGTCGAGGCATTTTACCTGGTTGTGCGGTGCAGTGATAGTGAATCAGCTGTGCCTGCACGATACTCGGGGTAAAATTCCGGAAGTGCACATCGCGAGAATTTACCTGGGTGCAGCGGCCACACCATTGTGACGCAATAGTGCAATCGGTGCAGAGTCGTGTGCGAAAGTCCAGTGCTGTACGCGACACGCAGTCGTCGCGGTACAGCCTGGTTCTCCTACCGCGCAGTGGTATCTGCCGTAGTGAGATAAGCGAGCCGCCTGAAAAGCATACGTCGGAGGGTCAAGGACAAGGACGAACCGGACCCCAAGGGGCTCAAGGGAACGCAGTGGAAGGAACCACGGCCGACCGTTTCAAGGATCAACAGAGATCATCAACCTGAAACGCAGCGGAATGGATCAAGGCCGACCGTTTCAAGGATCATCAAGGATCATCCACCTGTACGTGGCAGTACTTAATCTTATCATATAAACCTATCAAAGCCAATTTACAATTTATTCCGATGTCCGCGAAGATTTAGTAAAAGGAAAAAGATTTGTAATACAATATTTCGGATTGGTATTAACCGTGACAAAAAAGACAATCTGTTTACGCGAGTATCGTTGTAATAATACGCGAGGAGAAAAGCCCACGCAGCGTGGCACGCAACGAATAATTTTAACGGGAAATTTTTGCGGACAGAAATTATAAAATACGGAAATTTTACTAACCCGCAAAATCTCCCAAAAATCATCTCGAAACGACCCATAAGAAAAATTCGAAAGCGAACGCAGGTCGATAAATAACAGTTCTCCAACGTCCGTGAAATTTTAGAAGTGCGTCTCCAGAGCGAGATATCAAAAAAAAAATTTTGCGTCATCGTTAACCGCGGCAGATCGATAAATCTGTGTACGCGGCAGTCGTAGTAACTATCTACGAAAAACTAAAAGCCCATGCAGAGTCGCATGTAGTAGATAGACTGGACGGGAAGAATTTTGGCAGACAGACGGAAATTTAATCAACCCGCAAAATCTTCCAACATCATTGCGAAACGACCTGTGAGAAATCTGAAAGGGTATTTGAGTCAGCAAATAAAAGGTTCGCTGAAAATTAAAACATAAATCTAATTTACAGAAATTTAAATTAAACAAAAATCTAAAAAACTTTCCACGGTAAAAACAATTTCAGCAGGATTAAAAAAAAAAAAAAAAAGAGAAAATTAATTTAACGCGGAACGGGAATTTAAACTGAGGAAAGAAAAATATTCTTCAAATAATCAACCCGCACAAGCATAAGAAGATTAAATAAAAGCGAGATTTTTCAATAAAGACGTAATCATTTCGTAGGAAAATTAAAGAAAATTTTTAATAAAGACGTAATAATTTCGTGGGAAAATTGAAGGAAAATTTTCCCATAAACTCCGTGGGAAAACTGAAGGGAAAATGGGCGACGATCCGAAGAACCAGCGACTCACGCACTTCTTCGATTCGAGTTTGCCATGGCACGCCGTCGGAGCCGCAGCCGGGCTAACAGCTGCGCATGGCGACATCACATTTCGCACAAATGAAGCGCTAAAAACCCTGTCGCCGACGGGGCGCTTGCCCCACGCTCGCCAAACCGCGATTGCGGAAAGTTTCCGGCAGATGGGGGTAAACGAGAGGCGCGGTACGGATTTCGTGGATACGAGTGACCCTGACCGAGATCAGCGCCGTCGGGCGCGACGTCGTGTCACGGACGAAATGATCGACGAAGAGATCTTGCGCCTCCGTGATGAGGCCTCGGGTCTTCCGCCAGCGAACACCACCGTACGGCCAGTCGCGCCCAATCTCGGGGCAATACCGAAAACGCGAAGAGTCAACGACGATGACGGTAGAGATTCGGGTCGAATGTTTCGCGACGCTGTGAACGTCGACACGCAACGACGCTCCCGCGACACGTCCAGATCAGCTCGACGCGACCTGGCTGAGATGCTTCAGGGCACCGACGCCGAACCCTACGAATTAATTAGGGTCCTTGAAGAGCAAAACGCCAAATTAAGGTACCGATTAGAACGATTGGAAGAAAGACTATCGGAAGGAAGGACGTCGAGACCGTGGAACCGCCGACAAACTGGATTCCCGGGCGAACGACGGACCGTGGAACTCGGGATGGCAATGAAACAGGTCCCGAAATTTTCCGGAGAAGGTCCTGACGAATTGGACCAATTCCTACGCGCTTGCCAAACTGCGCACGACCGAGTTCCATACGAAGACCACGAATTTTTTGTAGAATTCGTCATATCGGGGCATATTACCGGCAGGCCGTCGCAGGACCTAAAACATAAAAATATCAAAACCTTAGAAGAACTTAGGACAGAGCTGAAGATGCTATACGGAAAGCGTAAGTCACTGGCAGCTCTGCAATTGGAATTCAACTCCCTGCGGCAGAATCAGGGGGAAAGTGTCGGGACGTACGCATCGCGGGTAGAACAGGTGACGGTCGACCTCATAGGAAAGTTGTGTGAAGGAATATTAACCCCTGGTGAGGCGCGGACGATCGAAACCATCACTCGACGAAGTGCACAGGCCAATTTCGAGAACAGACTACATGGCCAAGTGCAAACGATCGTGCGTGCTCGAAACTTTACGACGCTACACGAAGCCGTAGTCGGAGCTATCGAAATCAGCGAGATGATGTTACCAAAAGGAAACGGAGGAGTGCAAGGCTCCAACCAACGCCGTAGTTACAACAACAATAACAACAACAACAACAACAGCAACAACGGCAACCAACGCCGAAGCTACAATAACGGTAACAATAACAACGGCAATGGCAACAAAACCTGTTATCATTGCGGAAATGGAGGCCACTACGCGAGAGATTGTTCGTAGCAATCCGGACGAAACAGCCTACCCGTCGCGGATCAGAACAAGACGCTCCATCAAGTGGACGTAGTGTGCCATTACTGTCAGAAGAAGGGCCATGTGAGGAGAGATTGCCGAAAGCGAATGGCAGACGAAAAAAACGGAGGTCAACAGAACAATCGTCAAAACGGTCAACAGAACAACCCGCAAGGTAACCAAAGAAACAACGGAAACGGTCAACAGTCGCAAAATAACAACAAGAAGAATTACCAGAACAACCAACAAAAGACGGGGCAAGATGACGCGTCGACAAAGCTAACGTTGGGCTCGCTATCGATCAATCTAGTATCGATAAGCGACCAAGAGTCGACGTCAGACGCCTCGTAAGAGGAGGAAATGCAAATCATGCAAGTCTCAATCCCGTCAGAGTTGTCGGGCAGCGACTTCGACATCGAGTCTCCGAGTTCGGCCAGCGGAATAATCACCCTGAAAGCCGACACCGGGGCTCAGTGCTGCGTCGTCAGACGAGACTGTCTGTTGCCTCAAACGACGATCGAAAAAACAAAAGTGACCCTGAAGGGCGTATCGGGAAGGACTATCCACCGGGTATGCAAAGCAGAGGTCACCCTAAAAGTACCAGAGGTCACAATACGACACTGGTTTTACGTCGTCGAGGACGACGTACCGTTGAGCGTTAACGGACTTCTCGGTATGGATTTCATAAAGAAGCACCATGCCGATATCCTCGGTGGCGAGGTTCCAAAATTATACGGACACAGTATGCCACTGATAGACGGAACCGAGAGGGTTACTTTGCCCCCGCGGAGCGAAACGATCGTCCACGGGAAAACGAAGAGCAAAACCATCGGTTTCGTGGAGAAATACGAAATCGAAAAAGAAATTCTCGTCGGTGCCTGTGTAACGCCACCGAGAGGGAACAGCTGTGCAGTTAGCATAGTAAACACCAGCGACCGAGCACACACAGTACTACGACCCGCAGTGCAACTCGAGCCGCTAGGTGATAGCGCGACCGAGTCACTCAGCGTAGGCACGGTGAGCGTGGGCAGAGGGGTCGAGAGGCTCGACCGACTGCGAGACGAACTTGATCTCGCACACCTCAATGCCGAGGAATTATCGTCGCTCGAAGAAATAATACAAAAATTCGAGGACATATTCCACCTTCCGGGAGACGTGCTTCCGTGTACAGACAAAGTCGAACACTGCATCCTCTTGAAGGAAGGTACGTTACCGATAAAAGTACACCCGTACCGCCTTCCCGAAGCTCATAAAAAAGAAGTAGAACGACAAACGGAAGAAATGTTGTCCGACGGCGTCATACAACCGAGCAAAAGTCAATGCAACGCGCCACTGCTGGTTGTAGCAAAGAAACCCGATGCCAACGGGCAACGACGAATGCGAGTCGTAGTAGACTTTCGTAAACTAAATGAAGCGACCATTGGAGACTTGTATCCGCTGCCTAATATTAACGAAATATTGGACCAGCTGGGAAGGGCAAAGTATTTTTCTACTCTCGATCTTGCATCGGGATTTCATCAAATTCCAATGGCCAAGAGAGATAAAGGGAAAACCGCGTTCTCGACCCCGCAAGGGCATTTCGAATACAACCGAATGCCCTTCGGACTAAAAAACGCTCCCCCGACGTTCCAAAGGCTGATGAACACAGTCCTAGCGGGACTGGACGGGATAAAATGCTACGTCTACCTGGATGATATCGTCATCCACGGTACGACCCTGCAGGAGCACAACGGTCGACTCGCAGAAGTTTTTCAACGCTTGCGAGAAGCGAAATTGGCCCTTCAACCGAGTAAATGTCAACCAATGCGAAAAGAAACGCATTACCTCGGTCATATAATTTCGGAAAAGGGCGTACAAGCAGACCCCGAAAAAATAGCGGCTGTAAAAAATTTCCCAATACCAACCACCGTTAAGGGAGTACAATCCTTCCTTGGGTTGGCCGGCTACTACCGAAAATTTATAAAAAACTTTTCAAGCATTGCGAAGCCCCTCACGGAACTCGTGCGGAAGGACGAAGCGTTCGTATGGACCGCCGTCCGAGACGCGGCGTTCGAGGAGCTAAAAAGCGCAATGACTACGGCACCGATACTCCAATACCCGGATTTCGGTAAGCCATTTGTAGTTACGACCGATGCGTCAGACAGGGCCATCGGAGCGATATTATCGCAAGGGGAGGTCGGGGACGACCTTCCGATATGTTACGCGAGCCGTACTCTGTCGAAGGCCGAGCTCAATTACACAACGACCGAGAAAGAACTGCTCGCGATCGTGTGGGCAATTACACAGTTCTGACCTTACGTTTACGGTACACGTTTCAAGGTGGTAACGGACTACCAACCCTTAACTTGGCTATTCGGTGGAAAGGATCCCGGCTCTCGACTCATGCGTTGGAATTAAATTATCCGAGCACGAGTTCGATATAGAATATGAAGCGGGAAAGAAAAACACGAACGCCGACGCATTGAGTAGAATATGCGCGGTGACAAGAAGCCAAGAGAAGGAGAAAAAGGGGCACACTGCGCGGGAAAGAGAGAGAAATAACTCCTCCGGCATGGCCCCACGCACAACGATCCCCATGGCAACCGAGAGCGGCGCGAGTGGGGACAGCGCGGACAGCCGTGCGAAAAGATCGGGCGAGAAGAGGGAGAAAGCAAGCCTCGCGCCGTGCGACAGCGAAACCAACGGTGCAGCGAGTGAGGGATCCGGCGGCTCGAGCCGCCGGGCAGCGGTCAGCGGACGGCTACCCGTGACTGCGGAAGCGGAGAGCGGGGAGGACAGCGATACGGAGACGGACCACAGTAGTGACGAGGACAGCTGTGTTAAAGACAAGCGCAGCGTCCACAGTAGCGTAACGTGTCCCAGCCCCGAAGAACGGAGAATTATTATGAAAGAATATCATGATGCTCCTTTAGGTGGTCACCAAGGAGTAAAAAGGACTCTATCTCGGATCCGAATTAAATACGAATGGCCCGGAATCCGAGAGGAGGTGGGGGATTATATTTCCCGCGGTTTAAAATGCCAAAAGAATAAACTGAGGAGAAAGGAGCGAGCACCGATGATAATTACGGACACTCCTGAAAGATCCTTCGAGAAAACCGCGGTTGACATAGTCGGTCCCTTACCCGAAACATCTCGGAGAAATAAATACGTCCTGACGTTCCAGGACGCACTTACCAAGTATAGCGCAGCTATGGCTATACCAAACCAAGAAGCTAATACGATCGCTAAAGCTTTTACCGAGGAAGTAATATGCCGATACGGAACCCCCGAAACCGTTCTGTCCGACCAGGGCACCAACTTCCTCAGTACCATTTTCAAAGAAGTATGCAGGCTGTTGCACATAAAGAAAATACAAACGACCGCATACCATCCCGAAAGCAACGGGGCACTCGAGCGGTCGCATCGCACACTCGCAGAGTATTTACGTCACTTCATCAACGAAGACCAGAGCGACTGGGACGAGTGGCTCCCATACGCAATGTTTACGTACAACACCACCCCTCACACCGCGACCGGCTTATCACCGCACGAGCTGGTGTTCGGCCGTGAAGCCGAGCTACCGACCGCGGTGAAACAAGAGCCGCGTAGCACCTACACATACGATGACTACGCGAGCGAACTGCGCGAAAGATTGCGAGCTGCGTGGACCATTGCAAGGGAACGACTGCTGAGCGGTAAAGAAAAAACGAAACTCTCTTATGACAAGGGAACGAAGCCGACAGAGCTCCGCATTGGAGACCGCGTACCCCTAAACGACGAAACAATCCGACGCGGAAGGTCGGCAAAGTTAACACCAAAGTGGACAGGTCCTTATCAAATAATAGAACAGCCCACTCCGGTTACGTTTGAAATACAAAAAGGAAGAAAAACCTTAAAGGCACACGCTAACCGGCTGAAGCTCGCCGTAGAGCATTAGAAATAAAAAAATAAATAAATTAAAAAAAAAAAAATAAACAAAAATATTTCTCCATCTACTGGACAGGGCTCCACTAGACATTTCCATAGACATTTTTAACGAAACCTCGAGACATATCGAGACGAACGAGAAAACGCCTAGAACTCTCATCAAGAAAATGGCGTAGAGTCTCACCGACAGCTAGGATAAGGTTACCTGACGAAAGCAGCTAACCGAAATTTTATACAGATGTCGAAAACGACCTTCCGAAATGCAAACTCGAAGGAAATCTGCACGTGTGTTCCGCACCGTTGCCGGTGCAACCATTGACCGACTAAGCGCCGTGCGAAACACAACCATACGCGAAAATACGTCCCGATAGAGAAATCGGATGTAAGAAACGGGCCGCGAATTTAGAAGTAACAGTTAAAATAACCATGCTACAACCGGGTAGATGGCTACGCGTGGCGCCGAAAATCGAAATGACCGGGATAACGTGCGAAAACGTTATAACGAAACAAAAAAAAAAAAAAAAAAAATTAACAGGGACAGGAATAATGGCTTTGATAGGAATATGTAAGGTAACTGCCCGGGGCTTCAGCGTCGCAACGGGTCGGAGATACACGGAGATGGTCAAGGAGGATCATCTGCCCCCAGCAATCTCACCCCCTTGGACGCGGACAAGAAAGCGCCCATTTAGAAGAACGACGGGGAAATAGCGAAACTACTAGTAGTGATTCGAAACCCCGCAAAGTTACGCGAACTCGGACAGCGAATCCGAGAAATTAAGAAAAAATTACGCGAAGAATTCCGTATTAAATTCCATAGTTCCCTCGCGATAGGTACTACTGTCATGTTCACCATCGCAGCGATAGTACTGGTTAGCTACGCTGCATATACGCAAAAGAAACGCGACACCGCAGCCTTCAGCCGCGACTGTCGCTATCAACCTCGAGACCGTTGCCCCTCAAGAAGAGGAGCAACACAGAACTCGTCGCAAAGACGAAGTGCGAACTAACCGTGACACAGTACACCAGCTAGACCAATACTACCGCTGCGCGAAATTAAATAAACCGACACCCTCCAACAAGTCGAAAATTCCATGGGCATATAAGAAATGTATTCGAAGTAAGAATTGTGTCCATTGTCAATATCCAAATTTTTACTTTCCAGGGGGGAGGGATGTTGTGCCCCGCAATTTTCAAATACATTTTGTCATTATAAATTTATAAAAAATAAATTCACGGAACGATTATATGCTTCTCACGATATAATTGTTTCTCACGATTGAACATCGCTGATTCCGAATCAGGCGATATGAAAGGAGATCCGATATTTCCTTTGCAGACAGCTAAATATTGAAATTATAAAGAATAAAATAAAACGAAACAGCTTACGCGAAGTAACGGAGATACGGATTTCCGTTACAACAATTGAATCCTTTTCAAAAGATCGTGCTCTGACCGTGCTAACAAAGAATCATGCGATTGGCTGGCAACGGTCAGACCACAAAACTGCAAAATCAGCTTTTCGACGACGAGCCTCGAAGAACCGAAAGCTCGCCATCGAAAAGTCAGTCTTGAACGAAAGATCAAGTCGAACGATCCTCTGATCATCAGACTCCCGTGCCGCGATAGAATTTCCTCGTCGATACTTTGTAAAAAGCGCGAATAGAAATATCTAATAGAAACCCGCGGCGCGGTAAGCGTGATACGTCGCACCGCGATAATAAAGTGTTAGTCCGAGTAATCGAGAATAACATCTACTGTGTAAAAACCCAAAAACCATAATAAATTCAAAGCGTGTCTGTATTTTATGAGTTAATACTTATTTGTGGCAAGAGATCCCGACTTATCCCTCCTGACCCGTAATCTGAAGATTCGAGGAGACACAGGCCATCCGGGGGACACAACATATGTAAGAAACCCGGGGTCAAACCCCAGGTCCCTGAGTGCCGTATGGATAGATTCATGAGCCACGGTGTCAAAAGCCTTTGAGACGTCCACCGTAGCCATGTGCAAGGATTTTGTGTCACGTCTTGCTTGTTTGAGCGCGCACGACAGTATCATCGTGTTTTCGCAAGCTCCATCGGCGGGTCTAAAAGCCCTTTGCCGTATATCCATGATGTTAAGATTGACCAGCCGAGTTGCCAGGATCTTGTGGAACTGCCGCAAGCCGACGGTACCAATGCTTAGTGGGCGGTAATCAGACGGTTTTGGCCGTTCTGGCATACCACTTTTCGGCAGAAATACCGTGTCCGAGGGCAATAGCACGGAGGGCACCGCTCTTGCAAAGAGCATCAGATTGTAAAGCAGCGCACGGAGGGACGCTCGTATGGCGTTCCACTGCCGGGGCGTCGTACAATCTGGTCCTGGGGCAGAGCTGGTTTTCACCGCATGTCTAGTGACCTCGGCCGCAGTTATAGGACGCCATAGAGACCTATCGGAATCTGGGTTACCCCGACCATCCGCGCTCCGGTCAACACCTTCGAGATGACTCCCTCGGGCGTCGACCTTATTTCCAGCCTGCTCAGGACCGACAGGTCTCCTGACAGCCGGCATCTCGCCGTTCGCGTCACTACGGGTCTCCAGGAGGGGACGCCAGTATTTAGCAAATTCTTGAGATGACGGCTTATTGTCTGGTTCATCGCCGTCTAGAATCTTTTGCAAGCAAAAGTTCAAGTTCTTTCGGTACAGAGATTGGATAAAACCAAACTCTCGCCTACGCTTCTGCTCTCTATTCTCTCTCTTTCTTCGAGGTCTCGCTATACTTTTATGTAGCCGAGGACGCACTGCTTCGGTCTTCGGGAAAACTGCACAAATCCAGGCATTGATGTCATCAATCCTCAGGTTCCCTCCGACGGCTGCCAACGCAATGGTGCGAAGGCGTCCGGCCTGGTAGGTGTTTATGCGTTCGGTTTTCTCCACCAGAGACCGAATCGCATTACCGAGCTCTTGTTCTGCACCAAGATGCTCCGCAGGGACTGGCAAGTGCGTGACGCCGTGTCTGTCTATGAGACTGTCGTCCGGGCCAGAGACGAGAGGTGGCTGAGATCTTCCCTCCGTCTCACCGTCATCAGGCCCTCGTTGTGATATGGTTGTCGAGGGCCCTTGCTGGCAATATTGGTCGACCAGCGGCCTGTAGTCTTTGCACTTATTTTTGATGTACTTGACCCTATCGAGGGTCATGTCGGGGAAAAGTGTCAAGATATGTTGATTCATAAATCTTACATTCCCAAGTATAAGTGCATCGGCCTCAGCCCGAGCAACAAGTCTCAATTCCTCCGGAGAAACCCGAAGGTTTTTCCGTTCTACATTGATAGCATCATTAGCAGCGACCGGGTGAGCGGACTTAACGTGGGAACCTAGCCCATTTTTGGTCCGAAACGCTCTGTCACAATGGGGACATGGAAAAGCTGGTTGGCCGACAGGAAGGGTGACGGCAGCTGTTGCCCCGTTTTCCGCCTCACCTGTGCCTCCATTCTCTCTTCTCGCACACTGTGCCCGAGCCATCCAAAAGCCCGGGCGGGGTATTTCATCATTTTGTGACATTCCAATATTTTACCAGTGTGCTGGGGTCGAAGGGTATAGCAACCCAGAACCGCCGGCGGTGCTCCGTCCTTTCTTCAATCCCCACCATAAACATGGACTTGAGCAGTTTGGAGATGTTTCGCACGCCTTGAATCGCTCGGTCATGTAAGTTAGGTAAGTAACTCGACACGTTTAGCAGGAACCAAGAGAAGGTGGATTCATAGGCCATGACCTCTTGCAGAAGATTAATCATGCGACGCTGACGAGGACAAAGTCCCCGTTTACACGAACGCACACGCAACCACAAGAGCAACTACGATGATAATACATGTGGACGATACCAGGAACGAGGTCCCCGATTACGAGCCACACCGGCACCAGTAGAAGTCCCCTACGGGAGATGAAACATGCGGACGCTGACGGCACCGGAGTAACCGTTTACACGAGCCGCACCGCAACCGAAAGAGAGTCATAGTTACTCCCGCCGTTTACCCGCGCTTGCTTGAATTTCTTCACGTTGACATGCAGAGCACTGGGCAAAAATCACATTGCGTCAACACCCGCGAGGGCCATCGCAATGCTTTGTTTTAATTCGACAGTCGGATTCCCCTAGTCCGTGCCAGTTCTGAGCTGAGCGTTGAATGGCGGCCGAAGAGAACGACGAAGACGGCTTTCACCGCCAAGGAAGCCTCGCAGCAAAGAAGATCCGCGGGAGGCCAAGGCACGAGACCGAGCTCGGATCTGCAACAAAAATTCCTGTGAAGAAACTTCCATCGTTCACCTCGCCCAGGCCCGGCACGTTAGCCAAACCCGCTTCCCTAACAAGCCCGACGCGCCCCGCTCCTCAGAGCCAATCCTTATTCCGAAGTTACGGATCCAATTTGCCGACTTCCCTTACCTACATTAGTCTATCGACTAGAGGCTCTTTACCTTGGAGACCTGCTGCGGATATGGGTACGAACCGGCGGGACACCTCCACGTGGCCCTCTCCTGGATTTTCAAGGTCCGAGGGGAAGATCCGGACAGCGCCGCAACTGCGGTGCTCTTCGCGTTCCAAACCCTATCTCCCTGCTAGAGGTTTCCAGGGAACACGAACGCTTATGCAGAAAAAAAAACTCTTCCCGGATCTCCCGACGGCGTCTCCAGGTCATTTCGGGTTACCCCGACGAACTCTCTTGCAAGGGCCCGAATTGTATACGGTTCCGCTGCCGGGTTCCGGAATAGGAACCGGATTCCCTTTCGCCCGACGGGTGTGACACGTAATTAGATATTACATTCTGTGACTCAAAACACCGTCATAAACATAGGATTTCTCCTAGGGCTTAGGATCGACTGACTCGTGTGCAACGGCTGTTCACACGAAACCCTTCTCCACGTCAGTCCTCCAGGGCATCGCTGGAGTATTTTCGTAACCTTGTTACGACTTTTATTTCCTCTTATTGATCAAGTTCGGTCATCTTCCCAGCAAAATCGGCAATGCCGTAACATCACCGCGCACAAGTCCGAAGACCTCACTAAATCATTCAATCGGTAGTAGCGACGGGCGGTGTGTACAAAGGGCAGGGACGTAATCAACGAGAGCTTATGACTCGCGGTTACTAGGAATTCCTCGTTCATGGGGAATAGTTGCAAGCCCCAATCCGTAGCACGAAAGAGGTTCAGCGGGTTACCCGGGCTTTTCGGCCATGGAAGACACGCTGATTCCTTCAGTGTAGCGCGCGTGCAGCCCAGAACATGTAAGGGCATCACAGACCTGTTATTGCTCAATCTCGTGCGGCTAGAAGCCGCCTGTCCCTCTAAGAAGATTTGTTTGTACGTCGGTAGTAAAAACCACCCAACCGAAGCCGGGGGCCTTCGAGATACCGGAAAGTACGCCTATTTAGCAGGCTAGAGTCTCGTTCGTTATCGGAATTAACCAGACAAATCGCTCCACCGTCTAAGAACGGCCATGCACCACCACCCACCGAATCAAGAAGGAGCTATCAATCTGTCAATCCTTCCGGTGTCCGGGCCTGGTGAGGTTTCCCGTGTTGAGTCAAATTAAGCCGCAGGCTCCACTCCTGGTGGTGCTCTTCCGTCGATTTCTTTAAGTTTCAGCTTTGCAACCATACTTCCCCCGGAACCCAAAAGCTCTGGTTTTCCGGAAGCTGCTTGCCGAGACATCAAAGGAACTTCGGCGGATCGCTAGCTGGCATCGTTTATGGTTAGAACTAGGGCGGTATCTGATCGCCTTCGAACCTCTAACTTTCGTTCTTGATTAATGAAAACATTTTTGGCGAATGCTTTCGCTTCTGTCCGTCTTGTGAACCCGCCACCGATTGGTTTTGATCTAATAAACGCGTTCCTCTCCATCTCTGGTCGCAACTCTGGTTTGCATGTATTAGCTCTAGAATTACAACAGTTATCCAAGTCAATGTGTGTACGATCTAAGGAACCATAACTGATTTAATGAGCCATTCGCGGTTTCACCTTAATACGGCATGTACCGAGACATGCATGGCTTTATCTTTGAGACAAGCATATGACTACTGGCAGGATCAACCAGGAAGCTTCGTTCGAAATTTATCTCACGAGATAGCTCAGGAATATCGACCGTCAGATCTTTCTACCTTTTCGTTTCTCGAAGTGTTTTTTCCCCACATACTCGACGAGGAGCGACTGGGGACACTCTTTGTTCATTTAAAATTTTTAATTTATTCATTTTCGACTTGGTTGCGGCATCTTTCACAATGAAAAAGACCTTTGACAACTCAGCCACGGATTGCATCTTTCTATCCTTCCTCGTTCTTCCTTCTCATATATTTATTTCTTATTATTGTGCGAACCCGCTATCGCACTCTCGTCAATTTTCTCGTTTATAAAACCACAAAAACTCTGATATAATGCTGGAAATTTTATATTCCCAGCGTCTCGACGTGCCCTCTTTCGAGGCACGTATTTTTGTATTTATGTTTGCAATATATCAGGAATTCATGGTGAAGTCCATCATTCATATTGATATTCTCGCCCGGAACAGGGTGAGTCGATGCTCGGTATACGTTTATTAACAACTGGTGTTGAAAAACTTTCATCGCCGTAGCGTGTACCACGTGTTAAATGTTGCGCGTTTGAATATAGCGCACCGACGTGGCGTGGCGATCGAGCGCGGTCGTCGTGCTTGCGTGTAGGGTGGTGCGCGTGGGCGAGCGGGAGCTTGCGGAATGCGGGAGCTTTGGGGTGATGGATCGAGCAGTGATCGATAGATCGTGGTGAGAGCGAGAGATAGGCCCGAGTGCGCCCGAGAATAGCGATTGAGAGTCGATAGCGTCGACGTAGGGGCGAGCCGTTCGCAACAGCGGAAACGCGACGTGAAACGCGTAACGGCGCCATTTTGGACCGCGTGCGTTACCACGAGGGTACCGTACCAGTTCGCGCGAATTAATACTAAGCAGTACCTTGTATTTGTTGAAGAAACAAACATTAATCTTTAATTTATCGTCGCCAAGAGTTGGCTATTTTCTTATATTTATTTCGTTGTCCGTTGTGGCATTATTTGTACCATCAACGTTCGGGCCTTTGCTGCCCGTTTCTTTTGTCGTCTGTCACAGGTGCCCGCAATACATTTTGAAGCACACGCTCTATACTGCGAACTGATCAGTGTATTTATTTCGAACGAACCTGCCACGTTTAATATCCTGGTGCGGGAGTGCAACTCTCCCGTGGGCGGTGGTGGAAGGAGTGGATATATATATATCTATTTAACATTCAGAAGTGGGATGGCAACCGCTCACCCTAAAAAGAAATTAAAGAAAAAGTGGCAAAAAGTGTAAAGCAAAAAGGAAAAGAAAAGGTGAATGGCGGACGAGAGGGATTTCGAAGAATTCGCAACGGCTCAATACGGCGCAATGGATTTGAATAGAACGGCTGGTCGTGGAAGGGGTTTCGGCGGGAGGACGCCGCCGCGCGTTCAAACACCGGTAGGATTTCGAAATGCCGCCGGGACCGTTCCAACGAGCGCGCCAGGCGTTGTGCCACCAGCGCAGATTGGAAGAGTGACCGCGCCAACGAACGAAGCGGCGAGGAGCGCGCAAGCGCCTATTCCGCCGCCAAGTGTGAACGTATCGCGCTCGAGCGAGGGTACCGTACAATCAGGCCAGCACCAAGTGCCAGTGGGTCACTCGACGATAGGTGGTGCGGAAGGAGCGATCCCTGCATTAGCGACTGCTTTCCAGAATCTATTATCGGCGGAAAATCGAGACGAAGCACTCGCGCAGCTGTTCGCTGCATTATTAACGAATCAGCAGAGAGTCCCACCACCGACGGTACAGCAGATTCCTTCGTATCACGTGATTCCGGACCTTTCGAAAAATATCGAGCATTTTACGGGTGATGGCGATAGTGTCAAAGCCAAGGAATGAATCGAAAACTTGGAATCAATGCAGCAGTTACATAACTGGCCGGAAGATTATTTATTCGAAGCGGCGCGCATGCATTTGAAAGAGGGTGCGCGTGATTGGCTGAGGAGCCGCGGTGCCGAATTACAAACATGGGAGCATTTTCGCGGAGCGTTTAGAGATACATTCATTGTGCGTGACGACGTTTCCGTGCGTTGGACCCGAATGAAGGCCAGGGTCCAAGATAAAAATGAACCGTTGCCGAAATATTTTCATGCGAAAGTGAGACTGTGTAACGCGGTACGTTTGACGTTTTGCGAGGTGAAAGCCGAAGTGCTTATAGGACTGTGGTCGCGTGAACTATGTAACGTAGTGATGGCTGCAACGCAGTGCACCACCGATGAGTTGTTGCATGACTTATTATATTATGATAAGATTTACAAACGCGAGTGCAACGAGTGCGGGCTCTGTCGAGTCGACGAGGAGGACGCCGAGTACCGGTCCGCGGGTTGCACGTCATGACGTGGGAGTGTCGAGTCGGGCTGGGCGTGAGCCTCCGAAGTGTTATAATTGTAGCAAGTCGGGCCACATTGCGCGGGATTGTCCCGAGCCGCGACGGGAGATCACGTTTTTCAAGTGCAAGAAAACGGGTTACATCAGCCGAAATTGTCGCGAGAGTAGTGACGTTGGTGAACGTGTCGTGAATATGATTGGTCAAGCGGGAAATCAAACAGCCGCGAATTATTTGAAAACTGCGATCGTGAACGGACGCGAAATAGACGCCTTCATAGACACGGGTAGTTCCGATTATACGCTTCGAGCATCGCGAGTGACGAACGAACGGTTTCAAATGGAAGTATCGCCGCAATATTTGAAAGGCTTCGGGCCGCCGGATTGTGTCGTGGTGAGTCCAGGGTTTGTGCGAGCGACGATTAACATAGATGGCGCGGAAGTGCACGGTGTACCGATGAGAGTCGTGCCTGACGATGCGCAGCCGGTCGATTCGATCATCGGTCGCACATTTACCGACCACCCTAGCATCGATTTTCATAAGGTTGGTGGAACGTTGACTTTTTCGAAGAGCGCGGGGTTACCGGCCGCAGTCGGAATCGAATCGTCGATGGCGTCGACGTCGCAGCGAGTGATGTTACCAGCGCAGTCAATCAATTTGATTAGCGTCGTCGGTCAACGAGAAAATTATTTGATACCATTATCGAATATGGGTGACGAGGAACGTGAGATTCAGCAGGGGCAATCCGTGCTCCGTGGCGAGATTTCGAGGCTCTACTACATCGAGGGGGCACAGCGAGGCGTCGCGTCAATTCGAAAAGAAGAATTGAACATTGGTATCGAGCAGCCCGAGGAAGTCGCCGAAGACTTATGTAAGTTAGTAAATGAGTACCGTGACTGCATGTCGACGAATTTGTTCGATTTGGGTTGCGCGAAAAATGTAACGATGGACATTAAGGTCGTAGGGAAAGATCCAGTTGCGAGTAAGCCTTATCGAGTTACCGACCGGGAGCGTGCAGAAATCAGGGAAATCATGCGTGAATGGAAGGAGGCGGGGATAATAACCGATACACTATCTGCATATGCGAGTCCCGTTCTTCTCGTGAAAAAGAAATCGGGGGAATCGAGACTATGCGTGGATTTTAGGAAACTAAACAACGTTACCGAACGAGTTCACTTCCCTCTTCCGAACATAGATGACCACTTATCGCAAATTAGGGACAGCTCGTTATTTGTAGAATTGGATTTAGCGCACGGTTATCTTCAAATTCCGTTGTCCAAGCAGGCTTGCGAAAAGACAGCAATAATCACGTCTGAGGAGACCGCGGAATTTACGCGAATGGTGTTTGGATTGATGAATGGCCCCGCCTAATTTTTCGAAGGCCATGCATCGAGCATTGGGCCCTCTCAGGGACGAGGTGGTGTTGTATTACCTCGACGATATTTTGGTTCCCGGTAAATCATGGGGGGATATCAAGCCTAAGTTACGAATGGTATTATCAGCGCTGAGAGAAGCCGGTTTCACAATCAAGCTCGAGAAATGTCAATTTCTGTTTCAGCGTGTAACGTATTCGGGTCATGAAATTTCTGCCGACGGTATCGGCCCCGGAGAAGTTAAAGTCAAAGCGATTAGAGAGTTCCCGGAACCGCGTAACGTACATGAGGTACGTCGGTACCTAGGTCTGACGAGTTATTTTCGGAAGTTCGTGACGAAGTTCGCGCATATTGCTGAGCCACTGACGAGGCTGTTACGAGCGAACGTGCCATTCGAGTGGGTGGAGAGTCAGGCGGGAGCGTTCGAGGCGCTCAGGAGTAGATTGACTGAACACCCCGTCTTGCAGGCGTTTAACCCTCGAAACGAGACGGAAGTGCACACAGATGCGAGTGCAGTCGGGTTGGCGGGCATGTTAATGCAGCGTAATGGCAACGAACCGTGGAAGCTGGTGTACGCGATTAGTCGGCGCACGAGTGAAGCAGAAGCGCACTACCATAGTAGCAAGTTGGAGCTCTTAGCCATCGTGTGGGCGGTCACGAGGTTGCGCCCGATGTTGGCGAACATACGGTTCACTGTCGTTACCGATTGTCAGGCGCTGAGTTACCTGAGTACTCAGAAAACTTTGAACCTGCAGTTAATTCGATGGAATGATTTGTTGAGCGAGTACGATTATAGCATAGTCCATAGACCCGGGGTTAGATTGGCGCACGTAGACGCTCTGAGTCGAGCACCTGTGGGTGCAAGCGAGGAAATTTCGGAGTCTTCGGTTATGTCGATCAATAATCAGGAGGACGAGATACGAGTTTATCAGTACGTGGATGCTACAATCAGAAATAAAAAGGATATTTTGATGATGCCGTTGAGGGAGCGTACAAAATACGAGCAAGGTCAGGTCGAAGGGTTTGAATTGGATCAAGGAATTGTGTGAAAACGAGTCGGTGGTAGGTTGTTGTACGTGGTACCGAGTGTCATGCGAAAGAGCTTAGTGATAAGGTATCATGATTTAAAGAGCCATCAGGGTGTGGAGCGTACGGTAGGGAGAATATCGGAGCATTTCTACTTTCCGAGAATGAAGGCGTATGTGAGACGTCATGTGAGTTCGTGCTTTCAGTGCATCGCGTGTAAGTCAAAACCGGGTAGGCAGAGTGGTGAGTTGCACCCAGTGCCACCGGGTCGTAGGCCGTTCGCAACGATCAATATTGATCATTTAGGGCCGTTTGTATCGAGTTCGCGTGGGAATAAATATGTGCTCGCTATCGTAGATAACCTCACGAAGTTTTTCGTCGTGAGAGCGGTTAAGGATGCGAAGGTCAATGGTGTGATTAGGGTGTTGGACGAGTTTGTGCGGAGTTTCGGCGCTCCGGAGCGGATAATCTCGGATCGCGGTGCGTGTTTCACTTCTTAAGCGTTCGAAAAGTTCTGTCAAGATCAGGGGATAAGGCATATATTGAATTCACCTCGGCATCCACAGGCCAATGGGCAGGTGGAGAGGTTGAACGCGTCCTTGGTGCCGACGATACAGAGCAATTTGAGTGAGGATGAGGGTAGAACATGGGACAGGAGTATTCCGCGAATTCAGAACGATCTTAACGAGATGCGGAACGCCAGTACCGGTAAAAGCCCGTTTCAATTGGTGTATGGGTACATTCCGCGACGTGGAGAGGGGAGAATTCGGGAGTTAGCCAGGGAAGACGATTACGGAAATCCGATTGAGTTGCAGTCGGTTGCGAGAGGAAACATTTTGGCCGCTCAAGCGAGGATGAAAGTGCGCTACGATAGAGGTCGAGTAAAGAACGTTGATTTTGAGGTAGGCAGCGTCGTCTACATGTGGACGGTGCCAGTGGCGACCGGAGAGTCGACGAAACTCCATGCGAGATCTCGAGGTCCGCTGGTCGTGCTTAAGGAAATGCGGGGCGATACGTATTTGGTCAGCGACTTAAGTAGCGATGTAAAAGGTAGGCGGTACTCGTCAACAGCGCACGCGAGTCAGCTGAAGTTATGGGAGTCGAGTGATACCGAGCCGGATGATGAGAGGTTCGATCGTATGAGTGGGGATGAAGAGTGTGTGGACAGCGAGTCCGAGAGCGTGGTTGTTGATAGCATAAGAAATGTAAACTGTGCGAGTGCTGCAGGAGTGAGAGGCGGTGCTGAGGTGTTCCCGAGTGCAGTTGCACCAAGTGATAGTGCAACGACGGTGCCTGTGAATCAAAAGATTGTCGTACCTGTGAATAAAAAAAAGATTGTGATACCTGTGGATAGAGAGACGACGGTATCTTCAAGTAGGAAGAGTGCTGTGAGAAGATCGGAGCGTGAAAAGCGTCCGCCGAGGAAATTGTCCGATTATGTGTTGTCGCGTGAATTGCTCGAGGACGATCGAAGATAGGATAGCCGAGTGTTAAATGTTACGCGTTTGAATATAGCGCGCCGACGTGGCGTGGCGATCGAGCGCGATCGTCGTGCTTGCGTGTAGGGTGGTGCGCGTGGGCGAGCGGGAGCTTGCGGAATGCGGGAGCTTTGGGGTGATGGATCGAGCAGTGATCGATAGATCGTGGTGAGAGCGAAAGATAGGCCCGAGTGCGCCCGAGGATAGCGATTGAGAGTCGATAGCGTCGACGTAGGGGCGAGCCGTTCGCAACAGCGGAAACGCGACGTGAAACGCGTAACGGCGCCATTTTGGACCGCGTGCGTTGCCACTAGGGTAGCCTACCGGTTCACGCGAATTAATACTAAGCAGTACCTTGTATTCGTTAAAGGAACAAACATTTATCTTTGATTTATCGTCGCGAAGAGCTGGCTATTTTCTTATATTTATTTCGTTGTCCGTTGTGGCATTATTTGTACCATCAACGTTCGGGCCTTTGCTGCCCGTTTCTTTTGTCGTCTGTTGCAGGTGCCCGCAATACATTTCGGAGCACACGCTCTATACTGCGAACTGATCAGTGTATTTATTTCGAACGAACCTGCCACGTTTAATATCCTGGTGCGGGAGTGCAACTCTCCCGTGGGCGGTGGTGGAAGGAGTGGATATATATATATCTATTTAACACACGTAAGAGCCATTTGGTCATAGACGCCGACTCGTGGTAATGCTGAGTTTTAGTATGTAACCGATGATCGGACGGTAAGCGGTGACCGAACCGTCGCCTCGACTCCTCTTATAGTACCGAGCTGGCGCGCCTGCGGTTCGGCGGACGACGGCTTATACATAGGGCGCAGGGCGGCCGTACTAGCGTTGAACGGCCCGGACGGGCTCCGTGCGCTCGGACTTGGAAAAAAAAACGGGCGTCAAAAACACGAAAATGTTCGCCTCGTTGGAAATGGAGTAATGAAACGATGGAATCGTCGCTACAAGGTTATAACATTTCAAAAATGATAAGTCATCATTTATATATAGGGTATTCCTGGGAATTTCGGCAACTTCGGACAGTTGGGTCAAAATTTTTGCCCCCCAATTTTTTCCATTAATATGTGTTGAAAATAAAGAGACACGTATTTCGGCGTTTTTTATTTTGAGCCCCTACTTTTGAAATACGGTCAAATGAAATTTTTAAAGTATTGACCACATTCGATCACTCAAATCGATATATCTAAGCAACGGTTAGTGATAACTCGAAAAACCACGAGGCTTTATTTTTCGTTTTTGAACGCTCTATACAATAAAAACATTTACGATTATGTTGCACGAATTCAACAATAAGTTATGAACAATTCAAAATTAAAAATGAAATAAAACAAAAAACGCACTTTTAATTTTTGAAATGTATTTTTTTTTTAATTCCTTCAACAAAAACGAAAATTTAGCCAATTTGAACTTTTTGGGCCGACGCTTCGTTCGGGAGTTATACACTTTTTTGTCACAAAAAACCCGTAAATTTACGTATTTTATTAGTAAAAATTTGCGTTAAAAAAAAGTGCGCTTAATTATTGAAATTGATTTTTTTTTCAAATTCCGTGGACAAAAAGAAAAATGTTAAGACCCAGCCCGACTTGGGCCGACGTTTCGTTCGAAAGTTATAGCTTTTTTTATCATAAAAAACCGGTAAATATACGTATTTTATTAATAAACAATTGCATGAAGAAAAAAGTACCCTTAATTATTAAAATATATTTTTTTTCAAATTCCTTGAACGAAAACGAAAAATTTGAGACTCGGCCGGACTTGGGCCGACGCTTCGTTCGAAAGTTATGGCTATTTTTCTTTACAACCGGGTAAACATTTACGGGTTTTTTGTGACAAAAAAATCTATAATTCCCGAACGAAGCGTCGGCCCAAAAAGTTCAAGGTGGCTAACTTTTCGTTTTTGTTGAAGGATTTTAAAAAAAAATACATTTCAAAAATTAAAAGTGCGTTTTTTGTTTTATTTCATTTGTAATTTTCAATTGTTTATAACTTATTATTAAATTTGTGCAACATAATCGTAAATGTTTTCATTGTATAGAGCGTTCAAAAACGAAAAAAAAAGACTCATGGTTTTTCGAGTTATTACTAACCGTTGCTGAGATATATCGATTTGAATGATAGAATGTGGTCGATACTTCAAAAACTTCATTTCACCGTATTTCCAAATTGGGGGCTCAAAATAGAAAACGCCGAAACACATGTCTCTTTATTTTTAACACATATAAATGGAAAAAATTGGGGGGCAAAAATTTTGACCCAACTGTCCGAAGTTGCCGAAATTCCCAGAAATGCCCCATATATATTTGATTTTAACAAAATTTTTCCGAATCTAAATGCTCAAAAAACGAAAAAAAATAATTACCGTCTATTTCAAATTTTTAATGATTCAATTTATACGAAAAAGATAAAATCTCATATAAACAGTATGGAAAGTATGATTGATAAAGTCGATTATGTTAATTTATCGAATAACGATGAATAAAATTTGACGCGTCGACCGATCGCTCGTTTATAAAATTCTAAAAATTCGAAAATTCTTGTTAAACGTGAACAGCGTTATGAATTGTAATTGAATCAAATAAGTTCGTTTCAACAATAAAAACCGATCAACGATAAGTGAATTTTCAATCCACACGTAGACCGATCGCATGTATATTGAGTTGACGCGTAGACCGATCGCACTTGGAAACAATCCACGCGTAGACCGACCGCGACCAGAGTTGTTCGACGCGTAGACCGATCGCTTTCTCGAAAAGTAAAAGAACATAACTTTTTTCTTATCGCATTAACGTAACAATCAATATCAAAACGTGCTTAAAAATTTTTTTTTTCAAATTATTTTTTCATCGGAATGAAATCAACAAACTTTAAATTTTTACCCGTAGATCGACCGCTTTTTCTTGATTCCAAGAAAATAAAAAATTCGTTTGTAAAAGAAAAAGAACATTAAAATTATTCTAGGCGTAGACCGATCGGTTTTTCTGAAATTCGAAAAAAAAAAAAAAATTTTTCATTAAACGCGAAAACCATTTTGACCTGAGATTAATTTTAATAAATTGATGAAAAAAAATTCGTATCGAAAAACGAAAGAGGAATTTTGAATCCACACGTAGACCGATCGCATGTACATTAAGTTGACGCGTAGACCGATCGCACTCGGAAATTATCCACGCGTAGACCGATCGCGACCAGAGTTGTTCGACGCGTAGACCGATCGCTTTCTCGAAAAGTAAAAGAACATAACTTCCTTCTTATCGCATTAACGTAACAATCGATATCGAAACGTGCTTGAGAATTTTTTTTTTTCAGATTAATTTTCCATCGGAATGAAACAAATAAACTTTGATTTTTTACTTGTAGATCGACCGCTCTTTCTTAAACCTTAAAAAATAAAAAATTCGTTTGTAAAATAATAAGAACATCAAAATTATTCCAGGCGTAGCCTATCGGTTTTTTTGAAATTCGAAAAAAAAAAAATTTTTTTTCATGAATCGCGAAAACCATTCTCACTTAAAATTTATTGAAATGAATTGATGAAAAAGAATTGGTATCGAAAAACGAAAGAGGAATTTAAAATCCACACGTAGTTCGATCGCATGTACATTGAGTTGACGCGTAGACCGATCGCACTCGGAAATAATCCACGCGTTGACCGACCGCGACCAGACTTGTTCGATGCGTAGACCGATCGCTTTCTCGAATATTAAAATAACATAACTATCTCCTTATCGCATTAACGCAACAATCCGTATCAAAACGTGCTTAAAAATTTTTTTTTGCAAATTATTTTTTCATCGGAATGAAATAAATAAACCTTAAATTTTTACCCGTAGATCGACCGCTTTTCCTTAAACACAAAAAAATGAAAAATTCGTTTGTAAAATAATAAGAACATCAAAATTATTTCAGACGTAGACCGATCGGTTTTTCTGAAATTCGAAAAAAAAAAAAAAAAATTTTTTCATTAAACGCGAAGACCATTTTGACCTGAAATTTATTCTAATAAATTGATGAAAAAAAATTAGTATCGAAAAACGAAAGAGGAATTCGAAATTCACACGTAGACCGATCGCATGTACATTGAGTCGACGCGTAGACCGTTCGCAATCGAAAATAATCCACGCGTAGACCGACCGCGACCCGATTTGTTCGACGCGTAGACCGATCGCTTTCTCGAAAAGTAAACAAACATAACTTCCTTCTTATCGCATTAACGTAACAATCGATATCGAAACGTGCTAAAGAATTTTTTTTTTTCAAATTATTTTTCCATCGGAATGAAATAAATAAACCTTAATTTTTTACCAGTAGATCGACCGCTTTTTCTTAAACCCAAAAAAATTGAAAATTCGGTTGTAAAATAATAAGATCATCAAAATTATTCCAGGCGTAGACCTATCGGTTTTTCTGAAATTCAAAAAAAAAAATATTTTTTTCATGAAACGCGAAAACCATTTTGACTTAAAATTTATTGTGATGAATTGATGAAAAAAAATTGGTATCGAAAAACGAAAGAGGAATTCAAAATCCACACGTAGACCGATCGCATGTACATTGAGTTGACGCGTAGACCGATCGCACTCGAAAATAATCCACGCGTAGACCGACCGAGACCAGAGTTGTTCGACGCGTAGACCGATCGCTTTCTCGAAAAGTAAAAGAACACAACTTCCTTCTTATCGCATTAACGTAACAATCAATATAGAGGGGTGCTTAAAAAAATTTTTTTTCAAATTACTTTTCCATTGGAATGAAATAAATAAATCTTAATTTTTCACCCGTAGATCGACCGCTTTTTCTTAAACCCAAAAAAAAAAAATTCGTTCGTGAAATAATAAGAACATCAAAATTATTCCAGGCGTAGACCGATCGGTTTTTCTGAAATTCGAAAAAAAAAAAATTTTTTTCATAAAAGGCGAAAACCATTTTGACCTGAAATTTATTCTAATTAATTAATGACAAAAAATAAATACCGAAAAACGAAAGAGGCGTTTAAAATTCACACGTAGACCGATCGCAAATCTTGTTCGGTCGATAAGTAGACCGTTTACGGTTTTACGAATTTCTTTTATAGGGACTGTCTGAATCTCGTTAATCAACGAGCATTCTTCTAACTCAATTAAGCATTGGTTATTCCCGGCGTTTATTCTCGTATCAATTATTTCGGTTCGAAGAGTAGACGAATCCCTATTTTAAAAATTTTCAGTTTCCCACGTGCATCGCATTGGGCCGTTAAAAGTTGTTAGAATTTTCGTAATATTCAACGATTCTCCGGACTTTATGCAAATTAGAAAAAAATTTTTTTGCTCGAATAAATTTTTACGAAAATTTTGGATAGGTACAGTGGGAATCTTGTTAATCCATCCATGCAAATTCTTATATCACAGATAAAACATTCCTTCAACAAAATCAAGGATCAGTTATTCCCGCCATTTACCGTTGAACAAAATATTTACGGTCAAAGAGTATGCTAATTGTTCTTTCAATTTTTTCATCTATATTTTTAACGTGCATCGCATCGGGCTGTAAGAAATTATCAGAATTCTCGTAAAATTCAACGATTCTCCGGACTTTATGCAAATTAAGGCTCGGCTCAACACGAAAAAATTACACTTGTAGCTTCCTATGCGCATTGCTTTACGGTTATGCACGCTTTTAACACTTATCAGTCAACGTCGATTGCTTTATCCAGTTCGGAACACATTCGTTTCTCTCGACGAGCATTTCTCGCACAAGCAAGAAACTAACAGTCGTTGTTCGTTACTTGAGATAATCAATGGTAATTATCTCAAGCAACGAATGCAATTTAGTTATATTCAACGCGCATTGCTTGACTTGCCACAAAATGTATCGTTTGTTTTTTCCACGCGCATTGCTTGACCGCTGCTAACGTTCGAGTCTCGTAATTTTCCACGCGCATGGCTTGACGGTAGATGATTTATCTATCCCGTTTCCGTCCACGCGCATTGCTTTAATCGGTAAAAAACTTATTTTGTCGTTTCCCCCGAACTTATTTATTGTCTTATGTGACAAGCTACATTCTTATATATTCCACGCGCATTGCTTGACGGTTACGGATGCGTCAATCTTGTTTTCGTCCACGCGCATTGCTTGACTTAATTTACAAGCCAACATTTTTTTTTCTCCCACGCGCATTGGTTACTTCGACAAGGGTAACGTTGCCATTGTTCGAACTTTGAAAAAAAAAAAAAAAAAAAAAAAAAAAAAAAAAAAAAAAATTTTTTTTTAAACGTTCAAAACACGCGTGTATCCGCGCGCCCGTATCACAGCGCTTCGGCCACTGGGGCCTCGTCTCACCGACAAGACGAATCCCCAAGCCAAAGGCTGAGTCCCAACAGATCGCAGCGTGGTAACTGCTCTACCGAGTACAGCACCCCGCCAGGTAACTAAGTCGTCTACAGACGATTCCGAGTCTCGACATCGAACTTATAAAACCCATGATCGACCTTTAGGAGTTAAACTGACTTACGGTGAGATCCCGTAGCCAGCTCGAGTTGCTCCATAAGGCAAACGGGGCTCGTGCGATGGCAGATCCGTGAACCTGCCACCTAGTAGATTTACATTGTTTTGAGCCTTCCGACTCACGAGACTCCTAGTGATATCGTTGCCTCCTTTGACTAGAAAGGATACGGCCTCAGAGGCGTTCAGGCATAATCCCACGGATGGGAGCTTCGCACCACCGGCCGCTCGACCGAGTGCGTGAACCAAATGTCCGAACCTGCGGTTCCTCTCGTACTGAGCAGGATTACTATCGCAACGACGAGTCATCAGTAGGGTAAAACTAAAATGTCTCACGACGGTCTAAACCCAGCCCACGTTCCCTGTTGTCGGGTGAACAATCCGACGCTTGGCGAATCCTGCTTCGCAATGATAGGAAGAGCCGACATCGAAGGATCAAAAAGCGACGTCGCTATAAACGCTTGGCCGCCACAAGCCAGTTATTCCTGTGGTAACTTTTCTGACACCTCTTGCTGGGAACTCTTCAAGCCAAAAGGATCGATAGGCCGTGCTTTCGCAGTCTCTATGCGTACTGAACATCGAGATCAAGCCAGCTTTTGCCCTTTTGCTCTACGCGAGGTTTCCGTCCTCGCTGAGCTGGCCTTAGGACACCTGCGTTATTCTTTTACAGATGTACCGCACCAGTCGAACTCCCCGCCTGGCAGTGTCCTCGAATCGGATCACGCGGGAGTATAAACGGCGATCGACCGAAGTCTCACACCACTCTTACACGCTTGGCTCTAGAACACCGTGACAGCCAGGGACAAAGTCCGCGGCGCACGTGCTCCGCCTAACCGAGTAAGTAAAGAAACGATGAAAGTAGTGGTATTTCACCGGCGATGTTGCCATCTCCCACTCATGCTACACCTCTCATGTCTCCTTACAGTGCTAGACTAGAGTCAAGCTCAACAGGGTCTTCTTTCCCCGCTAATTTTTCCAAGCCCGTTCCCTTGGCAGTGGTTTCGCTAGATGGTAGATAGGGACATTTAATGTCTGTTTGCTCGACCAAAAAGATCGGCAGTACGCGGCCTTGCCCGGTGGGCATTCGCTACAGCTATCTCCATCCACAAGTGGTCCACCCAATTGAACGGTCAATGGAAAAACCCTTTGATTTCCGCTGGCGGTCGTAGCGGAGAGAGCAGTTTGGCTACGGCGGGAACCGAGGCCCGATGATGTGAAGCAGCGCATCACCCCATTGAGGTGGTCGCACCCCGCCGCACTCACGGGGAACCTTGGGAAGGCCTGCTCCCAGCGTTCCGCCCGAACGCTAATCCAGATTTGTAAGGATTAAGGATCAGAGGTTGGGTTCTCTTGAGTTTACGTTTTTGTACAGGATTTGTTTCGTTTACCGGGGTTATGTACGGGAGATTCATGCGTGTAGAGTAGTGTATCTGTTTGTGCGTTATAGTGACTTTGCATGTTGTTCCGACAATTTCGATTATGATTGTGTAGTGTTGTGGTTGAGTGGCGAATCCCTTTGTACCGATCGCGTAGTGTTGTGTTGTTTGTGTAATCTTACGCTAACGCCAGGCCAGCGGGTGGTCCGAGAAGGATACGGGACCGCTAGCCTATCACCAGGGGGTCCGACGTTGCCCCAGCTTGGCGTATTCGTCACACACCCCCGAAAGGGTCGTGCGAGAAGATCCTAAGTTAACACCCGCCCCAATACCCTAGCTGCTCATAAAGAGAGTGCTACTTCAATCTAGCCCACCCCGAGTTAAGCCGCTTCCTCCTGGGACTTGAGGACAAGGGCTTCCTGACAAATGACGGCGAAGACGTTGAAGGCCTCAGCAGACGACACCAATTGGCGCGCTGCGTCATGCCAGTCCCGTCCGTCGAGATAGCACCGCAGAGCTTCTCTCTGGGGCTCGAAGTTGCGACATTCCAGAAGGAAGTGTTGGACTGTCTCCGGCACACCACAGACCTCGCAGTTCGTTCCATCCCCGAGACCCAGAGACTCGAGACGAGCCCTGAAGTTCCCGTGCCCAGTAAGAGCCTGCGTGACATAGTGGCTTGGCCGGAACCAGGCTGCATCTAACCTTTCTCGAACATCCCTAATAAAGGCAAATGTCGTGCGGCCCTTTGGCGAAGCATGCCAACGTGCCTGCCACATTTTAATTACCTGAGCCTTGATGAGTTCCACGGCTTTTTCGGCGTTGCCGTGGATGACGACCCCATTAACGTTCGCATCCCTACCTATTCTGATTTCATACCTAGCTCGGCACTCCTCGAGCAGGAGATCGGCCGGAACGGCTCCTGCGATTACGCAAAGTGCGTCAAACGACGCCGTCGGATAGGCGGCCGTCGTACTGATCAAACTATCCCTCTGCACCGAACGAAGTGCGCGGAGATCACGACCCGTGCAACGATCCGACCAACCCGCCGCGGCGTAAGCCACAGTTGGGAGGAAGACTCCATTGTACACGGTCCTGAGAGCTCCGAATCTAAGGCCCCAGGTTGCCCCTGCCATACGCCCTATTCCGCCCATAAGGGCACCCATCTTCTGTCTTAAGTACGCACAGTGCGTCCTAACCCCGAAATATCTATCGAAATGTACCCCCAGGTACCTGACGCTATTCTTGAATTTAATTCGCGAGTCACCGATTCTAATCACCGGGGGTCTATTAACTAGGTCGAGCTTCCTCGGTTGGCGACGGACGCGTTGGGGATAGTTACCCCCCCCCCCCCCCCCCTTCTTCCTACTTGGGCGGGACGATTCCACACATTTTTCAGAACAATCGCTTCAGTTTTCTTTTCAGAAAGCTAAAGCTTGGCCGACGCACACCAGCTAACTATTCTATCAACGATAACCTGCGCCCTATCTTCTATTAACGTACGGGAATTACCCGTGACGAGAACGAGAAGATCATCTGCGTATGCGACAAAATTGTTCGGAGCCATCTCCTGGAGGATTTGAAGAAGCTCGTCAAACATAAGGTTCCAGCAGGTGGGACCGAGGACGGAGCCTTGTGGGCAACCCCTCGTGGCCTGTTTGGATACCTTGGTATTACCGATGGAGATCTGCACCGTTCGATCGTCGAAGCACCTCGAAAACGTTCTTAGGGCATTCTCTTTGACGAAGACCGGCAAGGACCAGTCGCGTTTTCGCACGACTGGCCCTGCGTGAAGCCGAACTGTCGGTCGAAATCTTGCCCTGGGGCCATCGCGCTTTCCGTGAGACGGACCTTCATGACTTTTTCGAAGAGCTTACCTATCACCGGGAGAAGGCAGATTGGCCTGTAGGATTTCGGGTCCTTCTCGTCCTTCCCAGGATGCTTTAGGAGGATTCTGAGGGTTCCCTTCTTCCAGGTCGAGGGAAAGACGCCCCACTGAAGGCACCCGTTGAATTGCCGGACCAGTTAATTTGAAATAATCGGAAAAGCTTTCTTCAGCACTTCACCCTCAATGAGATCGAGTCCCGGAGCCTTTCCATTCTTCACAGTACGGAGAGCCTTCGTGACTTCCTCTATGGTAATGAGGGGGGAGTCGGGAGTGTCCAGTGCAAGACGCGCACCTTCTCTCACTGCCCGCTGAGGGGCGGTATCCTCTTCCGCACAATCATTGGGGACGTGCGTGTCCAAGAGGCAGCTGGCGGTTTCTTCCATGTCCATTGTGGCCCTGTCGTTACACCGGAGCGTGCTAAGAACGCTCTCGACTCGGAGTTTTTCCGCTTGGAGCTTCTAAACGATGCCCCAAGGGTCCGAGTTCCCGTGCGATGTGACGAAGTTTCTCCAGCTCGCGCGCTTAGCATCCCTTACCGCGTGGCTGTAGTGCATTGAAGACCGACGGTACGACAGCAGCTGCTGGTGATATTCGGGGCCAGCGCGATCTACCCCCTGGACAGTTCGCCTTTTGCGGTACACGGCTCTTTTAAGGATCGTAAGGGCGGGTGTCCACTATGGGTTGGACCTAATAAAACGTTTCTTCCTAGGCATCGACGCTGTACAGGAAGCCGTGAGGGCATCTGTCAGGGTTTGCGCCATGTTATCTACATCTTCCTTGGATTCCAGCTCAAGAACCTCCAACCGAGTTCGAACGAGATCCCAAAGAGCCCCGGAAAACCGGTTCCAGTCAGCCCGCTTAATGTTGAACCGGCTGGGGGTAGATAGGGACAGTGGGAATCTCGTTAATCCATTCATGCGCGTTACTAATTAGATGACGAGGCATTTGGCTATTTATAATTTATTCTCCATGGATTCCGCATGGATACGGTTACAAATGCAACAGGAATTCAAACAATGATTGTTTTCATTACACATATACATTTAAATAGTGGGGAAGGTTTGATGAGGCGAGGGGCTGAATACGTTCTCGCAGAACGATGCTTCGACTTTATCATTGCTAAATCATAAGGTGATATCCTACACGAGTTACATTGGCTACGGCTTGGCCTTAACACAGTTCCATGACCGTCTGTAATACTCCCCCTGACTTTGTTAGAGTCTCTGTTCCGTTGGCCGAGCAGAGAGGGGCGCTCGACTTAGATGCGAGTTCGGCAAGGTGGGGCACCGAGACTCGAGGGGCTCTCGTCTTCGAATCACCGGAGGTCGGGGGGATAGTCTGTTCGTCGGCCGAGCAGAGAGGGGCGCTCGTTACCCCGTCGTTACGTTCCTCTTTACTGGCCAGGTGCCATTGTCGTCATCTTGTTGAAGCGGGCAAAGTTTGAGTGGGACCCTTGGAGGACTCGCGTTGTTATTCCCCTCAGCGTCGACTTCGATAGGCCAAAGCCCCCAGGTACCTATCCGTCTCTTTCGCCCAGACTCCCCTCCATGATATTGTGACGGCTTCCACTGTGATATTCGCGGGAGACACTCCTGTGTCCTCCGCAATTTGTGCCATCAATGAACGGTTCTCCGCGTAATACCGCTTTTTAACAGCATTTGTTTCGCTTAGCGGGCCTTCCTCCAGAGACCACTTGGCAGTCGATGACGTGGGTGAGCGCCCCCTTTGTTGCCACGATGTCCGGTTTTCTTCGTCCTTCTGGAGTGTTGTACACCTTTTCGACGGTGACTGCAAACTGTTTCCGGCGGAGGGCATCCGCAAGCATTTTAACAATTGCATCATGCCTTTAAATCCGTCCCCCGTGTGTGCGATGACACTCTTGGATGATGTGGGCCGTCGTTTCACCTCCACCGCATCCAGCTCGGCACATCACGTTCTGGCCACCCCGCCGCGTACCTCGTGTTGTCTGTACTCTTGATTTTAGAGCATTTATCCGAGTTCTGACGTTTTCTACCCACTGCCGGGCCGGAATGCGAACGTAGTCGTCTTTTTGCCAGTCTGTGGCGAACTCTGAGTTCTTGCACTCCCGAAGCTCCCAACTGTCCACAGAGCTATGCAGTTCCCTACTCCAGTTCTTTGCCTTCAACGAGGCTTGGGCACACCAGGCACGAAGTTTCCTGACGTATGAACTCGATCTTGCCGCCCTCGCCGGGGCCAGGGACGAGTTGCCGAGGTTTTCCAGTCTTTTGCATTTGACTGCCGGGAACATGCATTCCAGCGATGTCACTCCGAGGCCACCTTCCTTCACTAAAGCGTGGAAAAAGGCCACTGGTGTGTCGTTTGGTAGTCGTAGCCAGGCTCTTACCGCCTTCCTAATTTGCTTGTCAAGCCTCCTTAAATCCCCGAATGTCGTTTTTCCAAGCACCAAGGTGTGCGTTGCTCTCGGTAGAAGGTAGGTTTCTAGAATACGTAAACGTTGTTGTGGTTTCAGTGGTGCTGCCTTTACCCGGTTAAGCGCATCTTTAAAGTCGGCAGTTAAAGTCACGAGGCCCCTCCAGTCGAATGATACTCCAAGGTACTTCCACTGCTCGAGCACCTGCAGCTGTGGGATTGGATGGTCACCCACTCTGAAAAGGTTCTCCGTCACCACCTTGATCTTTTTGTCCCGACCTGAAGGTACGAGCGAGAGCGCCGAGCACTTTGCTGGCATGATCGTTAGGCCATAGCTTTGCAGGACTTTGTTGACGGTGCATCACGATCGCTGAAGACCTTCGTCCGTGCCAGCCAGCAGGACCAGGTCGTCTGCGAACGCCAGTGCGTTAATATTTGTCCCGTTGACTCCTACTCCTATGACCGGCAGATGGCGCTCCAGCACCTCGTCGATAATCATGTTAAACAGGAAGGGCGATAGTGGGTCCCCTTGTCTTACGCCACGTGCCGCCCGTATTGGGTTCGATGTTTGACCCTGAACCTCTAAGATCGTCGATGACGCTGCATAGGTTCCGTCCATATACTCGACGAACTCCTCTGGCATTCCCTTTTTTCTCAGTACGTGCTTGATACCTTGGTGGTTCACCGTGTCAAACGCTTTTCGCACATCTAGCGTCGCTATATGTAGTGGGGTAAGGTTATCCCTAGCCCCGTGTATGGCCGCTGCAAGGACGTAGATGTTTTCCTCTACTCCGTCGGATTCGATGAATGCCCTTTGTCTTTCGTCTAGCATGCTGAGGCCCGCTATTCTTTTTGCTAGGATCTTGTGCAAATGCCGAAGAACTACTGATGCAATCGAAATCGGCCTAAAGAGCGATGGCTCCTGAGCTCCCGGTTTCTTTGGGATTAGCACTGTCCTTGAGTCGCGCCACCGTTTCGGAATACGGCCAGCTAGTAGCATGGTATTAAATACGATCGCCTGAGTCTCCGGGGTGACTTTGCTGCGCCAGTCAGCGACTGTGAGCCCGTCTGGTCCGGCTGATGTTCTCGACGGAGGGTAGCATTTCGTGAGCTCCTCTGATGTTTTCGGAGCCCACACCCCGTTGCACCGGTCACTTGTTGCACGCGTAAGAGGGTCGTCCAGCCCGAATGGTGTCGAGGCTTCCTCAAAGATCCCTCTCCAATATGCCTCCTGAACCGCCATCGAGAGCTGCGGTCCACTGCTACTATCTCCGTCTAGCACTTTCCTCGCTGCCTTCGACTGGTTCTTCCCCCAAAGTTTTTGGAGTGCCTTGTACTCGCTACGTCGTCTGCTTCTCCCCGACTGGTTTTCGCTGGCATTGTCCATCGGTCGTTGTTGTCTCGGACTTTGTTGGTAGGGGAAGACCTCCGCAGCCCATTCCTCAAGTGCTCTCTCCGGATCCCCGCCTGCCATTGTCGTATTGATCGCAGTCAGAATACTTCTTGCTCCGATGTCTTCGGTCGGTATGCGCGATTTTGCCTCGCTAAGCCATTCGTAGAGCCTACCACGTAGATTTGCTTCGGGCTCGACGGTTTGTTCCTGGCTCCGTGTGCTTAGGTCTTCTCGCATGTCTTCGACGTGATCGCTTCCGTCGACCAGACTTCTCGGTACTTGATCCTCGCCGTTACTCCGACCTGCTGACGAATCATCTTCAGCCGTCTCAGCCGGTGTCTCCTGTTCTGGTGCCGCTGGCGTATCAGCCCGTCCGGCTCGTTTTTTTGGCCTTCGCCCCTCCGGCATTCCCTCTCGTTGGTCTGCGATGGTCTGCCTGACCTCCACTAGAGCGTTGCGGTACCGAGCGCTTTTTTTCTGTCCTTTTACAGCTTCCGCAGTTCTCTTTCCGTTGCATCGGGCGACGAGATAATCGAGAAGTACCGGCACGTCGTCCGGTGCCATCGCCTCTTTCCACGCCAGCAGCCGGATTTCTTTGTCTGTCCATCGCTTCTTCTTTCTTGCCGTCGAAATTCCGGCATTGAACTGAACCGGGTGAGCTCGTTGCCGATGTACCCCAAGGCCTATGCACGTAGGAAAGTTCCTCCCACACTCCCGACACACGAATCCTCCCGGTTGGTCTAGCTCCAACCGTTCTGGAGGCTCGTCAGCCCCTCCTCTCATCCTGAGGGGGAAACTATCTTGCTCGCCAGAGGGAGGTACGGAGGTACCTTCTCTACTTCAATTACTCGGGATTAATGTGTTACTGGCGAGTTGCGCACCCTGCGGTGCTGAAGCAGTGCTGCTCCAAGGTTGGTCATTACTTTGAGTATCGCGTTTACCGCGGCCGGATTGATGTACGGAGATCTTCGGGAGCACCATTTCTGGCTCCGGCAGGGGACCACCCCTTGCTCCCGAACTCCCGCCACTATGCCCTCTTCCGCAGGCCACCCGGTCGTCGCGCCCCATCTCATCCATCATAGTTCGTCGATCGTACTCGGTTCTCTAGCTGTCGGACCAATAACGGGCACATCTTCCCGTCCGTGGCGGAGTGCCCGGTGTCACGAAAATTATGCGCACTGCAGTTGAAGCACCTCGGTGGTTTGTCTAATAAGTTGCACGCACTGTTTCGATGTTCACCAGCGCAATGTCCGCAAATTTCCTTCTCGTTCCCGCACTCGCGCGCAAAGTGGCCAATCCCCAGGCACTCGAAACATTCTACGATATAAAAGTGGTCGTTGAACGAACAGGAGAGCCAGGACACGTAAACTTTTCCTTGCGCTGTCAGTTCCGCCCGGTCCCGAGGTGACAATTCGATTACCCACGTCGTCGTCCTGCGGTTGTTCGCCTTGAATTGATATACCGCTCTCAGCTCGGCCTCGTCTTGAAGGTGGTTATCTCTTATGAGCATTTTAACTAGCTCTTCCGCCTTTGTTTCAGAAGGAATTCCATGCACCGCGATCCGTGGGTTAACCTTTTTCCGTTGCCTTACCGTGAGACCTGCTGCAGCCAAGGCCGTCGACTTCGTCAGTTTTTCCAGGTCTACTTTTGATGCGCCAATTTTTACTCCGTTGCCAGGTAACTTCACCACTCTCTCCACCAATAGATCGTAGTCAATCGGGTTGATTACCCGCATCACAGCGCTTTTTGTCTCGTATGATGACTTAAACCTGCCTTTCGCGCTCTCTTCAGGCTCTATGAAGAAGGTGACGGAGTCTTCGATTTGGATATCCGGTGCTCCCGGGACCTGGATTCTCTCCTTCTCACTCTTGACCTCCGTCCAGCCTGCCGTGACGGATGCGAAGGTTCGCTGCCCATCTCCACTCGGGCGCGCTCGCAAAGCCTCGTTTACTGCCAATCTGACTCCCTTGTCGACCACTTCCTTAAGTGCGGAGCCCTGTCCTGACACAGCCTTGTTCACCTCCGCGATCATGCTCCTCTCGGTCGTCTGGATTTTCTCCATCTTTGCCTCTAGCGACGAATCGATCGCTGCTCGAACTAACCCTCTTATAGCGCCCTCCTGCTCTGCCATTGTATCGGTTATTGCGCTCCTTACTATCGTTTGGACCATCTTGATTTGCGCGTCCATTTTGCTTGACGTGCTCGTAACGATTTCGTTTTTTACTTGACTTACTACGGCCTCGACGACTCCGCGTTCGCGTAGAAGTTCTTTGTACGCGACGACTAAACGGTGGGAAATGTTGCCCATTCCCGAGATGTTGTCCGAAATGACCTTCGGCTTGTCGCCAGCTTTGATCCCGACCGTCGCTTTCCTCAGTTGGCTCATGTGCACATTAACCTTCGTCTGTAACGTGTCCACTTGGTGTGCGCTCATCGGCACCTCTCCAAGCACCGCGGGTATAACGTCGGATGGCGACTACCTCGGCCTTTTCCTACTTGAGAACTTCGATGTCTTCGGTGTCTTCGGTGTCGTCCTGGAGCCTGTCGCTGGAGCTGTTTCATGATCAGTCGCGTCGTCAGCCCCACTACTGCCGTGTCCTGTCGTCGACATGTTCGTGACGTGACCTCCCGCCCTCAGCCAGAGCTTGAGGCGATTGGCCCAGTCAGCCGTACGATCGACGTCCGCAATGCGATAAGGGACTGGGTGCGGCAATCGTCGAGTTCCAAGGTCGCCACTGCTATCAGAGGGAGAGCTGCTCTCCCCCCAGTTAGAAAGGAGCTTCCACTCCAGCTGTGCACGACTGGTAAGTTCGTCGGTCGAGCGTCCCGCAATAGTATCGCTAAGCCCGCCCCTTGAGAATGCTGACCCGCCTCGCAGCTACGTGCTCCTTTTGGCCCTTGTTGTTACGCGGCGCCTTAGAGGAGACAACCCGCACTGCACGTTCGAGGCTGCCAACGTCTGTCGTAGGGTGGACTGATAGATGGATTCCGTATAGATATTTGCCGGCCGGGAGATAGCCGGAGTCTAGCAGGCTCCAGCAGGCTCTGTCGGTGGCTTCAGTGCCGTGTTACCCTCTGACCCCAGTAGCTCGAGAACCAGGGGTCGTACGAGACCCCCGGATGGAGGGTTGTGATCCCCTTACCACCCTCTGTTACCTCCCAAAAGTGGTCAGCCACTGGTACCGAAAAGTAGGGAAAGGCCCAGTGTGTGACATATCCCGGCTATGTATAAGGGAGCAAGTGTGCCAATTGACCCCAGAAGTGGTATTTCGAAAACTAGCGGTCGTAGGCGACCCCCGATAGTACAGTTGTTACCAGCTGCTCACCCCCTCTCACGCCACGAAAGTGGTAAACCACCGATTTTTTCCGAGTTTTTACCAAGTTTTTAACGAGAATTGACGAGTTCGATGAATTTCACGAGTTTGACGAGTTTAACGAATTATTGCGAATCCTAACGAATTCGGCCGAGTTATTAACGAGTTTCCAACGATTCGCGCTGGGAGCGCTTCGGACAGCTGCGTCCGTGACGTCACGTCCGGTTCAACACCACTAGGTCTCGCAATACGGGTCCGCCTTAAGCAGGGGAGCCCATGATTGATAACCACTGGGTGGCCCCCGGAGCCGTGAACGGATAGCCACTGGCTTCGACGAGCAAGATGGACGCCGCTCTACGCTCACAACACGGGGAATTATCGATGTTTTCACACGATGATAACTTTTTATATCGCGCACGGAAAAATGCACACGATAGCGTAACTTGTTCGTTAGC
>CAXAQZ010000010.1:365000-372500 GCA_963971145.1 Sussaba pulchella | reverse complement strand
ACAGGCTACCGCGCAGAGTAATATTATGACGGCGATCGTCCCCGTACCCAAAGCGAGTGACATAGTAATTTTGGGCTTTTCGTTTAAATTGTCTCTAATTTTTTGTATTTTAAGTCCGATATTTCGCAGTTCGTTTGGGTTGCGGAATATATTTTTTAGGGGCACAGGGGGCACTGGTACGGTGTTGGACGATGTCCTCTCGATGTCGGAGAGCGTGAGGTTCCCGGGGGGAAGATAGTCGTCGGTAACCATCTGGGTGACCTTTCTTCCCGTCCGGACACTGAACCCTCGGGCGGTTACAATACAATTACCAGTCAAATCCAATATGCCTGTCCCTATCAATTTTTCGTGTTTTGCAGGTTGGTCGTAGCAATCTATTGTGATTAGATCGTCGGTCGGCGCGACGTACAACCACTTTCCTTGTTGTGACATGGTTGTCACGAGCGTATGCGTAAGGCTTGCTACGCGTTTGTTGCAATTCATTGCTCCTTCTTTTTCGATTTTTCCGTAGATTTGTACTTCGCACGGCGCGTCGTCGTTGATCGGGCTCGTAGCGTGCGTGGGGGCGCATATCCACTGTTGGGGCAAATTTTTGCAAGCCTTTAGGTCTTCTGAAGTTGTGTGGATGTAGGTACAGCTTTCCCTGTTGGCCACCACGAGTTCCTCGGTCGTGTCGAGGTAGTGGTACGTATTTCCTACGTTGCGTGTGGGTAGTGGGTACACGCGGTTTACTCGAAATTTCCGTTGTCCGAGTAGTGGTATTTCCAAGACGGTGACTATGGTCCCGTTCACGTAGTACGCGTGGACATCCGATACTCGCAGTATCGCCGGGACGTGGTGTCGTTTGAGCGTAGCGGGGAAGGTGCTGCCGGGCGGAAAATAGGGGAGTGCGGCGGTGAGATATCTCACGACCTTGCGTGGTGGGAGTACCGTGAGGCTCACTTTCCCTCTTTCCGCTTCCGTCACTACTCCTTTCAGCTCCCGCACGTCTCCGTGTAGCCCTTCCGCGTACAGGCTTACGGCGGTCAGAGTTTCGTCTAACCGTCGAGTCCGGGTGGCGTCATCTATTTGCGCCACCATCCAGCCTGTGACGCGGGTGACCATGTCTTGGAGTCGGATTTCGTTTTGTTGAATGTTTTGCGCGGTCGAGTTGAACAGCTCGAGCGCGGCATCCACTACATGGAGTTGGTCGTTGATCGCGTCTTTCATGGTTTTTCGATCGTTGCGGAGCTCGTCTATTTCGGCTCCGATTTTTTCGGCGTCGTTCGCATCCATGTTTCCGGTAATGAACCGGATGGCCGGGCCGAGGCCATTTGCGAGACCTCTTTTGGGTCTTGCGATCGTCGACCCTAGTATGTCTTCGATGGTTTCGAGACCCGTATGTATTTTTTTGATTTCCCTTGTTACGGTTTCGTTGACCGCTCGACAGAGATAATCGGGCGCTTTGAGTTCGTCACAACTCGTCAGTAGCTCCTGCAGTATTTTCGATACGGTGCTACATCGTCTTATTACGGGTTCATCGTGCAGGGCTATCGCCAGACTCCACGTCGTTTCTGTCGACGTCAGCGTTCCCAGGTCTTCGTAGTATATACCCGGCTGATTTCGGAAGGGTGTTATCGCGTAAGTCGACACTGCTTTAGATACCCGGGCCTGCGTGAGTAGCAGCAACCTGCAAGGGTTTTTTTTTCTTTATTATTACGATAGCGTTTTCTCCCACTACTGTTGGGTCGCTTAATTATGGGATTGCGTCTCCTAATCCCTTTATTCTAAGTCATTATACCGCCAAGTGTCACGGAGAACGACTGCTCAACTCGCTTCCTGCTGAAGAGGAAGAATCCGATGGGTTTCTTTCCCCTGCGGAGGTTATCGAAGGGTTGCTGGTACGTTGGGTTTTTTTTTCTTTTTCCCCTTTTTTTTGTTTCGCTAGGGGAACGCTCGGAGATGAAAATTTCTTTTTTTTTTGCTTTACAGCCCAACATTCCCGGGAGGTCAGATTTTCAGGAGTCGTACTTTTGGTTTTGGTACGAGGAGTGGGACCCGGAGAAAGTCGTCCGGGTTTTGTACTACCTGTTCCGGCGCCGGGTCATCCAAGCCCGGCGAATCCTGTTGCGCTTATGCACTGAGGAGATGTGGTCCGGGCCATGCCCCTTTGGGCTGCGCCGGCTCTTCCTCGAGGGCTAAGGGTGGACTCTGATAATGATTTAAAAAAATTTTCTTTCCACCGGCCGATGTAATATTTTTCCTGTTTCCATTGTAGTTTGCGTCGTAATAATTTTCCTGTAATACATTTAGCATTTTTAACGGAGCAGGAGGTGGTTTATTTTTATTTCGTGACCTTCCCCTGCTTTCCTTGGGCTGTGCCGGTAGCGGTGGTCTTCTGAGACCGCCGGCACGAGCCTCTCCGTTCCCTCCGTCGTTCGATTAGAGGTCTACGGCGGGCTTGAGACGGTTTGCATGCACCGTCTGTTTCTTACGCCCCTTTTGTATTACGTATGTGACGGGGGCGGGGCGTTCGACTATTAGGTACGGGCCCGCCCACTTGGGGCTGAGCTTCGCGGATCGGCCCCGCCTTATGGCTTCGTCGCGTAACAGCACGCGGTCCCCGATTTGTAGTGACGGTGGGCGGGTATTCTCGTCGTAGTCTTCTTTTGCCCTCCCTTTCGCGTAGATTAGGTTCTCGCGGGCTATGCTCCAGGCGGCGCGGAGCTTCTCCCTTAGCTCACTGACGTAGTCGTCGTAGGTGTATGTAGAGCGGGGGGCTTGGCGAACAGCCGTCGGTAGTTCTGCCGTTCGCCCGTATACCAACTCGTAGGGCGTGAGACTCGTGGCGGTATGCGGCGTCATGTTGTATGTAAACATAGCGTAGGGGAGCCAATTATCCCAATCCGCTTGTTCCTCGTTTATGAAATGACGCAGGTACTCCGCGAGGGTGCGATGCGACCTTTCCAGGGCCCCGTTGCTTTGGGGATGGTAAGCTGTCGTTTGGATCTTTTTTATCCGTAGCAACCTGCATACTTCCTTGAAGGTTGCGCTAAGGAAGTTCGTACCTTGGTCGGATAATATTACCGCCGGGGTGCCGTACTGGCAGATCACGTTTTCCACAAGGGCCCTTGCTATGGTGGGGGCCTCCCGGTTTGGTACCGCCATTGCCACACTGTATTTTGTTGGCGCGTCCTGAAACGTGAGAATATATTTATTTCCTCGCTCGGTTTCGGGCAGGGGACCGACAATATCGACAGCGGTTTTTTCGAATGCGGAGCTGGGAGTATCGGTAATTGTCATCGGTGCTTTCGATTGCCTGCTGAGTTTATTCTGCTGGCACTTTAGGCATGCGGAAATATAGTTTTCTACTTCTGCTCTCAGACCGGGCCAATCGTATTTTATTTTGATCCGTTTTACCGTCCTCTTAACTCCCTGGTGGCCTCCGAGGGGCGCGTCGTGGTACTCTTTTATTATGCGGGGGCGTTCGTCCGCCCCTGGGCATTGGAGTACGAGCGGGGCCCCAGCGGTTTCGCCCCCGTCGCTGTCGCCTTCGCCGGTCGAGCTATGCGAGGAGCGTGCCTCTCTGTCGCTCTTGCTGCCGCGGTCCTCTCCGTCGCACCGCTGTGGGTGCGCGCCGTCTCCCCTACCGGGTTCTTTATCCTCTGCGTCCTCCGTCTTATCCCTACTTTTCCGGCCGGCTCGCTTACCGCGCGGCTGGGGAGTCGGAGAGCAAGGTCGAGCATTGTCTGACGTATTGCCGTCTCTTACCTGCTTCGTCTCTCTCTCGCGCTCGTTGGCTTGAGCTCGAGTGCCCGCGCAGATACGGCTCAAGGCGTCGGCGGTCGAGTTTCGTTTGCCGGCCTTGTACTCTACGTCGAACTCATGCTCCGATAATTTGATTTTCCATCGCATGAGCCTCGAACCCGGGTCTTTTACCCGAAACAACCAGGTGAGGGGTTGTCGGTCTGTTACCACCGTGAACCGAGTTCCATAAACGTACGGTCTGAACTGAGCTATACCCCATACGATTGCGAGTAACTCTTCCTCCGTCGTGGTATAATTTCGCTCTGCTTTTGACAACGTTCGGCTCGCGTAGCATATCGGTAGATCTTCCCCTATTTTACCCTGGGACAGTATCGCACCTATTGCCTTGTCCGAAGCATCCGTTGTAACAATGAACGGCTTTTCAAAGTCCGGATATTGTAATACCGGAGCCGTGGTCATCGCTTCTTTTAATTTTTCAAATGCTTCGTCTCGTACGGCTGTCCACTCGAACGCTGTGTCTTTTCGTATCAGCTCGGTTAGTGGTTTCGCGATTTTAGAAAAGTCCCGGATGAATTTACGGTAATACCCGGCTAACCCGAGGAAGGACTGTACTCCTTTCACGTTTACCGGTATGGGAAAATTTTTAACGGCGGCTATCTTTTCCGGGTCCGCCCTTACACCGTTCTCGGAGATGATGTTTCCGAGATAATGCGTTTCTTTACGCAGTAGACGGCATTTCGCGGGCTGGAGGACGAGTTTTGCCTCTCTCAGTCGCTGAAAAACTTCACGTAACCTCTCGTTATGCTGATTTAGTGTGGTGCTGTGGACGACGATGTCGTCCAGGTACACGTAGCATTTTATCCCGTCTAAGCCGGCTAACACGGAATTCATAAGTCTCTTAAAGGTGGGGGGAGCATTCTTTAACCCGAAAGGCATTCGCGTATACTCGAAATGGCCTTGTGGGGTGAAAAAAGCGGTTTTTTCTCGGTCTGATGGCGCCATGGGGATTTGATGGAATCCCGAGGCGAGATCTAACGTCGAGAAATACCTAGCTCGTCCCAGCTGATCTAGTATTTCCGTGATATTCGGCAGCGGATAGGAGTCACCGACGGTGACTTCGTTGAGTTTACGGAAGTCAACGACTACCCGTAGTCGTCGCACGCCGTTCGGATCCGGTTTCTTCGCGACTACGAGTAGAGGAGCGTTCCATTGGCTCTTACTCGGTCGGATTATACCGTCCGCCAGCATTTCTTCGGTTTGTTTTTCGACTTCTCTTTTGTGAGCTTCGGGTAGTCTGTAGGGGTGCACCTTTACCGGGAGCGCTCCGTCCCGTAGGAGAATCGTATGTTCCACCATGTGTGTGCATGGCAGCTTATCTCCGGGAAGGTGGAAGATGTCCTCGTAATCGTCAACTAGTTTCATTGACAATTCCTCCTCTTCCCCGTTGAGATGGGAACGATCGAGCTCCCGCCGTAGCTGTTCGAGCCGTTCCGTGCCTCGCCCCGCTCGGATCGTATTTACTCCGAGCGCGACGGCCTCGCTCTCGCTTACCGGCTCGAGTTGCACGATGGGTTGTTGCACCACGCGCGCCCCGTCGATCGTATTTACGAGGCTTACTAGGCATGTGTTGCCGGACGGCGGCGTGATGCACGATCCCATTATTACGTCCGGTGTTATTACTTGTTTTTCTACAAACCCCACGAATTTACTTGCGGTTTTTGCGCGTACGATTGTTTCGCTACGTGCAGGCAGTGTTACCTTAATTGCTCCGTCAAACAGGGGCATCGTATGGCCATAGATTTTTATTGTTTCGCCACCAAAAATACCTACTTTGTGTTTGCGAATGAAATCCATGCCTAAGATGCCCTGGACGGGTAATGACACGTTTTGTGCCACTACATAGAACGGGTGTTGTACTATAACCGCTGGCACCCCAAGGGCTATTAACGCTACGCCCTTGGGACGGAATTTCCTACCCGATATGCCTTCGAGTTCGACGGTACATCCGTCGACGACGGTGCCTGGCTGCAGGCAGTTTTCCCGTATCACGCAGCATTGCGCTCCGGTATCGGCTTTTAACGTTAGCACGCCTTCCGCCGCGCTCGGTGCTTCTATTACGAAGTCGTTCGATGCGTTACTCTAGGGGAGGGTGACGGAAAGCGTTTTTAAAGGAGTCGAGTTGCCCCTGACCGTCAGCGTGTGAAGGCTCAGGGTCCCTATCGTTCTTCTATCGTCTGGTGCTGCTCCCTTATTGTTTTGGGGTGCATTTTCATTCCTTTATCCGTTGCTTGAGCCTTCTTGACCGGCTGAGGACTGCGCTGGGCCGTTGTTCGTCTTGTTAGCCTGATCCCTTAAGCGCTTACGGCACTCTTGGTAATTATGGCCCTTTCTTTTACAATAACCACATACCACGTCTACTTGGTTTACAGCACGGGTAGGCTCCGGCAAGTTGGTGCCTCCGGTTCGCTGTGTGCCATTCCGGCTCACGTGCCCGGCCTTGCCGCCGGTGTAACAAGTCCTGTTGTTGTTATCTTTGGATTGTTGTGTTGTATTTTTACGCTGTCCTTGTCCCTGCGCCGCTCCCATAACCTTTTGACTGATGGCTTCGGCTATTTCTATGGCTGCGACGGCGGATTCGTGGAGGGTCGCACAATTTCGCGCCCGCACGAGTACCTGCACTTGCCCCGTGAGACCATTCTCAAACGTGGCTTGTGCGCATTTCCGGATCGATCCCTCGATAGCTTGCGCGTTTCTCTGAGACTCATTTTTGGTCAGCCTATTTACCAGTTGAGACGTGATCGTCTCTAATCGCGTCGCGTATGCTGCGACGCTTTCTCCTTGTCCTTGACGTGCTGTGTTTAACTCCAATTGCAGGGCTGACAGTGACTTTCGCTGTCCATACAAGCCCTCTGATATGGTACGGAGTTCCGCGAAGGTAAATATATTTTTGTGCATCAGATCCATAGCCGCTCTTCCCTTGATCCGATTTCCGAGGACCATCTCGAGCAGTCCGCTGTGCTCCTTATAATCCACCCGTCGGCACGCGGTCTCGCAAGACCGGAGGAAGTATTGCAGTTCGTCTGCGCTACCTCCGTGAAACGGATCTATGTACTTAGGGGCGTGCCACAAGGGCATCATCCCCGGTCGTCGTTCCGCGGAATTTCTTCGGCCCCGTAGGGGTTCTTCCTCGGCTCGGTACCGTTGTAATTCCTCGCCTTGCTCCCTCAGTTTCGACTGGAGTGCCCTTATCAGTTCCTCAGGGTTGCCGTTGACTTCGCGGAGGGTGGCTGCGGTACTTCCCCGATACGATGGCCCTACCTGCGTCAATCTGGCGCGACGGCGGTCGAGCTCGCGTTGCAGGGCCGCAACAGCATCGCGCTCGTCCAGACGGCTGTCGTCCGGCGGCGTCGGGTTCCTTGTATGCCGACGCGGAGGAGGAGGAATCCCGTTTTGCGTTTCTCCGGAAGGGAGCACGGGGGTGGTTATCGGCCTCGGCAGAGGGAGGCCTGCGTTTCGAGCCATGACTGCTATGTCGTCCTCGATCATCTGTCCCGAGACAGGTCGCGAGAAAGTGTCTCTGGGGTTCTCGAACTCGTGTTCCGAACCGTTATTTGTGTATTCGGCAAACGAGGTACCCCGTCGTACGTTTACTCCTTCGCGACCGTCCGGGTTTCGCGGGGTTATACGAGTCTCGTCCGCAGGTGGGGGTGTCCCGGAGGGCGGTAAGGAGCCCAGCGCTCGGTTAACCGTTGC
>CAXAQZ010000010.1:287500-360000 GCA_963971145.1 Sussaba pulchella | reverse complement strand
GTTTGTAGAATAATAAGAGCATTAAAATTATTCCAGGCGTAGACCGATCGGTTTTTCTGAAATTCGAAAAAAAAAAAAATTTTCTACATGAAACGCGAAAACCATTTTGACCTAAAATTTATTCTAATAAATTGATGAAAAAAAATGGTATCGAAAAACGAAAGAGGAATTAAAAATCCACACGTAGACCGATCGCATGGACATTGAGTTGACGCGTGGACCGATCGCACTCGGAAATAATCCACACGTAGACCGATCGCATGTACATTGAGTTGACGCGTAGACCGATCGCACTCGGAAATAATCCACGCGTAGATCGACCCTAACCAGAGTTGTTCGACGCGTAGACCGATCGCTTTCTCGAAAAGTAAAAGAACATAACTTTTTTCTTATCGCATTAACGTAACAATCAATATCAAAACGTGCTTAAAAATATTTTTTTCAAATTATTTTTCCATCGGAATGAAATGAATAAACCTTAAATTTTTACCCGTAGATCGACCGCCTTTTCTTAAACCCAAAATGAATAAAAAAATTCGTTTGTAAATCAATACGAACATTAAAATTATTCCAGGCGTAGACCGATCGGTTTTTCTGAAATTCGAAAGAAAAAAAAAAAATTTTCTCATGAAACGCGAAAACCATTTTGACCTTAAATTTATTCTAATAAATTGATGAAAAAAAATTGGTATTGAAAAACGAAAGAGGAATTGAAAATCCACACGTAGACCGATCGCATGTACATTGACTTGACGCGTAGACCGATCGCACTTGGAAACAATCCATGCGTAGACCGACCGCGACCGGAGTTGTTCGTAGACCGATCGCTTTCTCGAAAAATGAAAAAAACATAACTTTTTTCTTATCGCATTAACGTAACAATCAATATCTAAACGTGCGTAAAAATTAAATTTTTCAAATTATTTTTCCATCGAAATGAAATAAATAAACCTTAATTTTTTACCCGTAGATCGACCGCTTTTTCTTAAACCCAAAAAAAAAAAAATTAGTTTGTAAAATAATCAGAACGTAAAAATGATTCTAGGCGTGGACCGATCATTCTTTTTGAAATTCGAAAAAAAAAAAATTTCTTTTCATGAAACTCGAAAACCATTTCGACCTGAAATTTATTCTAATAAATTGATGGAAAAAAATTGGTATCGAAAAACGAAAGAGGAATTGAAAATCCACACGTGGACCGATCGTATGTACGTTGAGTTGACGCGTAGACCGATCGCACTCGGAAATAATCCACGGGTGGACCGACCGCAACCAGAGTTGTTCGACGCGTAGACTGATCGCTTTCTCGAAAAGTAAAAGAACATCACTTTCTTCTCATCGCATTAACGTAACAATAAAAAAAAAAAAATTTCTTTTCATGAAACGCGAAAACCATTTTGACCTGAAATTTATTCTAATTAATTGATGAAAAAAAATTAATACCGAAAAACGAAGAAGGAATTTAAAATTCACACTTCGACCGATCGCAAATCTTGTTTGGTCGATAAGTAGACCGTTTACGGTTTCACAAATTTCTTTTATAGGGACAGTCCAAATCTCGTTAATCAACGAGCATTCTCCGAACTCAATCGAGCATTAGTTATTCCCGGCGTTTATCCTCGTATCAATTATTTTGGTTTGAAGAGTAGACGAATCCCTATTTGAAAATTTTTTAGTTTTCCACGTGCTTCGCATCGGGCCTCCAAACGTCGTCAGAATCTTCGTAATATTCAACGGTTCTCCGGACTTTATGCGAATTAGAAAAAATTTTTTTTGCTCGAAGCAATTTTTACGAAAATTTTAGATAGGTACAGTGGGAATCTCGTTAATCCATTCATGCAAAATCTAATATCACAGAAAAAACATTTCTTCAAAAAAATCAAGTATCAGTTATTCCAACCATTTACCGTTGAACAAAATATTTAAGGTCAAAGAGTATGCGAATTGTTTTTTTAATTTTTTAATCTATATTTTCAACGTGCATCGCATCGGGCCGTTGGATATTATCAAAATCTTCGTAATATTTAACAATTTTCCGGCCTTTATGCAAATTAGAAAGAGATTTTTTTGCTCAAATTAGTTTTCACGAAATACTTAGATAGGGACATTTAATGTCTGTTTGCTCGATCAACAAAATCGGCAGTACGCGGCCTCGCCCGGTAGGCATACGCTACAGCTATCTCCATCCGCAAGTGGTCCACCCAATTGAACGGTTATTGGAAAAATCCTTTGATTTCCGCTGGCGGTCGTAGCGGAGAGAGCAGCTTGGCTACGGCGGGGACCGAGGCTCGATGATGTGAAGCAGCGCATCACCACACCGACGTGGTCGCACCCCGCCGCACTCACGGGGAACCTCGGGAAGGCCTGCTCCCAGCGTTCCGCCGGAACGCTAATCCAGATTTGGAAGGATTAAGGATCAGAGGTTGGGCTCTCTTGAGTTTACGTTTTTGTACAGGAATTGTGTTGTTCACCGGGGTTATGTACGGGAGATTATGCGCGTAGAGTAGTGTATCTGCTTGTGCGTTATAGTGACTTTGAATGTTGTTTCGACAATTTCGACAATTTCGATTATGATTGTGTAGTGTTGTGGTTGAGTGGCGAATCCCTTCGTACGGATCGCGTAGTGTTGTATTGTTTGTGTAATCTTACGCTAACGCCAGGCCAGCGGTTGGTCCGGGAAGGATACGGGACCGCTAGCCTATCACCAGGGGGTCCGTCGTTGCCCCAGCTTGGCGTGTTTGTCACACTCCCCCGAAAGGGTCGTGCCAGAAGATCCTAAGTTAACCCCCGCCCCAATTTCCCAGCTGCTCATAAAGAGAGTGCCACTTAATCTAGCCGACCCCTTGTTCAGCCGCTTCCTCCTGGGACTTGAGGACAAGGACTTCCCGACAAAGGTCGGCGAAGACGTTGAAGGCCTCAGCAGACGACACTAATTGGCGCGCTGCGTCATGCCAGTCCCGTCCGTCGAGATAGCACCGCAGAGCTTCTCTTTGGGGCTCAAAGTTGCGACATTCCAGAAGGAAGTGTTGGACTGTCTCCGGCACACCACAGATCACGCAGTTCGTTCCGTCCACGAGACCCAGAGACTCGAGACGAGCCCTGAAGTTCCCGTGCACGGTAAGAGCCTGCGTGACATAGTGGCTTGGCCGGAACCAGGCTGTCTCTAACCTTTCTCGAACATCCCTGATGAAGACAAATGTCGTGTGGCCCTTTGGCGAAGTATGCCAACGTGCCTGCCACATTCCAATTACCTGAGCCTTGATGAGATCCACGGCCTTTTCGGCGTTACCGTGGATGACGACCCCATTAACGTTCGCATCCTTACCTATTCTGATTTGATACCTAGCTCGGCTCTCCTCGAGCAGAAAATCGACCGGGATGGCTCCTGCGATTACGCAAAGTGCATCAAACGACGCCGTCCGATAGGCGGCCGTCGTACTGATCGAACTATCCCTCTGCACCGAACGAAGTGCGCGGAGATCACGACCCGTGCACCGGTCCGACCAACCCGCCGCGGCGTAAGCCACAGTTGGGAGGAAGACCCCATTGTACACGGTCCTGAGAGCTCCGAATCTAAGGCCCCAGGTTGCCCCTGCCATACGCCCTATTCCTCTTATTAGGGCATCAATTTTCTGTCTCAAGTACGCACAGTGCGTTCCAACCCCGAAATATCTATCGAAATGTACCCCCAGGTACCTAACGCTATTCTTGATTTTAATTCGCGAGTCACCGATTCTCATCGACGGGGGTCTATTAACTAGGTCGAGCTTCCTCGGTTGGCGACGGACGCGCTGGGGATAGTTACCCCCCCTTCTTCCTACTTGGGCGGGACGATTCCACACATTTTTAAGAACAACTGCTTCAGTTTTCTTTTCAGAAAGCTGAAGCTTGGCCGACGCACACCAGCTAACTATTCTATTGACGATAACCTGGGCCCTATCTTCTATCAACTTACGTGAATTTCGCGTGACGAGAACAAGAAGATCATCTGCGTATGCGACAAAATTGTTCGAAGTCATCTCCTGATGGATTTGGAGAAGCTCGTCGAACATAAGGTTCCAGCAGGTGGGACCGAGGACGGAGCCTTGTGGGCAACCCCTCGTGGCCTCTTTGGATACCTTGGTATTACCGATGGAGATCTGCACCGTTCGATCGTCGAGGTAGCTCTTAAGCACCTCGAAAACGTTCTTAGGGCATTCTCTTTGACGAAGACCGGCAAGGACCAAGGGCCACCACACGTTGTCAAAGGCACCCGAGATGTCGAAGAAAAGCGCGACAGCGACGGCATCGTCGCATTCGCGAACCATGCGACGCAACTCGACGATCGCGTTTTCGCACGACTGGCCCTGCGTGAAGCCGAACTGTCGGTCGGAAACTTTCCCTAGGGCCATCGCGCTTTGCGTGAGACAGACCTTTAGGACCTTTTCAAAGAGCTTACCTATCACCGAGAGAAGGCAGATCGGCCTGTAGGATTTCGGGTCCTTCTTGTCCTTTCCAGGACCCTTTAGGAGGATTCTGAGGGTTCCCTCGTTCCAGGTCGAGGGAAAGACGCCCCACTGAAGGCACCCGTTGAAGAGCCGGACCAGTTGATTTGAAATAATGGGAAAAGCTTTCTTCAGCACTTCAACCTCAATGAGATCGAGTCCCGGAGCCTTCCCATTCCTCAAAGTACGGAGAGCCTTCGTGACTTCCTCTATGGTAATGAGGGAGGAGTCGGGAGTGTCCAGTGCAAGACGCGCACCTTCTCTCACTGCCCGCTGAGGTGCGGTATCCTCTTCCGCACAATCATTGGGGACGTTCGTGCCCAAGAGGCAGCTGGCGGTTTCTTCCATGTCCATTGTGACCCTGTCGTTACACCGGAGCGTGCTCAGAACGCTCTCGACTCGGAGTTTTTCCGCTTGGAGCTTGTAAACGATGCCCCAAGGCTCCGAGTTCCCGTGCGATGTGACGAAGTTTCTCCAGCTTGCGCGCTTGGCATCCCTCACCGCGTGGCTGTAGTGCCTTGAAGACCGTTGGTACGACAGCAGCTGCTGGTGATATTCCGGGCCAGCGCGTTCTAACCCCTGTACAATTCGCCTTTTGCGGTATACGGCTCTTTTACGGATCGTAAGGGCGGGTTTCCACCATGGGTTGGACCTAATAAAACGTTTCATCCTAGGCATCGCCGCTGTACAGGAAGCCGTAAGGGCATCTGTCAGGGTTTGCGCCATGTTATCTACATTTTCCTTGGATTCCAGCTCAAGAACCTCCAACCGAGCTCGAACGAGATCCCGAAGAGCCCCGGAAAACCGGTCCCAGTCAGCGCGCCTAATGTTGAACCGGCTGGGCCCGGTCTCCCGGCCATCAACGGGAGTCGCCGGAACCCGTAGCAAGATATCCAAGGCGTTGTTATCGCTGCGAGTCCAGTCCTCACGGACCCTCCATTCCTGAACATAACGGGTAATGGAGGGTGTCCCAAGGGTCACGTCGATGTGTGACGAGCCCATCACGGACCAATATGTGGCTGGCTGGCTAGCGTCATTCACAACTTCTAAGCCGAATGCCTCGATCCGTCGTTCGAGACGCTCTCCGCGAGCGTTCGTCGAGCTGGAGCCCCAGAGGGTCGACCGAGCATTGGCGTCTAACGCAATGAGGCATCTCTTCCCCCTCAGACAGCGAAGAACCATTTCCAGGTGTCCAAGATGCTGCTCAATGTCGTCTCTGAATTGGAAATAATGGGAGACGACAAAGAATGAGAAGCCGGGAGCGTGGACTTCCGCACATACACAGTGGGCGGTACTCAGCTGCAAGATGAAGATCATCTGGAAGTCAGGGTTCACGAGGGCTACTGTTGCCCACGGAATTTCAGTGGTAGCGGCCGCCACCCTTATACCAGTTCCTAGTCCGAACAAGATTCGGCCTGGGTCCCGCATAGTGACGGCAGGTCCCTGCAAAAGCAGGACGTCAAGATGCTGTTCCCCGGCAAGCGCACGAACCTCTCCTGTAACTACCCTTGAGCGTTGCATGTTTAGCTGCATTATCCTAATCCTCATGGTCAAAGCCGTTCCGCGCGTGGCTGTAGCTATGGGGGCGTGTGGGGGGAGTATCGCGGGATGTTCCTGATCGTCACCGTCGATTCCCGCCACGGCAGGCTGGGGTACAACCCTATCGCACCTATCCAAAACGACATGAGCAGCCCGGAGGCACGGTGCCTAATTTACGATGTCGTTGACTCTAGCTACCTCGTTGCTAACGTTCGAACAAACGCGAGATGCGCGCGAGTCGCATCTGTCTACCACGACTACGGCGCGAAGGCTCGTACGGACAGTCTCAACTCCGCCGCGTGTCGGTCGAGCTGCACCCCCCAACGATCGAGGACACGGAGCTCCATGAGGAGGGAGCATCGCAGTCGACCGCGTCCTCGCCGCCGAGCGGGTACTCGGTCCGGCGACGGGGCGGACTACTGGCTTCTCGTCGGTCCTCGATGAAGCATCGATGACCCGCTTGCCCAGGAAAGCCCCGACCCGGAAATCCGAATGCGGGGCGAGTTTGCTTCCGGAGTATTTTTCCCTGTTTGAGCTGGGCATCTTTTTTTTTTTTGGGGTGCGGGGTTGCCGCCGTAGAAAATCAGCTGTAAATAAAAGGTACATGTTAGCTATTCCCCCGGTCCCCCGGACGAGTGGAGATCCACACGTCCACGACCCGGGGCACAGGCCTACTCAGACCCGACCGGCGACGAACGCAGATCAGGCCCGATGCAGTCGCTGAAGAAAAAAAAAAAAAAAACCCTTCTCTATCTCACACACAAGCATACCAGGTAAAGGGTTAAAATGACGGACAGTTCGTTTACGTAGTATAGTTTATAGTACAGTATATAATATATAATATAATACATATCGTGATCGGACCGAACGAGAACGACAGCAACCCCAAGCACAGAGTCGATAAAACATTCTTCAAAACATTCTTGGAATCCTGCAAAAATCCGACCCCCCACTGTAAGAGCACGGGAGAATGACATTATTTAATTGCGAACAATACGAAGTGAGATTATCAATTATCTAAAGAAAAAAAAAAAAAAAAAAAAAGAGGCAGAGAGAGTAGATGCGAAACAGAGCAGCGAGACAATAGAGCAGTGAAACTAAGTAGGTATGTAGGAACTGAGCAGTGTGAAGCGCTCAGGATGAGTCCCAAGTGCAGAGATCCGCGCCCGCCGCCACCAGAATCAACACAACCTACGCCCCGACACCGGGCCCAATCAGCTCCGATTCTTAGAGGGGAAGTGTTCGTCATTCTGCTCGGTGAAACAGTCAGGTTATTTTGTTGATCACTGCCGGCGACCAAGGTCCGCAGACGCAGATCGGAGTCCAGCAGCAGCGGTCGCCAACGCACCCATAGGGGTCAGGGGAAAGCTAGTGGGTACGCCGCACACAAGGAAAGGATGCGCGCACGGGCAAAAAGCCAAGAAGCCAGGCCACCCCCCGCCAGAGATCCCCCAGGCGACGCCCCAGCCCCGAACTGCCACACTCTGGTTCTTAGAGGGGTCGTCATCCTGCCGGTGATGCAGTCGGATTTACTTATCAGTCACCGTGCAGCACCCGAGACCCTCGGGTGCCCGCCGGGGGCCCAGCGGAGCGCCAGCGCAGGGCATCCGACCCCCGGCCCAGTAAACGCCTCCGGGCAAGGTAACGAAAGAAAAAGAAGGGGACCCGTGGCAAGCAGTACAGCGAATGTAGGGCATCGAGAAGAAAGAAAAACCAGAGTCAACTCCGGGCAGCCCCAGGGTACCGCCCTCCGTCGACCCCCCCCCCCCCCCCCCACCTTCACTACAGGTACGGCTCATTAAAGATGCATTTAAAAAAATAAAAAAAAAAAAACACACACACACACACACACCACGCAGTAGGGAGGGGTGCGATGGAAGACCAATAAATCCAATGAATACCAATAAACATGAAAGCACCCCGCGCTGTGGAGCTGATGTCGTTCTTGCATATCACAACATCGTTACAATGTACATTACAATAATACAATGTAATCACACGTGCCCTAGGAACCTAACTGATATTTCAAAAGTTTAACCAAACTCAATCATTCGTCCTGTACGGTTGATTGTCATTTGTTATTCCCTAGTTCCTTCCGTTATTATGCATTTACGTATTGATTTTACCTATATTCATCTGTTGGCATCTAATTTAATAGTATGTGTTTATTTATCTATTTATTTATTTATTTATTTATTGATTTATTTATTTATTCCTTCAGCTCCTATACAATGATTTGTTTGTACCGCAGTCAATGGTTGTTATAACCTTCCAAACGAACATTGTTTAGCACGAGTGTATTGTCGATTAGCGTATGGAACCCGCTGTAATGACCGTTACAAGGATAAAATCGATCACAACTATCATTACAGTACCACATTGATTATTCGTTTATTTAATTCCATTTGAGTTTACCGTAGATCTATTATTTGTCTATTATTCCTTTATTTATTCATTTACTTATCCGTTTATTTGTTACTCTTTTTTTTTGTTTTTTTATTATTATTTTTATCCGTTAATTTCTTTTTACCCATGTCTGTTAATCATTCGTTGTTGTTGAGCCTACCATACAAACGTATAAACGAACATTACTTAGCACAAGTGCATTATTGATTAAAGTATGGACCCCACCGTAGTGACAGCCACAAGGATGAAATCAATCATAACTATAACCACAGTACCAAATCAGTTACTCGTTTATTCGATTCTATTTGATCTTACCGTCGATCTATCGGTTGTCTACCGTTTGTCTAGTTGTCTATTATTCTTTTGTTCCATTCACTTATTTATTTATTTGATCCTCAATCCATTCGTTAGTTTCTTATTAACCTATGTCTGTTAATCATTTGTTGTTGTTAAGCATACCCTACATGACCATTAATTCGTCCGTTGAAATAATTATTTATTATTAATTTACTTCTTGTAATTTACATGATCGTCCAATTATTGATCCATTGCCTCTCTTCACCTTATTCATTCGCTGATTAACCTTTCTGCTCGTCTATCTGATTGTTAATTTGTTTGTTCCTTTAATCAATTAGATATTCTTTTGGATGATTATTCGATCCCCCCATCATTCTACTTTTTTCGCCTTCCCTCCATACATTCACTGCTTCATTTGATCATTTATTCATTTACTTATTTATTCATTCATCTATACCTTTCTTCGTAGCTTTCGATCATTGCCATTTATTCATTTATTTTATTCAGTTGTTACCCGTGTATCGTTTTTTCATCTATTTGTTGATCCCTTCAATTATTCCCTTCGTGTATTCCTGCTTGATTTATCTATGTACTATTTATTCATTTATTTCTCCATTTATTTATTTGTCCCTTTATTTATTTATATATCTATTTATTTATTTATTAATTTATTCATTTACCCGCTTATTTATTCATTCATTTATCTATTTATTTCTTTATCCATTTATTCTTTTATTTATTTACCTACTAATTTATTTATCTATTTGTTTCTTGATATATTCATTATTTATCTATTTACTTGATTATTCATTCATTTATTTATTTATTTATTTATTTATTTTATTATTTATTTATTTATTTATTTAATCATTTAAGAATTTCTTCATTCATCTATTTATTTATTAATATATTTATTTATTTCTTTATTTAGTCATGTACTTATTTATTTATACATTTATTTGTTGATTCATTCATTTATCTCTTTATTCACGAGTTAATTTATTTGTTTATTCCTCCATGTGTTAATTCTATAGGTTTACCTTCCGTTGATTTATCGATGTATTTATCTTACTACGTATTTACTTATTCCTTTCGTTCTTTATTTGTTTATTTACTTATTTTTCCCTAATAAATTATTCATCTAATTTATCTATTTGTTCGTTTACTTATAATCAATCCAGTACTTCCTAATGTATAGCAGTCCGCTTATCTAATCCCCCATTCGTTAGTTTATAGGATATGTGGGAAAGAAACCCGTATCCTTATGTTTAGAATACTCTCCTTTAGCTATTCTTCTGCTATTCTTCATGGTTTGCTACAGCTACATCTCTTTCTCTCTCCGTTGCGATACGCCGCGAGCGCCCGGCGGCGAACCCAGGAACTACGTAGCGGAGCAGGGCGCCGGCGACCGTCGCCCGTTGCACGGCTTACTCTCCCGCGCTGTACTACACGATCGAGCGGCCGCTCAAGGAGGGGCGCTCACCAAGATGGCGGCCACCAGCAATAACAGTGCCCCGCCTGTCACGAACAAGACTTTACATTTACCTTTACGGCGTGGACCAGCTCCACCACGCACGCCCACCAGCCAAGGGCTCACGGCTTACGGCCCATTCATTCGGCTGTCAGTTGAGTAAGTATTTATTTCCTCTTTATTGTTTGCCCCCCATTAATGCCCTTTTATCCTATGACCCTGAGTGTTAGATTGATTGACACATTGATTATTCGTTTATTTGATTCTATTTGAGTTCACCGTAGATCTATTACTTGTCTATTATTCCTTTGTTTATTAATTTACTTATCCGTTTATTTGTTACTCTTTTTTTTTTTGTTTTTTTATTATTATTTTTATCCGTTAATTTCTTTTTACCCATGTCTGTTAGTCATTTGTTGTTGTTGAGCCTACCATACAAACGTATAAACGAACATTATTTAGCACAAGTGCATTATTTATTAAATTATGGACCCCACCGTAGTGACAGCTACAAGGATGAAATCAATCATAACTATCACCACAATACCACATCAGTCACTCGTTTATTCGATTCTATTTGATCTTACCGTCGATCTATCGGTTGTCTACCGTTTGTCTATTTGTCTATTATTCTTTTGTTTCATTCACTTATTTATTTATTTGATCCTCAATCCATTCGTTAGTTTCTCATTAACCTATGTCTGTTAATTATTTGTTGTTGTTAAGCATACCCTACATGACCATTGATTCGTCCGTTGAAGTAATTATTTATTATTAATTAACTTCTTGTAATTTACATGATCGTCCAATTATTGATCCATTGCCTCTCTTTACCTTATTCATTCGCTGATTAACCTTTCTGCTCGTCTATCTGATTGTTAATTTGTTTGTTCATTTATTCAGTTAGATATTCTTTTGGATGATTATTCGAACCCCCCATAATTCTACTTTTTTCGCCTTTCCTCCATACATTCACTGCTTCATTTGATCATTTATTTATTTATTCATTTATTTATTCATAAGTTTATTGTTCCTCCGTTCCTAGGTCGACTCATTCGTTAATTCATTTAATCCCCCATGTACCTGTTTATTTATTCGTCCATTCCTCTATTTATTCCCTTGCCTATCTATTGACTTCTTCATTCCTTCATCTATACCTTTCTTCGTAGCTTTCGATCATTGCCATTTATTCATTTATTTTATTCAGTTGTTACCCGTGTATCCTTTATTCATCTATTTGTTGATCCCTCCAATTATTCCCTTCGTGTATTCCTGCTTGATTTATCTATGTACTGTTTATTCATTTATTTCTCCATTTATTTATTTGTCCCTTTATTTATGTATATATCTATTTATTTATTTCTTCATTTATTCATTTACCCACTTATTTATTTATTCACTTATCTATTAATTTCTTTATCCATTTTTTTCTTTTATTTATTTACCTATTAATTTATTCATCTATTTTTCCCTTGATCTATTCATTATTTATTTATTTATTTATTTATTTATTCATTTATTTATTTATTTATTTATTTATTTATTTATTTATTTATTTATTTATTTATTTATTTATTTATTTATTTATTTATTTATTTATTTATTTATTTATTTATTTATTTATTTATTTATTTATTTATTTATTTATTTATTTATTTATTTATTTATTTATTTATTTATTTATTTATTTATTTATTTATTTATTTAGTAGTAGTATGAATTTTACTTGTACAACTCAGAAGTTTTTTACAAGCTACCCTTGATACATATTTTTCCAACCTAAGACATATGATTTCCATCCTGACATATGATTTCCAACCTAAGACATATTCCTATAGTGATACATTAACATGGTTGATGTATCACTGGCCCTACAGTTTTTGTAACGGTGGGTTCCGAACCACCGGGAGAACACAGAAAAAAACACATAGAATAATTTTTTCCATTGGTGTCGGCGCCGGGATTCGAACCCGGGACCTTCTGCATGGGAACCCGAGCACGTAACCACTTGGCCACTGCGTCTCCTTATTTATTTATTTATTTATTTATCTATTTATTTATTCATTTATTTATTTATTTATTTATTCATTTATTTATTTATTTATTTATTTAATTATTTATTCATTTACTTATTTAATAATTTAATAATTTCTTCATTTATTTATTTATTTATTTATATATTTATTTTTTTCTTCATTTAGTCATGTACTTATTTATTTATACATTTATTTGTTGATTCATTTATTTATCTCTTTATTCACGAGTTAATTTATTTGTTCATTTCTCCATGTGTTAATTCTATAGGTTTACTTTCCGTTGATTTATCGATGTATTTATCTTATCACGTATTTACTTATTTCTTTCGTTCTTTATTTGTTTATTTACTCATTTTTTCCTAATAAATCATTCATTTAATTTATCTATTTGTTCGTTTACTTATAATCAATCCAGTACTTCCGTATGTATAGCAGTCCGCTTATCTAATCCCCCATTCGTAAGTTTATAGGATATGTGGGAAAGAAACCCGTATCCTTATGTTTAGAATACTTTCCTTAAGCTATTCTTCTGCTATTCTATATGGATTGCTACAGCTACATCTCTGTCTCTCTCCGTTGCGATACGCCGCGAGCGCCCGGCGGCGAACCCAGGAACTACGTAGCGGAGCAGGGCGCTGGCGACCGTCGCCCGTTGCACGGCTTACTCTCCCGCGCTGCACTACACGATCGAGCGGCCGCTCAAGGAGGGGCGCTCACCAAGATGGCGGCCACCGGCAACAACAGTGCCCCGGCTGTCACGAACAAGACTAGACAAGCTCGGTGAGTTTTACGCATCTAGAAGCCATGTAAACCACAGGACAGTGGCCACAGCAGCACCAGCTACCGCGAAAGTTATTACATTGACAATTGCATTTACATTTACCTTTATATTTACCTTTACAGCGCGGACCAGCTCCACCACGCACGCCCACCAGCCAAGGGCTCACGGCTTACGGCCCATTTATTCGGCTGTCAGTTGAGTGAGTATTTATTTCCTCTTTATTGTTTGCCCCCCCCATTAATACCCTTTTATCCTATGACCCTGTGTGTTAGATCCAGTTTTATTTTCTTATTATTGATTATAGTGTACTATTTATTATAGAGACTAAAAGTGGTACCAGTACCCGCTGGCATTGCTGCGGTAAAAGCTCGAGAGCTTATTTCTCCTCTACTTATAATTCATTTGCTTATTTGTAATTCTTCTTAATTATTTTTCTGTATATTGATTTTTATTTATTATTTCTCAGGTATTAGACCTGTAACCGCAGCCGGGCAGCCACAGCGGCAGTGACGGAAGCCGCAGCATTGATAACAACCTCGCAAGGTTAGTAAACAAATTGAAATCACTTTGTTCATTTATTTGGTCGTTCTACATCCAGTACACGAACCCACCACCCCCGCCGGCGCACCTACGAGCAGCTAAATCCATTCACTTGTGCATACGTCCCTCGTCCGTCAACCATAAAACCCATTCAGCCCTCGCAATAATCCGCCTCACAGTATCATTTATTAAAGCATTAATTTGTTTGATTTTGTTCGTGCTTTCCCCCATTATTCAATGGTTTACCGAGCGATTGATTCCCCCTTCCATTAGTCGTTTTTCATTTATCTGTTATTGAATTCTATATTTATTTATTTCATGATTTTCTGTTGATTATTTACATTCCTATTAAAATTATTTCTCTATTCATCTAATTTATCTATTTATATTCCTATTCGTTATTCAGCGGCGGACCAGAAAACCAGAAATCCACAGGGCTGACCGCACGGCCCCCGCAGCCACGCCATACTTACATGCGTTGTTCAGGATCCTCTAATTTCCATCCGTTCATTAGTAATCATTCATTATCTCCTTCATTCATTTGTTTAGCTTATTCATTCTCCGTTAACTAATCAGTCTGTCTAATTTGCTAAGTGATCAATTCTTAATTTATTCATTTATTTTTGTTTAGTTTATGCATTTATCTGTTTTATTTTTGCTATTTGTACAATTCCTCTTTATATATTCATTTTTCTTTCATTTTCTTTACTTCTCTATTTGCCCATTTATTTATTTATAGATCTATTTATTTATTTATTTCTTTATTTATTCATTCATCTATCTCTTCTAATTATTAATTTATTATTTATTCATTATTATTAATTTCTAGGTTGCCAAGTCCAACTGACGCCCGGCCGGCGCGCACCCACCGAGCGGAAGACCGGAACCCCCCGGGGCCCCGGTGCAGCACTCAAAGTGGAGCAGCACGCCCGCTCATACCCACCGCCGGAGAATCGCAGGGGCACACGGCCGACCACCCCTGCACGGGCCCCCGCAGCCCCCCATTTATCCATCCATTTGTACATTAATCGTTCATTCCCCTGTTTCCTCCATCTACTGCTCACCCACTAAATTGTCTATCTGTTTATCGTTTTATCCCCCCATTTATTATCTTTTATCATCCATTTATTCAGCCTTGCATCTATTTGTCACTCATTGATCGAATTCTTTACCACCGCCAGGCCCGTACAGGCACCGACCGGTCTACTGCGGTCGCTTGCTTCGTTCATTGACTTACTCTCTTCCCCTATTCTCGATGATGTTTATTTCTTCCTTTTTGTTTATTCGATCGTTTCTTGATTTATGCATTATTTACTTCTTTATTAATTAACTTCTATAGATTTATCCCTCGCTTCTCCTGTGATCTGTATTGATTCATTTGTTCGATGAATCATTCCCCTACCGATTTATTGCTTATGTATTTATTCACTTAGTTGATCCATTAATTTATTTATTCATTTGGTTTTTGCTTATTTATTCTCCTATCCATTCATGTATTGATTTATTTGTTAACTTTCCTTCATTTTAATACTTCATCCGAAAATTAGTTAATCCGCTAAATTTTGTCTAATTATGCTTCCATACGTCTGTTTATTGATTCCTATCTTATCTCTTTAATCTTATTCATTGTTTTATTTATATATTCTTTCATTTGTTTGCTAATGTATTCAACAGTATGCATTTATTATTCATTTATTTATTTCGGTTTGCCCAACTGTTTATTTCGTTGTTATTGTATCGATTATTTCATTCTCTATTTACTCATTTTGAGTCGTTTATTCATTTAGTTTTTATTTTCCCTTTTTTCTATATTTATCCCTTACGCGCGTTTCCATTTTCTTGCTTATTTAGATCATTTCTTAGCCCCCTTTATTGAATCTATTATTTCTTGAATTATCAATTCGTTATTATTTACATTCCTATTAGAATTATCCCTCTATTCATCTAATTTATCTATTTATATTCCTATTCGTCATTCAGCGGCGGACCAGAAAACCAGAAAACCACAGGGCTGACCGCACAGCCCCCGCAGCCACGCCATACTTACATGCGTTGTTAGGATCCTCTGGTTTCCATCCGTCCATTAGAAATTATTCATTATCTTCTTCATTCATTTGTTTAGCTTATTCATTCTCCGTTAACTAATCAGTCTGTCTATTCCGCTAAGTGATCAATTCTTAATTTATTCATTTATTTTTGTTTTGTTTATGCATTTATCTGTTTTATTTTTGCTATGTGTACAATTCCTCTTTATTTATTCATTTCTCTTTCATTTTCTTTACTTCTCTATTTGCCCATTTATTTATTCATAGATCTATTTGTTTATTTATTTCTTTATTTATTTATGCATCTATCTCTTCTAATTATTCATTTATTATTTATTCATCATTATTAATTTCTAGGTTACCAAGTCCAACTGACGCCCGGCCGGCGCGCACCCACCGAGCGGAAGACCGGCACCCCCCGGGGCCCCGGTGCAGCACTCAAAGTGGAGCAGCACGCCCGCTCATACCCACCGCCGGAAAATCGCAGGGGCACACGGCCGACCACCCCTGCACGGGCCCCCACAGCCCCCCATTTATCCATCCATTTGTTCATTAATCGTTCATTCCTCTGTTCCCTCCATCTACCGCTTACCCACTAAATTGTCAATCTGTTTATCGTTTTATCCCCCGATTTATTATCTTTCATCATCCATTTATTCAGCCTTGCATCTATTTGTCACTTAGTCATCGAATTTTTCACCACCGCCAGGCCCGTACAGGCACCGACCGGTCTACTGCGGTCGCTTGCTTCGTTCATTGACTTACTCTTTTCCCCTATTCTCGATAATGTTTATTTCTTTCTTTTTGTTTATTCAATCGTTTCTTGATTTATGCATTATTTCCTTCTTTATTAATTAACTTCTATAGATTTATCCTTCGCTTCTCCTGTGATCTGTATTGATTCATTTGTTCGATGAATCATTCCCCTACCGATTTATTGCTTTTGTATTTATTCACTTAGTTAATTTATTGATTTATTTATTCATTTGGTTTCTGCTCATTTATTCTCCTATTCATTTATGTATTGATTTATTTGTTAACTTTCCTTTATTTTAATTTTTCATCCGAAAATTAGTTAATCCGCTAAATTTTGTCTAATTATGCCTTCATACTGTTGTGTCCCCGGATGGCCCGTGTCTCCTTAGACTCTTGGATTACGGGTCAGGAGGGATATGTTGTTTTGGGATCGGTTGTCAATTAAGAGTGAAACTCAAATAAATATATTACCACGGTTTTGGTTTATTATAAAGATGTTTCTTGCAATTTAGTCTACACAGATTGACCGGTGTGGAATGCGATATCGTCTTACAAGTTGTGACGATATCCATTCAGAGATTTCAATTGACTCACGGGTTTCTCGTTTAGTTACTTCACGCTGTTTTAACCGGAAACCGGACCATCCGCGCTGGATCACTGGTTCGCGTTTGATTTAAAGCACGCACTAATTGATTATGTTATGCTGTTAATTGTAGCGCGACGTACTGTACGATTACCGTGCCGCGGGTTTATCTCAAAGAACCACGCTCGCGTTCCTAAGACCGATGTGGAAACTCTGTCACGGCACGGGAGTCTACCTTGAGGAGGATCGCTCAATTTGATGGTTCGAGTAAGACTGTCTTTTCGATGGCGAGCTTTTCGGTTGCTCGAGGCTCGTCGTCGAAAAGCTGATTTTACAATTTTGGTGGTCAGACCGTTGCTGGCCAATCACATGATACTTGGTCAGCACGGTCAATGTTTGAGATCTTTTGAAATGAATTTATTGAATTTATTGAATCGTGGTAACGGAAATGCCGTATATCCGTTACTTAGCGTAAGCAGTTTCGTGAGCAAATTCTGTCGATGACCGTGGGGAACAATTATATACTCGATGTAATTGTTCATGAATTTTTATTCTAAAAATTTGTGTGGTTTCCTGTCTGTAAAGGAAATGCCATATTTCCTTTCATATCGCCTGATTCGGAATCAGCGATGTTCAATCATGAGAAACAATTATATCGTGCGTATAATTGTTTCGTAAATTTATTTTATACCCTTTAAATAAATTTATAGTGCAAAGAATGTAATGAAAATTGCGGGGCACAACAATACGTCTGTTTATTGATTCCTATCTTATCTCTTACCCCAATCTTATTCATTCCCCTACAGCCTGAATTTTTTCAACAATCTTGCAAGAATCTTTTTATGAGATATTGAAATGTAGCACGGAACGTTAAAGCAAAACTGCTGGAGTGTATCTATGTCCGCCCCTTCGCAACATTGCAATTCTGTTTCAAAAATATTGTGGGAATAATGCAGACTCTGTATACAAAATTTTGCCATAATCCTTTCAAAACATTTCAATGAAATATATCTTGCAATATCGAGGCAGGACTGCACCAATTTAGAATTGATTCAACGATTTTATCGTGACGAATTAAAAATAGGTGTATAAAGTAGACAAATAGAGATGTGCATACAAACAAATCCACACTGTTATAATCAGTACAAATATGATGTTATAATAGTATGATCCATAAGGTTTATTACATTACATTTTTACATTTATAAGTAGAGAATGATTACATAATACATATATATTTTATATTTATAGAATATATGTTTTTCTTTAAATTAACAATAGTTTTTTTTGTACTGATTGACAACTGGATACATCTCATCTATCTTCGCTGATCATTCAGCACTGGAAAAAGACTCGTTATCGATGTCGTTTCGACAATCAGAATCCGAATTTTATGTGATACCATTGCGCCATGGTCATAATCTGTAGGAAAAAAGCTAATAATAAATAAAGATAATAAAAAGAATTCCGTTTTACATGTATGTTTTGCATGAAACTTCAAAAAATCCTGTAGTTCCAATATTACTGCAAATTATAAGCAAGGTTTTTGCAAAATATTGCAGGACAGTTTCCAATATAATATCGCTATAATATTTAAGTGCAATATCGTACACAAAACTTAACCACAATAAATGTGCAACATATCGTTGCAACTGCAATATTGGAACATTTTTGCAGCACTGCCACAATATGATGTGCTGTAGGGGTTGTTTTATTTATATATTCGTTCATTTGTTTGCTAATGTATTCAACAGTATGCATTTGTTATTTATTTATTTATTTATTTCGGTATGCCCAACTGTTTATTTCGTTGTTATTGTATCGATTATTTCATTCTGTATTTACTCATTTTGAGTCGTTTATTCATTTAGTTTCTATTTTCCCTTTTTCCTGTATCCATCCCTTACGTTCGTTTCCGATTTCTTGCTTATTTAGATCTTTTTTTAGTCTCCTTTATTCAATTTATTATTTCTTCAATTATCAATTCGTTATTATTTACATTCCTATTAGAATTATCCCTCTATTCATCTAATTTATCTATTTATATTCCTATTCGTCATTCAGCGGCGGACCAGAAAACCAGAAAACCACAGGGCTGACCGCACGGCCCCCGCAGCCACGCCATACCTACATACGTTGTTCAAGATCCTCTGATTTCCATCCGTTCATTGGTAATTATTCATTATCTCCTTCATTCATTTGTTTAGCTTATTCATTCTCCGTCAATTAATCAGTCTGTCTATTTTGCTAAGTGAACAATTCTTAATTTATTCATTTATTTTTGTTTTATTTATGCATTTATCTGTTTTATTTTCGCTATTTGTACAATTCCTTACTTATTTATCCATTTTTATTTCATTTTCTTTACTTCTCTATTTGCTTATTTATCTATTTATAGATCAATTTATTTAGTTATTTTTTATTTATTTATTCATCTATCTCTTCTAATTATTCATTTATTATTTATTCATTATTATTAATTTCTAGGTTACCAAGTCCAACTGACGCCCGGCCGGCGCGCACCCACCGAGCGGAAGACCGGCACCCCCCGGGGCCCCGGTGCAGCACTCAAAGTGGAGCAGCACGCCCGCTCATACCCACCGCCGAAGAATCGCAGGGGCACACGGCCGATCACCCCTGCACGGGCGCCCGCAGCCCCCCATTTATCCATCCATTTGTACATTAATCGTTCATTCCCCTGTTCCCTCCATCTACCGTTTACCCACTAAATTGTCAATCTGTTTATCGTTTTATCGCCCGATTTATTATCTTTTATCATCCATTTATTCAGCCTTGCATCTATTTGTCACTTATTCATCGAATTCTTTACCACCGCCAGGCCCGTACAGGCACCGACCGGTCTACTGCGGTCGCTTGCTTCGTTCATTGACTTACTCTTTTCCCCTATTCTCGATGATGTTTATTTCTTCCTTTTTGTTTATTCGATCGTTTCTTGATTTATGCATTATTTCCTTCTTTATTAATTAACTTCTATAGATTTATCTTTCGCTTCTTCCGTGATATGTATTGATTCATTTGTTCGATGAATCATTCCCCTACCGATTTATTGCTTATGTATTCATTCACTTAGTTGATCCATTCATTTATTTATTCATTTTTTTTTTGCTTATTCATTCCCCTATTCATTCATGTATTGATTTGTTTGTTAACTTTCCTTTATTTTAATGCTTCATCCATCGATTAGTTAATCCGCTAAATTTTGTCTAATTATGCTTCCATACGTCTGTTTATTGATTCCTATCTTATCTCTTACTTTAATTTTATGCATTGTTTTATTTATTTATTCGTTCATTTGTTTGCTAATGTATTCAAGAGTATGCATTTATTATTTATTTATTTATTTATTTCGGTTTGCCCAACTGTTTATTTCGTTGTTATTGTATCGATTATTTCATTCTTCATTTACTCATTTTGAGTCGTTTATCCATTTAGTTTTTATTTTCCCTTTTTCCTGTATTTATCCCTTACGTTCGTTTCCATTTTCTTGCTCATTTAGATCATTTCTTAGTCTCCTTTACTTACTCTATTATCTCTTCGATTATCAATTCGTTATTATTTACATTCCTGTTAGAATTATTCCTCTATTTATCTAATTTATCCATTTATCTCCCGTTCATCCTGCTGTTTAATTATATATTTTATATTTATTCGTTTGTCTATTGACTTCTTCATTTATTAATTCCTATGTTCACTGACCCGTTCACCAATTGTCCAGGAATATGTTATTTTATCTCCTGATATTAGCCAAGGAGGCATATTATTAGACTGATTTGACGTGTTTACCTGCCGTAATAACATTTGCAAGGATAGAATCAATCGCAGCTGTCATCACAACACACCCTCTATTATTTATTTATTCGTTACTACCTTATCTGTTTATTCATTTATTCAGTTGTGTGTTAATTCGTTTATTCATACACGACTGGTCTATGTGGTTATTTATCAATTCATTTATTCATTCGTATATTCATTCTACAGTTTTGACTTCCTATTTACCAATTCCTGTGTTCACCGATCTGTTTATCCTTCGATTATTGACCCATCGGTCCTTCATATATTAGCTTATTGGCGCACCCACATATCAACGCATTCAGTAGTTTTCAATTTTGTCTATTTAATCATTCCTTTCGTCTATCCTGCTGTTTAATTACATATTTAATATTTATCTGTTTGTTTACCGACTTCTTGATTTAATATTTCCCTTGTACATTGATCCGTTCCCCAATTCGCGCATCATTCATTCATCCACCTTCCGTCAGTCCATAGACTCTTCGTCACTTATTATTTTAATCTACTTTTCCCCATTTATTGATATATTACGTTGTTGAATCAATGTGTGCCTTTCCTTGTCAATTTGCTTATATATCTGTACTAATTTACTACGCCTTCAATTATTGTTTTATTTAATTTTGTAGCGTGGAAAACTCGCCAATCTTCTCGCCACGACGACACCGGAAGGCCCACGGTCATTAGGATGGAATAGAGCGTTTTTTAATGATTTTGTTTGTTTTTTATTTTCATATTTTCATGGTTGTAATCGTCCCGGGAGGACGGGAGTGTTCCGGAACGAGGAGTTTAATCCAATCGTCCCGGACGGTTCATGCGAGGAGAGAGCGCCCGAAGTAGGGGCAGGCCTTTGAGGAGAGAGCGAGGAGTCGACGTGTGACGAGCGCTACCGTCGCCAAAATTCCGTTGCGTCGACCCCGCTTGCGAAACCCCCGAGAGTAGGTGTCGTGGGGGTCAGAGTTGGTCGCCTGGGCCCCCCGTCACGGAACGATAAGAAAAGTGGGGATCGCGGGCCTCGGGCCAGATAACGCGCAAAGTATCGGGGCTGTTTCGGGGTAGTCGCCGAGGCGAGAGCTTGGATTCTTTTTGGAAAGATTTTGGGGATCCCGGAAGAAGTACCGGAGATCGAGGCCGGGAGTTTGGCGTTTCCGGGAAGGTTTAGGGAGGTAATTAAATCTCCGTCTTTCCGGTGAGTTCGTCTTCTTTCTCTCTTCTTCATCTCGGGACGAATCTTTGGTTATCATGGTTATTTTATCGTGTTTTTGTTTTGTAACGCGATCTTACCGGGGTGAGAAGGGGTCTTGCCGCGACGGCGGTTGGACCACGCGGTCTTATATTTTGAATTTGTTTCACCGGTTCCGTGGGTTTTGCCGGGAACTTGGTTCCCGGAACAGTCATCGTTTTTCCGTTATTTGTTGTGTTTCCCGGGAATATTCGTTGTTGTCGCGAGCGTTGCGTTTCCGGAAAGTGTATCGGTGGTTTTCCCGGGGAAATTTCGGGTCATCCGCGGGGATGCGCGGGTAGGACGGTCGACCCGTGTGTGCGTGCGCGTGAGTGGTAGTGTGTGATCCGCGATTAGTTTATTATTTTGGTATTGTTTTTGTTATATTTGGTTTTAGCGGTGAATGGAGTAGCCGCGACCGGTGTGGATGTGTCGCGCGTTTTTATTGTATATTTTGTTTACCGGGTGTGCATGAGGGTGTGCGTGTGGTGACGAGGAGTGAGGGTCGTCCGTCTTGGACCGCGGGCGAGAGTGTGAGAGAGAGGGAAATTGTGAGTGTGGGTGAGTGACGCGACGAGTCGTCGCATGATTATCGTAAAATCTTTGCCAATTAAAATGTTTCTGAATTGGGATTTTAGTGTTGTTCGATGTTTATTTATTTTTGGGTTTGACTCCGTACGGTGGAGGGCGAACACCGCCACTCTACCGGGGCAAGGCTGCGGCTGGTCGGGCGAACAGCTTGGTCAGGGGTGTGCTCCTTTCCCGGTGCAGATGCACCTGGCGCCCATATAAAAAATAAGGGAAAGGGGTGCGCCCGGACTTTAGCTTTGCAGCGGATGGTAGGGTTTTACGCCACAATTTATACTGTGGTTTGCTTAGTCATCTTATTAAATCATTCATTTGTATGTTTGCCTATTTAGTAATTAATTCACGTCCGCAAAGCTACCCATTCATCCATTTATTAACTCGTTAATTCGAAACCTTGTGTGGGACTTGGAAAACCCGAGTATCCAACCACTTCCATGTATGTCATACGTGTGCATCTGTGCGAGTCATTTCATATGTGTATGTGTGTAATAAGTTGTGTGGAACCTGGTGGCGAGTTGAGGAACTACGAAGTGGACCTCCCCGTTCCCGTTTGGCACGGCGTATCGTCCCGCGTTGCGCTACATGATCGAGCGATTAAGGGGAATCACCCGATGAAAAATGGCCGCCGCGTAAACACCGATGCTTCACTTGTCACGAATTACGAACTTAAAACACTCGTAGCACCCCGAAACTTGAGATTCCGACGATAAACCGGGTATCGATCGAAAGCTAACACATGCCCGCACACACTTATACCACTTTCCGACACGAAAGACCCCTTTTCACACTCCCATAATGCGAAGACAAGGGGAGGAACACCGGATAACGCCAGCTTTCGCGAGATTGCACCCTAAAACGAACGATAACGACGCGAATTTGCCGATTTCATGACCTATCCGGGTAATAACCGAAAGCCCACACTATACCGAAGACATGATATACTTTTTTCAAGTGATTCAACACTTTTAGAAAATTTCCCGACCGAGAAACGCGTTTTGCCCCGAACGCCAAGAAAATACCACGTCGCGTCGTATCAAAAACTAAAATAAAGATATTTCCGCGAATTTTCCGATTTCTATTGCGATTGGGGTATTGAATTGAAGCCCGCACTTGCGCGAATACGTCAATACCCTTATTTCCCGAAAACGCGCACTTTTTCCCGACGCGAGAAGTGAAAAACCCGGAGCAGTGAAAAACCACGTCCGAACCGGTAGATAGGGACATTTAGTGTGAACGCACCAGACAAGTCTGGTGATTGCTGCCTCGGCCTGTGGCCATACGCAATACGCACCCGCGACGCTCGTTACCCGCCGATCTCATTCTATTAGTAAGAAGCCGGTCGTGCCACTTCAGGAGCCACCCTCTGCCACTACGAATCCAAACCTCAATTGTGGACCGACTACGCCGTCGAAGGCGTAGCGGGGCTCAGTCCACGCCCGTAGTACCCGGCACTTATAGTACCGAGGATAACCGGAGCCCCACCGAGGCCGGAGGCTTAACCCAGTTACCCTAGAGCATTGGGTGATGCTTTAGACCCGGAATACGCGCAAAAGGCAAAATCCATATTCGCAAGGAAAGCCCACCCGTCTCTCTCTGCCTCTGTACGTTCGATCGTGTCATCATATGTGTCGGATGGTATGAGACCAGCGCGACACGTCAGTTCGAATTGATGATTGACATCACAGACAGGCAGAAGGGTAGGCTTCCCAAGCATGGAATTACACTTTTGGTGATTCCGAGCTCGTTCGATCGTCTCACTCCTTAGTTCATCGCCCGTAAAAAGGCGACGATCCAACGGGACTACGTGGAGGTTAGAGTGAGACATTTGGACTTTCGGGGTCCCATTTTGCAGCTTTGTCCCTGGTCCAAAGCTATCCCGTCTGGGTGGATAGGGACATTTAATGTCTGTTTGCTCGACCAAAAAGATCGGCAGTACGCGGCCTCGCCCGGTGGGCATACGCTACAGCTATCTCCATCCGCAAGGGGTCCACCCAATCGAACGGCCAATGGAAAAATCCTTTGACTTTCGCTGGCGGTCGTAGCGAAGAGAGCAGTTTGGCTACGGCGGGGACCGAGGCCTCGATGATGTGAAGCAATGCTTCAACCCACCGGGGTGGTCGCTCCCCGCCGCACTCACGGGGAACCTCGGGAAGGCCTGCTCCCAGCGTTCCGCCCGAACGCTAGTCCAGATTTGGAAGGATCAAGGATGGGAGTTTGGGTTCCTTTAAATTTACGTTTTTGTACAGGATTTTGTTGTCTACTGGGGTTATGTACGGGAAATTCGTGCGTGTAGGGTTGTGTATCTGTTTGTGTTTGTGTTCTCTCGTGCCTTTGAGTGTTGTTGCGACAATTTCGATTGTTAATGTGTAGTGTTGTAGTTGGGTGGTGTAACCGAGTGTACCGATCGCGAAGTGTTGTGTTGTTTGAGTAGTCCTATGCTAACGCCAGGCAAGCGGGTGGTCCGAGAAGGATACGGGCCCGCTAGCCTATCACCAGGGGGTCTGACGTTGCCCCAGCTTGGCGTGTTTGTCATACTCCCCTGAACGGGTCGTGCCAGAGGATCCTAAATTAGTGCCATCCCCGATACCCCAACTGCTCATAAAGAGAGTGCACTTCAATAGAGCCCACCTCGAATTCAGCCGCTTCCTCCTGAGATTTGAGGACAAGGGCTTCCTGACAAAAGTCGGCGAAGACGTTAAAGGCCTCAGCAGACGACACCAATTGGCGCGCTGCGTCACGCCAGTCCCGTCCGTCGAGATAGCACCGCAAAGCTTCTCTCTGGGGCTCAAAGTTTCGACATTCAAGGAGGAAGTGTTGGACTGTCTCCGGCACGCCACAGATCTCGCAGTTCGTTCCGTCCACGAGGCCCAAAGACTCGAGACGAGCCCTGAAGTTCCTGTGCCCGGTAAGAGCCTGCGTGACATAGTGGCTTGGCCGGATCCAGGCTGCCTCTAACCTCTCTCAAACATCCCTGATGAAGGCAAATGTTGTGCGGCCCTTTGGCGAAGTGTGCCAACGTGCCTGCCACGTTTCAATTACCTGAGCCTTGATGAGATCCACGGCTTTTTCGGCATTGCCGTGGATGACGACCCCATTAACGTTCGCATCCCTACCTATTCTGATTTGATACCTAGCCCGGCTCTCCTCGAGCAGGAGATCGACCGGGACGGCTCCCGCGATTACGCAGAGAGCGTCAAACGACGCCGTCCGATAGGCGGCCGTCGTACTGATTAAACTATCCCTCTGCACCGAACGAAGTGCGCGGAGATCACGACCCGTGCACCGGTCCGACCATCCCGGTGCGGCGTAAGCCACAGTTGGGAGGGAGACCCCATTGTACACGGTCCTGAGAGCTCCGAATCTGAGGCCCCAGGTTGCCCCCGCCATACGCCTTATTCCTTCCATAAGGGCACCCATCTTCTGCCTAAGGTACGCACAGTGCGTCCTAACCCCGAAATATTTATCGAAATGTACCCCCAGGTACCTAACGCTATTTTTGAATTTAATTCGCGAGTCACCGATTCTAATTACCGGGGGTCTATCAACTGAGTCGAGCTTCCTCGGTTGGCGACGGACGCGTTGGGGATAGTTACCCCCCCTTCTTCCTACTTGGGCGGGACGATTCCACACATTTTTTAAAACAATCGCTTCAGTTTTTTTCTGAGCAAGCTGAAACTTGGCCGACGCACACTAGCTAACTATTCTATCAACGATAACCTGGGCCCTATTTTCTATTGACCTACGGGAATTTCCCGTGACGAGAACGAGAAGATCGTCTGCGTATGCGACAAAATTGTTCGGAGCCATCTCCTGGAGGATTTGGAGAAGCTCGTCGAACATAAGGTTCCAGCAGGTGGGACCGAAGACGGAGCCTTGTGGGCAACCCCTCGTGGCCTGTTTGGAGACCTTGGTATTACCGATTGAGATCTGCACCGTTAGATCGTCGAAGTAGCTCTTCAGCACCTCGAAAACGTTCTTAGGGCATTCTCTTTGACGAAGACCGGCAAGGACCAAGGGCCACCACACGTTGTCAAAGGCACCCGAGATGTCGAAGAGAAGCGCAACAGCGACGGAATCGTCGCATTCGCGAACCATGCGACGCAACTCGACAATCGAGTTTTCGCACGACTGGCCCTGCGTGAAGCCGAACTGTCGGTCGGAAACTTTCCCCGGGGCCATTGCGCTTTGCGTGAGGCGGACCTTGAGGATTTTTTCAAAGAGTTTACCTATTACCGGGAGAAGGCAGATTGGACTGTAGGATTTCGGGTTCTTCTCGTCCTTTCCAGGACCCTTTAGGAGGATTCTGAGGGTTCCCTCCTTCCAGGTCGAGGGAAAGACGCCCCACTGAAGGCACCCGTTGAAGAGCCGGACCAGTTGATTTGAAATAATGAGAAAAGCTTTCTTCAGCACTTCAACCTCAACGAGATCGAGTCCCGGAGCCTTCCCATTCCTCACAGTACGGAGAGCCTTCGTGACTTCCTCTATGGTAATGGGGGGGGGGGGGGGGGGGAATCGGGAGTGTCCAGTGCAAGACGCGCACCTTCTCTCACTGCCCGCTGAGGTGCGGTATCCTCTTCCGCACAATCATTGGGGACGTGCGTGTCCAAGAGGCAGCTGGCGGTTTCTTCCATGTCCATTGTGACCCTGTCGTTACACCGGAGCGTGCTAAGAACGCTCTCGACTTGGAGTTTTTCCGCTTGGAGCTTGTAAACGATGCCCCAAGGCTCCGAGTTCCCGTGCGATGTGACGAAGTTTCTCCAGCTTGCGCGCTTAGCATCCCTCACCGCGTGGCTGTAGTACCTTGAGGACCGTCGGTACGACAGCAGCTGCTGGTGATATTCGGGGCGAGCGCGATCTAACCCCTGGACAATTCGCCTTTTGCGGTACACGGCTCTTTTGAGGATCGTAAGGGCGGTTGTCCACCATGGGTTGGACCTAATAAAACGTTTTTTCCTAGGCATCGACGCTGTACAGGAAGCCGTAAGGGCATCTGTCAGGGTCTGTGCCATGTTATCTACATCTTCCTTGGATTCCAGCTCAAGAACCTCTAACCGAGTTCGAACGAGATCCCAAAGAGCCCCGGAAAACCGGTCCCAGTCAGCCCGCTTAATGTTGAACCGGCTGGGTCCGGAATCCCGGTCATCAACGGGAGTCGCCGGAACTCGTAGCAAGATATCCAAGGCGTTGTGATCGCTGCAAGTCCAGTCCTCACGGACCCTCCATTCCTGAACATAACGGGTAATGAAGGGGGTCCCAAGGGTCACGTCGATGTGTGACGAGCCCGTCACGGACCAATATGTGGCTAGCTGGCTAGCGTCATTCACAACTTCTAAGCCGAATGCTTCGATCAGTCGTTCAAGACGCTCTCCGCGAGCGTTCGTCGAGCTGGAGCCCCAGAGGGTAGACCGGGCATTGGCGTCTAACGCAATGAGGCATCTCTTCCCCCTTAGACAGCGAAGAATCATTTCCAGGTGTCCAAGGTGGTGCTCAATGTCGTCTCTGAATTGGAAATAATGAGAGACGACACAGAATGAGAAGCCGGGAGCGTGTACTTCCACACATACACAGTAAGTGGTACTAAGCTGCGAGATGAAGATCATCTGGAAGTCAGGGTTCACGAGGGCTACTGTTGCCCACGGAATTTCAGTGGTAACGGCCGCCACCCTGATACCAGTTCCTAGTTCGAACAAGATTCGGCCCGGGTCCCGCATAATGACGTAAGGTTCCTGCAAGAGCAGGACGTCAAGATGCTTTTCACGGGCAAGCGCACGAACCTCTCCTGTAACTTACCTAGATCGTTGCATGTTTAGCTGCATGATCCTAACTCCCATGGTCAAAGCCGTTCCGCGCGCGGCTGTAGCAATGGGGGCGTGTGGGGGGAGTATCGCGGGATGTTCCCGATCGTTACCGTTGATTCCTGCCACGGCAGGCTGGGGCACAACCCTATCGCACCTATCCAAAACGACCTGAGCAGCCCGGAGGCACGGTGCCTGATTCACGATGTCGTTGACTTTAGCTACCTCGTTGCTAACGTTCGAACAAACGCGAGATGCGCGCGAGTCGCATCTGCCTACCACGACTACGGCACGAAGGCCGGTACGGACAGTCTCAACCCCGCCGCGTGTCGGTCGAGCTACACCCCCCAACGATCGAGGACACGGAGCTCCATGAGGACGGAGCGTCGCAGCCGGCCGCGTCTCCGTCGCCGAGCGGGCACTCGGTCCGGCGACAGGGCGGACCACTGGCTCCTCGTTGATCCTCGATGAAGCATCGATGACCTGCTCGCCCAGGAGAGCCCCGACCCGGAAATCCGAATGCGGGGCGAGTTTGCTTCCGGAGTATTTTCCCCTGTTCGAGCTGGCCATCTTTTTTTTGGGGTGCGGCGTTGCCGCCGTAGAAGATCAGCTGTAAATAGAAAATATGTGTTAGATATTCCCCAGTCCCCGGACGAGTGGAGATTCACACGTCTAGGTCCCGGGTCGACCCAGAACAGCCTGCCCAGTTTCGACCAACGACGAGCGCAAATCGGGCCCGAAGCAGTGCTGCAAAAAAAAAAAAAAAAAAAAAAAAAAAAAAAAAAAAAAAACCACCACCTCATTTCTCACACAGACAAGCATACCAGGTACTGGGTTGAATGATAGACAGATTGATTTCGTAGTTACTTTATGGTACAGGCTCATACATATTGTGATCGGACTAAACTAGAACGACAACAGCACCGTGCACAGAGTCGATAAAACGTTTTCAAAATCTTGTGTGAGTCGACCCCACCCCCCCCCCCCCCCTCCTCGTAGCTACAATAGCTCATAGCAAGAGTCAGTGGCACAGTTTACCCAATTGAACAGTTAAACCCGCAACGACGGTAACTCCAACAGATATGAACGCACCCCGCGCTGTGGGGCTGTGGTCGTTCTGGTATTTTACAATAATGTTAACACTCTGTGTGAAAGAATCGTTGATCGCGCGAGTTATAGTAGCTTCATAACAGAGACAGCACAACCCATTGAGAGGTGGCCTAAGATGTACATCCATTATAAATTTATCCATTTGCTTCTGTACTTGTGTACTTATTTATTCATTTATGTATTCACGACTACATTTGTTTATTTGTTTATTTGTTTGTTTGTTTGTTTGTTTGTTTTCCGTCTGTTTGCCGAGTACAAAGTATAGTTGTATAGTTGTACTTCGTAATCATACTGGCGCTCGATACTATAGATGATATTTTATAATTCAACTGATAAGTTCGTCCTGTACGGTTGATTGTTTTTTGTTATTCCCTAGTTCCTTTTGTTGTGCCCCGCAATTTTCAAGTACATTTTGTCATTATAAATTTATATAAAATAAATTCACGAAACAATTATATGCTTCTCACGATATAATTGTTTCTCACGATCGAACATCGCTGATTCCGAATCAGGCGATATGAAAGGAGATACGATATTTCCTTTGCAGACAGCTAAATATTGAAATTATAAAGAATAAAATAAAACGAAACAGCTTACGCGAAGTAACGGAAATACGGATTTCCGTTACAACAATTGAATCCTCTTCGAAAGACCGTGCTGACAAAGAATCATGCGATTGGCTGGCAACGGTCAGACCACAAAATTGTAAAATCAGCTTTTCGACGACGAGCCTCGAAGAACCGAAAGCTCGCCATCGAAAAGGCAGTCTTGAACGAAAGATCAAGTCGAACGGTCCTCTGATCATCAGACTCCCGTGCCGCGATAGAATTTCCTCGTCGATACTTTGTAACAAGCGCGAATAGAAATATCTAATAGAAACCCGCGGCGCGGTAAACGTGATACGTCGCACCGCGATAATAAAGTGTTAGTCCGAGTCATCGAGAATAACATCTGCTGTGTAAAAACCCAAAAACCATAATAAATCCAAAGCGTGTCTGTATTTTATGAGTTAATACTTATTTGTGGCAAGAGATCCCGACTTATCCCTCCTGACCCGTAATCTGAAGATTCGAGGAGACACGGGTCATCCGGGGGACACAACATTGGTGGCAGCGGTGGGATCTGCCATAATAACTCTAAAATCAGTGCGTTTTTGAACCCTTCCATACGCATTCAATACAGGAAGGCTTCACACAGCCACGCGGACCCGAGCTTGACGAGTTGGTCTACGCTCGCGACGTATCCCCAGCGTCGAAGTTCCCGACACGCAGCCGTCGTGGAATTCGCCTGGAAGGCGGAAACGTGATATAAACTATCGACATAGTCCGCGATAAATTAGAACCGCGATAAGAAATTTTCCGAAAAGTGAACGTTAAATTTTTATCCGGTTACACGGCACCGAATCAGAACAGTGTTTGCGGTGCGCGTGGGGTACCAGTGTCAAAATCCCGACACCGAAGCTGTCGAGGCATTTTACCTGGTTGTGCAGTGCAGTGATAGTGAATCAGCTGTGCCTGCACGATACTCGGGGTTAAATTCCGGAAGTGCACATCGCGAGAATTTACCTGGGTGCAGCGGCCACACCATTGTGACGCAATAGTGCAATCGGTGCAGAGTCGTGTGCGAAAGTCCAGTGCTCTACGCGACACGCAGTCGTCGCGGTACAGCCTGGTTCTCCTACCGCGCAGTGGTATCTGCCGTAGCGAGATAGCGAGCCGCCGGAGAAGCATACGTCGGAGGGTCAAGGACAAGGACGAACCGAACACCAAGGGGCTCAAGGAAACGCAGCGGAAGGAACCACAGCCGACCGTTTCAAGGATCAACAGAGATCATCGAGGAAACGCAGCGGAATGGATCAAGGCCGACCGTTTCATGGATCATCAGGGATCATCCACCTGTAAGTGGCAGTACCTAATCTTATCATATAAACCTATCAAAGCCAATTTACAATTTATTCCGATGTCCGCGAAGATTTAGTAAAAGAAAGATTTGTAATACAATATTTCGGATTGGTATTAACCGTGACAGAAAAGATAATCTGTTTACGCGAGTATCGTTGTAATAATACGCGAGGAAAAAAGCCCACGCAGCGTGGCACGCAACGAATAATTTTAACGGGAAATTTTGGCGGACAGAAATCATAAAATACGGAAATTTTACCAACCCGCAAAATCTTCCAACATCATTGCGAAACGACCTGTGAGAAATCTGAAAGTGAATTTGAGTCAGCAAATAAAAGGTTCGCTGAAAATTAAAGCAAAAATCTAATTTACAGAAATTTAAATTAAACAAAAATCCTCAAAACTTTCCACGGTAAAAACAATTTCAGCAGGATTAAAAAAAAAAAAGAGAAAATTAATCTAACGCGGAACGGGAATCTAAACTGAGGAAAGAAAAATATTCTTCAAATAATCAACCCGCACAAGCAAAAGAAGATTAAATAAAAGCGAGATTTTTCAATAAAGACGTAATCATTTCGTAGGAAAATTAAAGAAAATTTTTAATAAAGACGTAATAATTTCGTGGGAAAATTAAAGGAAAATTTTCCCATAAACTCCGTGGGAAAACTAAAGGGAAAATGGGCGACGATCCGAAGGACCAGCGACTCACGCACTCCTTCGATTCGAGTTTGCCATGGCACGCCGTCGGAGCCGCAGCCGGGCTAACAGCTGCGCATGGCGACATCACATTTCGCACAAATGAAGCGCTAAACACCCTGTCGCCGACGGGGCGCTTGCCCCAAGCTCGCCAAACCGCGATGTCGGAAAGTTTCCGGCAGATGGGGGTAAACGAGAGGTGCGGTACGGATTTCCTGGAGACGAGTGACCCTGACCGAGAGACGCACCGTCGGGCGCGACGTCGTATCACGGACGAAATGATCGACGAAGAGATATCGCGCCTCCGTGATGAGGTCTCGGGTCTTCCGCCAGTGAACACCACCGTACGGCCAGTCGCGCCCAATCTCGGGGCAATACCGAAAACGCGAAGAATCGACGACGACGACGGTAGAGATTCGCGTCGAATGTTTCGCGACGCTGTGAACGTCGACACGCAACGACGCTCCCGCGACACGTCGAGATCAGCTCGACGCGACTTGGCTGAGAAGCTTCAGGGCGTCAATGCCGAACCCTACGAATTAATTAGGGGCCTTGAAGAACAGAATGCCGAATTAAGATACCGATTAGAACGAATAGAAGAAAAAATATCGGAAGGAAGGACGTCGAGACCGTGGAACCGCCGACAAACCGGATTCCCCGGCAAACGACGGACCGTGGAACTCGGGATGGCAATGAAACAGGTCCCGAAATTTTCCGGAGAAGGTCCTGACGAATTAGACCACTTTCTACGCGCTTGCCAAACTGCGCACGACCGAGTCCCGTACGAAGACCACGAAGTTTTCATAGAATTCGTCGTATCGGGGCATATTACCGGCAGGCCGTCGCAGGACCTAAAACATAAAAATATTAAAACCCTAGAAGAACTTAGGACAGAGCTGAAGACGCTATACGGAAAGCGTAAGTCACTGGCAGCTCTACAACTGGAATTCAACTCCCTGCAGCAGAATCAGGGCGAAAGCGTCGCGACGTACGCATCGAGGGTAGAACAGGTGACGGTCGACCTCATAGGAAAGTTGTGTGAAGGAATATCAACCCCTGGTGAGGCGCGGACGATCGAAACCATCACCCGACGAAGTGCACAGGCCAATTTCGAAAACGGACTACATGGCCAAGTGCAAACGATCGTGCGTGCTCGAAACTTTACGACGCTACACGAAGCCGTAGTCGGAGCCATCGAAATCAGCGAGATGATGTTACCAAAAGGAAACGGAGGAGTGCAGGGCTCCAACCAACGCCGTAGTTACAACAACAATAACAACAACAACAACAACAACAGCAACAACGGCAACCAACGCCGAAGCTACAATAACGGTGACAATAACAACGGCAACGGCAACAAAACCTGTTATCATTGCGGAAATGGAGACCACTACGCGAGAGATTGTCCGAAGCAATCCGGACGAAACAGCCTTTCCGTCGCGGATCAGGACAAAACACTCCACCAGGTGGACATAGTGTGTCATTACTGCCAGAAAAAAGGGCATCTGAGGAGAAATTGTCGAAAGCGAATGGCAGACGAGAAAAACGGAGGTCAACAGAGCAATCGTCAAAACGGTCAACAGTCGCAAGATAACAACAAGAAGAACTACCAGAACAACCAACAGAAGACGGGGCAAGACGACGCGTCGACAAAGCTAACGTTGGCCTCGCTATCTATCGATCTAGTATCGATAAGCGACCAAGAGTCGACGTCAGACGCCTCGGAAGAGGAGGAAATGCAAATCGTGCAAGTCTCAACCCCGTCAGAGTTGCCGGGCAGTGACTTCGACATCGAGTCTCCGAGTTCGGCCAGCGGAATAATCACCCTGGAAGCCGACACCGGGGCTCAGCGCCGCGTCATCAGACGAGACTGTCTATTGCCTCCAACGACGATCGAAAAAGAAATTCCCGTCGGTGCCTGTGTAACGCCACCGAGAGGGAACAGCTGTGCAGTTAGCATAATAAACAACAGCGACCGAGCACACACAGTAGTAACGACCGATGCGTCAGATAAGGCCATCGGAGCGATATTATCTCAAGGGAAGGTCGGGGACGACCTTCCGAGATGTTACGCGAGCCGTACTCTGTCGAAGGCCGAGCTCACTTACACAACGTTGGTGGCAGTGCTCGCGATCGTGTGGGCAATAACTCAGTTCCGGCCTTACGTTTACGGTACACGTTTCGAGGTGGTAACGGACCACCAACCCTTAACTTGGCTATTCGGTGTGAAGGATCCCGGCTCTCGACTCATGCGTTGGAAAATTAAATTACCCGAGCATGAGTTCGATATAGAGTATAAAGCGGGGAAGAAAAACACGAACGCCGACGCATTGAGCAGAATATGCGCGGTGACAAGAAGCCAAGAGAAGGAGAGGAAGGGGCACACTGCGCGAGAGAGAGAGAGAAACAACTCTCCCGGCATGGCCCCACGCTCAATCGATCCGCCGTACCCCATAGCAACCGAGAGCGGCGCGAGTGGGGACAGCGCGGACAGCCGTGCGAAAGGAACGGGCGAGAAGAGCGAGAAAGCAAGCCTCGTGCCGTGCGACAGCGAAACCAGCGGTGTAGCGAGCGCTAGAGCCAGCGGCTCGAGCCGCCGGGCAACGGTCAGCGGACAGCTACCCGTGACTGAGGAAGCGGAGAGCGGGGAGGACAGTGATACGGAGACGGAACACAGTAGTGACGAGGACAGCTGTATTAAAGACAAGCGCAGCGTCCACAATAGCGTAACCTGTCCCAGCCCCGAAGAACGGAAAATTATTATTAAAGAATATCACGATGCTCCTTTAGGTGGACATCAAGGACTAAAAAGGACTCTATCCCGGATTCGCATCAAATACGAATGGCCCGGAATCCGAGAGGAGGTGGGGGACTATATCTCCCGCTGTTTAAAATGTCAAAAAAATAAGCTCCGAAGGAAGGAGCGAGCACCGATGATAATTACGGACACTCCTGAAGGATCCTTCGAAAAAACCGCGGTTGACATAGTCGGTCCCTTACCCGAAACATCTCGGGGAAATAAATACGTCCTGACGTTCCAGGACGCACTTACCAAGTATAGCGCAGCTATGGCTATACCAAATCAGGAAGCTAATACCATCGCTAAAGTTTTTACCGAGGAAATAATATGCCGATACGGAACCCCAGAAACCGTTCTTTCCGACCAGGGCAAAAATTTCCTCAGTACCATTTTCAAAGAAGTGTGCAGACTGTTGCACATAAAGAAAATACAAACGACCGCATACCATCCCGAAAGCAATGGGGCATTGGAGCGGTCGCATCGCACACTCGCAGAATATCTTCGTCATTTCATCAATGAAGACCAGAGTGACTGGGATGAGTGGCTCCCGTACGCGATGTTTACGTACAACACCACCCCTCACACCGCGACCGGCTTATCACCGCACGAGCTGGTGTTCGGCCGTGAAGCCGAGCTACCGACCGCGGTGAAACAAGAGCCACATAGCACCTACACATACGATGACTACGCGAGCGAACTGCGCGAAAGATTGCGAGCTGCGTGGACCATTGCAAGGGAACGACTACAGAGCGGAAAAGAAAAAACGAAACTCTCTTATGACAAGGGAACGAAGCCGACAGAGCTCCGCATCGGAGACCGCGTACTCCTAAACGACGAAACAATCCGACGCGGAAGGTCGGCAAAATTAACACCAAAGTGGACAGGTCCTTATCAAATAATAGGACAGCCCACTCCGGTTACGTTTGAAATACAAAAAGGAAGAAAAACATTAAAAGCACACGCTAACCGGCTGAAGCTCGCAGTAGAGCAGTAAAAAAAAAAAAAAAAAATAAATCTAAAAGGGAGGAAAACGGAACAAAAATTAAAACAAAGGGTGATAAAACGAAACCACATAAAATGGAATAAAATAAAATGAAACATAATGGAATACAATTAAAATGAAATGAAAACAAACGAAAAAACATGAAATAAAATTAAACAAAATGCTACAAAACAAAATCGAATGAAATAAAATGAGCTTGAAAAGAACTTAAATGAACGTGAAAAAACCTAAACTAAATTACTAGAATCGGCCACGCTGCTGGGAGAAAGCGGCGGGCGATGAAGAAAAATTGAGAATGGAAAATAAATAAAAAGGAACAAAAAATAGTTTTCCACTAATTGGACCCGGCTCCACTCGATATTTCTATAGACATTTTTAATGAAACCTCGAAACATATCGAGACGAACGAGAAAACCCCTAGAACTCTCATCAAGAAAATGGCGTAGAGTCTCACCGACAGCTAGGACAAGGTTACCTGACGAGAGCAGCTAACCGAAATTTTATACAGATGTCGAACAACGACCTTCCGAAACGCAAATTCGAAAAAAATCTGCACGTGTGTTCCGCAGCGTTGCCGGTGCAACCATTGCAACCGACTAAGCGCCGTGCGAAACACAACCATACGCGAGAATACGTCCCGATAGCGAAATCGGACGTGAGAAACGGGCCGCGAATGTAGAAGTAACAGTTAAAATAACCATGCTACAACCGGGTAGATGGCTACGCGTGGCGCCGAGAATCGAAATGACCGGGATAACGTGCGAAAACGTTATAACGAAACAAAAAAAAAAAAAAAAAAAAAAAAATATATTTAACAGGGACAGGAATAATGGCTTTGATAGGAATATGTAAGGTAACTGCCCGGGGCTTCAGCGTCGCAACGGGTCGGAGATACACGGAGATGGTCAAGGAGGATCATCTGCCCCCAGCAATCTCACCCCCTTGGACGCGGACATGGAAGCGCCCATTTAGAAGAACGACGAGGAAATAGCGAAACTACTAGTAGTGATTCGAAACCCCGCAAAGTTACGCGAACTCGGACAGCGAATCCGAGAAATTAAGAAAAATTACGCGAAGAATTCCGTATTAAATTCCATAGGACCCTCGCGATAGGTACTACTGTCATGTTCACCATCGCAGCGATAGTACTGGTTAGCTACGCTGCATATACGCAAAAGAAACGCGACGCCGCAGCCTTCAGCCGCGACTGTCGCTATCAACCTCGAGACCGTTGCCCCTCAAGAAGAGGAGCAACACAGAACTAGTCGCAAAGACGAAGTGCAAACTAACCGTGACACAGTACACCAGCTAGACCAATACTACCGCTGCGCGAAATTAAATAAACCGACACCCTCCAACAAGTCGAAAATTCCATGGGCACATAAGAAATGTATTCGGAGTAAAAATTGTGTCCATTGTCAATATCCAAATTTTTACTTTTCAGGGGGGAGGGATGTTGTGCCCCGCAATTTTTAAGTACATTTTGTCATTATAAATTTATATAAAATAAATTCACGAAACAATTATATGCTTCTCACGATATAATTGTTTCTCACGATCGAACATCGCTGATTCCGAATCAGGCGATATGAAAGGAGATACGATATTTCCTTTGCAGACAGCTAAATATTGAAATTATAAAGAATAAAATAAAACGAAACAGCTTACGCGAAGTAACGGAAATACGGATTTCCGTTACAACAATTGAATCCTTTTCGAAAGACCGTGCTGACAAAGAATCATGCGATTGGCTGGCAACGGTCAGACCACAAAATTGTAAAATCAGCTTTTCGACGACGAGCCTCGAAGAACCGAAAGCTCGCCATCGAAAAGGCAGTCTTGAACGAAAGATCAAGTCCAACGGTCCTCTGATCATCAGACTCCCGTGCCGCGATAGAATTTCCTCGTCGATACTTTGTAACAAGCGCGAATAGAAATATCTAATAGAAACCCGCGGCGCGGTAAACGTGATACGTCGCACCGCGATAATAAAGTGTTAGTCCGAGTCATCGAGAATAACATCTGCTGTGTAAAAACCCAAAAACCATAATAAATCCAAAGCGTGTCTGTATTTTATGAGTTAATACTTATTTGTGGCAAGAGATCCCGACTTATCCCTCCTGACCCGTAATCTGAAGATTCGAGGAGACACGGGTCATCCGGGGGACACAACACTTTCGTTATTACCCATCCATTTATTCCTTCCCCTATATTCATTTGCTGGCATCTAGTTAATAGCATGTATTTATTTATTTATTTACCCATTTATTTATTTATTCATTCATTTATTCATTTATTTATTCATTTATTTATTTATTTATATATTTATTCATTTATTTAATTATTCATTTATTTATTTATTTATTTATTTATTCCTTTCGCTGTTGTGTAGTCATTTGTTTCCAATCTAGTCGATGATTGTCATTACCTTCTGAATGGACATTATTTAGCACGGGTGTATTATTTTGATAAGAGTATGGAGGACACTGTAATGACCGTTACAAAGACAAAATCAATCATAACTATCATTACAGTAATCACATATTCATTTATTTGATTCTATTTGATTATACCGTAGATTCATTAGCTGTCTACCATTTGTATGTTATTCCTTTGTTTGTTGATTTACTTATTCATTTATTTGTTTCTTTATTTATTCATTTATCTTCTCAATCCCTTGTGTCCGTTACTTATTTGTTGTTGTCAAGCATACCCTACATGACCGTTGATTCGTTGATTAAGGTACTTATTTATTATTAATTTACTCTTCACTATTTATATGCATGTCCAGATATATATTCATTGCCTCACTTCGATTTATTTATTCGTTGTTTAACCTAACCGCTCATCTATTCGTTTGTTAGCTCGTTTTTCCTTTTATTCGATTGAATATCATCTTGGTTTATTATCCGATTCTCCAAACCTTCTTCTTTTCTTTTCCCATTCCCTCCATATATTCATCGCTTCATTTAGTCATTTATTTATTCATTCATTCATTACTATGTTTATCATTCATCCGTTCCTAGACTGACTCATTCGTTCATTTATTTTCTCCCTCCTGTATCTGTTTATTAATTTATTTATTTAACTATTCATTACCTTGTCTGTCTATTAACTTATTCATTTATTCATTCGTACATTCCATTTCCTCGTAGCTTTATTCGATTATTTCTTTTTATTTATTTATTCTATTCAGTTGTTTATCAGCGTGTTTTTATTTATTCATCTATTCATTTACTAATATTTAATTTATCTATTCATTTGTTTATTAATTTGTTTCTTTATTGATTGATTAATTTATTAATTCATACACCTGTTTATTTATTTTATTATCCATTCATTTATTTATTGATTTATTTATCGATTTATCTAGTTATTTATTTATTAACGTATTTATTTATTTCGTTATTAATTTATTGACCCATTTATTTGCTTCTTCATTTATTCCTTTATTTACTCTTTAATTCATTTCTTTATCTATTTATCTATCTATATATTTATTCATTAGTTTATCCATCTGTTTATTTTTTATTATTCCGTCATTCGTTTATTTATTTATCCTCTTAATTATTTATTTACTTCTTTTTCCATCTTTTTTAATCATTTATTTACTTATTTATTTCTTTATTTATTTAGTTATTTATTTACCTATTTATTAATTCACCTATCTCTTCAATTATTTATCGATCTATTTACTTACTTATTTATTTATTCTCTTATTCCATTAATAATTTATTGATCAATTTCTTCATTCACCCATCTCATTATGTATTTATTTGTTTATTCATTTATTCATGTATTTATTTATTCGTTTATCTATTTATTTATATACTTCCAGCTATCTATTTATTTATTTCTTCATTTACTTATTTATTTATTTATTTACTTATTTATTGATTTATTTATCCATTTATTCACGAGTTTTTTACTTATTCCTTTATTTGTCTATGTGTTGAGTCTATAGGTTTATCTTCAGTTTATTTATCGACCTTTTATCTTACTACATATTTCATCATTCATTTGTTTCTTTATTTGTTTATTTCTTCTTTTATAGTTCATTCATATAATTTATTTATTTATCCGTTTACTCATAAATGAGTTTAGTACTGATTTATGTCTTGCAATTCGCGCATCTGTTTATCCGTTTATCAGTTCATTGGGAATGTGGGAAGGAAAACCGTATCATTATGTTCGTAATACTATCCTTTAGCTAATGTTCGTGTATGCCTACCGCTATATCCGTGTCTCTGTCCGTTGCAGTGAGCCGCGCGCGCCCGGCGGCAAACCCAGGAACTACGTAGCGGAGCTGGGCGCTAGTGACCATCCCCCGTGGCACGGCTTATTCTCCTGCGTTGTGCTACACGATCGAGCCGCCGATCAGGGGGGGCGCTCACCAAGATGGCGGCCACCGGCATCAACAGTACTCCGCCTGTCACGAACTGGACCAGACCAAGCTCGGTAAGCCTTGCGTATTTGCAGGCTATATAAACTCTAAAACGGTGGCAACAGCAGCACAGGCTGAAGTTACAATTACATTTGCATTTACTATTACGGCGCGGACCAGCTCCACCACGCACACCCACCAGCCAACGGCCCACGGCCCACGGCCCATTCGTTCGTTCAGCTGTCAGTTGAGTAAATGTTTATTTCTTCTTTATTGTTCGTCCCCCCTTCATACCGTCCCATCCTATAATCCTGAATGTTCGATCCAGTTTAATTTTGTTGTTATTGAATATAATATACCATTCATCACAGAGACAGTGAAGTAGTAGTACCAGTACCTGCCAGCATTGCTGCGACAAGAGCTCGAGAGAGTCTACTCGTCCTCTATTTGTAATTCATTTGTTAATTTATTTTCTTATTTATTATTTCTTTATATATTTATTATTATTTATTATTATTATTAGTTATTATTAATTATTATTATTAGTTATTATTAATTATTATTAATTGTTATTATTATTATTATTCAGGTACTAGGCTCGTACCAGCAGCCTGGGCAGCCACAGTGAGTGCGGCCGAAGCTGCGGCATCGACACCAGCTTCGCAAGGTTAGTTAGTGAATTGAAATCCACTTTTCCTTCATCAAGTTGTTAGTTTATACACTACGCGAACCCACAGCCACACAGACCCCCCACGCGCAGCACAACCCATTCACTTGTACATACGTCCCTCGTCTGTCGAACCATACCCCTCATGCAGCCCTCGGAATATTCCGGCTAAATTCTTATTTATTTAAGTGTTATTTGTTTCAATTTGTTTGTGCGTTCCCCCGCTACTTAATGGTTTATCGAGTGATCGATTTCCCTCTTTAATTCGTCGTTTATCATTTATCTATTACCGAGTCGATTTTTCTTTTACTTAGTCGTTTTTCATTATGTTCTATTACTTTTACAATTATTAATTATTATTATTATTTTCAGGTATTCTCCCTGCAAAGGCCGTCCGGACAGCCACATCGAACCCAGCCATCCATTCACCATCCATACATCCATTCAGTCGTTCGTTCCGGCCAGCACTCTCACCCATTTAAGCATCAATTTGCTTTAATCTGCCTGTACGTACGCTATTAGTCAATGTTCCATTGAGTGATTGATTTTACTTTCAATTAGTCCTTTTCCCCATTTACCACTATTACCATTCACTATTTATTATTTTCAGGGACCAAACTTGGAACAGCACGCCGGACAGCCATAGCTAAAGCGACCGTAGTCGCACTCCATCAATTCATACACCCACACACACCCCTGAAATGTCTAATAAAATGTTAAATATTCACCCATTTGTATACTTATTGATTTACTCAATTATTTCTTCCTGTATCTGTTTATTAATTCATTTATTTAGCTACTCATTACCTTGTCTGTCTATTAACTTGTTCAGTTATTCATTCTGTTGTGCCCCGCAATTTTCAAATACATTTTGTCATTATAAATTTATAAAAAATAAATTCACGAAACAATTATATGCTTCTCACGATATAATTGTTTCTCACAATCGAACATCGCTGATTCCGAATCAGGCGATATGAAAGGAGATCCGATATTTCCTTTGCAGACAGCTAAATATTGAAATTATAAAGAATAAAATAAAACGAAACAGCTTACGCGAAGTCACGGAGATACGGATTTCCGTTACAACAATTGAATCCTTTTCGAAAGATCGTGCTCTGACCGTGCTAACAAAGTATCATGCGATTGGTTGGCAACGGTCAGACCACAAAACTGCAAAATCAGCTTTTCGACGACGAGCCTCGAAGAACCGAAAGCTCGCCATCGAAAAGTCAGTCTTGAACGAAAGATCAAGTCGAACGGTCCTCTTATCATCAGACTCCCGTGCCGCGATAGAATTTTCTCGTCGATACTTTGTAAAAAGCGCGAATAGAAATATCTAATAGAAACCCGCGGCGCGGTAAGCGTGATACGTCGCACCGCGATAATAAAGTGTTAGTCCGAGTCATCGAGAATAACATCTGCTGTGTAATAAAATAAATTTTAAAAATTTTAAAAAACTCCCGGCTGGAGTAAAAATCGAACACAAAAAACGTAATCTGATAGAAAGCATGAATAAAATTCATGAATCTAAAAAGTATACAACAAAAAAGGATGAAATAATTCAAGAAGTCATCTTAGTTTATTCATAGTTTGAATTATGATCGTTCGTGAGTATGAGTTCAATGTTTTGAATCGTGGTAATTTCGTCACTGCCCTGAATTCAGTCGGGAGACGTCATTCATTAAACATAAGTCGGAGGACGTTTTCTTTCGTATCGTCGAACATCTAAATCCAGATCGTCTTCATGTTCAATTAATGGCGTCTTCTTTGCACTGTTAAACATCTATATCCTATATCATATTTATGTTTAATGAATGACGTCTCCCGACTGAATTGAGGGCAGTGAGGAAATTACCACGATTCAAAAAATTGAACTCATACAAACGAACGATCATAATTCAAACTATGAATAAACTAAGATGACTTCTTGAATTATTTCATCCTTTTTTGTTGTATACTTTTTAGATTCATGAATTTTATTCATGCTTTCTATCAGATTACGTTTTTTGTGTTCGATTTTTACTCCAGCCGGGAGTTTTTTAAAATTTTTTAAATTTATTTTATTTCATACTTTTTAAAGATAATTCGATATAATTTTCTCCACGTCCGCCAATGATTGGAATCATTTAGCTCGAACAAGACGTCCACGTCACAAAACAATTTTTCCTACTAGTGTCATAATGTACTATTGTTTATCGATTCAATATCGTAAAACGTGACCACTGTATGGAAATTTGATGTGACAAGACTTTAAAAGTATCGACTAGCTGCGGCACATGCTGGTTGTCCTTGGGCGCAGTTGAGTACAGTCTCAGCAAAATGTCACCGCATCATGTGATTGTTCAGCGCGGCTCCATGTAGCCATGACAAATTGTCAGCCCATAGTGGAGTCTTGAGGGCGGCTTAATAGAGCCTTGACCAAATCTCAGTGCATTATGGAGATTTTAAGCGTGGCTCTATGTAGCCTAGACCAAATTTCTGTTCATTGTACAGTTTTTTGAGCGCGGCTTGACGTAGCCTTGACCAGATGTCAGCGCATTCCGCTCGTCCTTTCCAGTCATTACAAGTTTTGAATATGTCTTAAGCGAGCGAACATTGAATGAATGCTGCTTCGACGAGTGATCGTTGAATGAATGCTGCTTCGAAAAGGACCTGACTCATATAGGAAAAACAATGAAAACAAATATACATATTGTGCATTCTGACAAATCGCTTTGTCTAAAAGTTTTGTCGGTTGGAGGATAAAGTAAAAAATTAAATCCGACGACAATTTTTTTCTTTCAAATTGCCAATTCCACCGAGGTAGACAATATCACTGGGCATAACCACATCGTCTAGCTAAACATCGATATTCACGTTTTTCACAATCCTGATAACATTATCATACGTTGAATAAAAAATAATGAACTCATTACACAATTTCGTTCGTACGTGAAATCAGTTGATAATCATAAATAAAACAAAATCACCGGGCATAACCACGTCATCCGACCTAACCTCCACATTCACAAATATCTTAATTTCGCGCCCAAATACAAGTATCCAGAATTATTAATCCGACGTGATTGATGAAATCAGCCGTAGATCAATCCTGCTAACATTATTCAACGTTAAATAAAAAATGCACTCATGAAAAAAATATCGTTCGTACGTGAAATCAATCAATAAAATAAAGTTATTGGAACCACCGCTTAGATCCGTTAGATCCGCCCCTGTCGTCAAAGCGGACGACTCGACATCGGAATGAAGTTAGGCTATGAAGAACGATGCGAGTATTGCCTAGCCAATCAGCGGGCTCGCTGGAGCTCTACTGTGGCCAGCATCGATATGGAAATTTCGAAAGAACGCGTTTTTTTAACATCAATTATCTTTACGAGTTCACATCCGATCATAAATATTATGATTCATAAAACATCTGTGTGGTCAACGGAACCGATGTGCAAATATTCGTTTGTAGAAGATTAGTCGTTTGAGCAAACATTCGTGAATTAGGAATCGCTGTTTCGCGGGAACACGACGAAACACATAACTCCCGTTTTCAGCCGGGAGTTAAAAACCCAAAAACCATAATAAATTCAAAGCGTGTCTGTATTTTATGAGTTAATACTTATTTGTGGCAAGAGATCCCGACTTATCCCTCCTGACCTGTAATCTGAAGATTCGAGGAGACACGGGTCATCCGGGGGACACAACAATTCGTACATTCCATTTCCTTGCAGTTTTATCCGATTATTCCCATTCATTCATTTATTCTATTCAGTTGATTATCAGCGTATTTTTATTTATTAATCTATTCATTTACTACTATTTAATTTATCTATTCATTTGTTAATTTATTTATTTCTTTATTGGTTGATTGATTAATTTATCAATTCCTACACCTGTTCATTTATTTCATTATCCATTCATTCATTTATTTATCGATTTATCTATTAATTCATTTATTTACGTATTTTTTCATTTCGTTATGAGTTTATTTACCCATTTATTTGCTTCTTTATTTATTTATTTATTTATTCATTAATTCATTTCTTTATCTATTTGTCTATCTATCTATTTATTCATTAATTTATCGGATTGTTCATTTTTTCATTATTCCGTCATTCATTTATTGATTCATTCATTTATTTATCCTCTTATTTCTTTATTTACTTATTTCTCCTATCTTTTTCAATCATTTGTTTACTCATTTATTTGTTCATTTCTTTATTCATTTAGTTATTGCTTTATTGATTTAGTTATTTCTTTACCTATTTATTAATTTACCTATCTATTTAATTATTTATCTATCTATTTACTTACTCATCTATTTATTCTCTCATTTTATTAATAACTTATTGATTAATTTCTTCATTCATCCATCTCATGATGTATTCATTTGTTTATTCATTTATTTATGTATTTATTTATTCGTTCATCTATTTATTTATATATTTCCATCTATCTATTTATTTATTTCTTTATTTACTTATTTATTTATTTGTTTACTTATTGATTTATTTATTTATCCATTTGTTCACGAGTTTGTTCGCTTATTAATTTATTTGTCTATGTGTTGAGTCTATAGGTTTATCTTCAGTTTATTTATTGTAACGTTTACGATTTGGCCGTCCTCCCGACAGACCTCCTCGAGTCACGTTAAGGTTCGGGGCGAGCGAAAGAATTTTTAAGAGACCAGTTAGGAGGTATAATATAATTTATTGATTAAATCCAAAAACATTTTACACCGCTTTTCCTCTTCAAATTACGGAAATTTTTATTATGGTTTTTTTTTTTATTACATTTTCTTCCTTGAATTTCCATCAATTTATTTCTTAAACTTAAACCTGTCTATTATTTCGCTAACCCTTCGGATTCGATTCCGATTAAGAGATCGGGGGTTGGCAATGTCCCACAAAGCCCACCCGCTACTCTGTCTACCCTACCGGGAGATCGGGGGTCGATAATGTCACCCAAAATCGACCCGCTACTCCGCTTCCTACACGGTATTGGTTAGAGATCGGGGGTCGATAATGTCCTCAAAATCAACCCGCTACTCCGTCCAATCTAGCTATCGATATTCTAGGGTGGGGTCAACATGACCCCAGACGATGCCCCCGCCCTCTACAACACTTTTTTAGGGTGGGGTCTATGTGACCCCAGTTCCGTTAACTTCCTTTTTGTCGCCTGTGTTGGGGTCCATATGACCCCAACAACTTTCCCCCTTAATTTATGTTCGATTGCTGGAGATCGAGGGTCGATGATGTCGCCAAGATCAACCCGCTACTCCATACAATCGAGTGTCCCTAATTGGAGATCGGGGGTCGATAATGTCACCAAAATCGACCCGCTACTCCGCTTATCTAATAAGGATGGGATCGGGGGTTGGTACCCGTCATCGGGTACTACCCCTTACCCGTTAGGAAAAGGTGGGAAAATTTACCTCCTGTTGTCTTTTTTGACGATCCTAGACTTCTGACTATAATTTCGAATACTTAAGTCTGACTATGATTGCTTGATCGAATGATGAACTAATGACGAATGAATGATTTCGCTGCTCGGTGGTGCTCCTTTTATACCCGCTCGTCGGCGGCGGTGCACGGTATGCCGCTCTCTGATTGGTTGCCGCATTCCGATGCTCGTGGCCAACCAGCGTTGGTGATCAGCCAGTCTCGGCTCGAGAAGGGTTCCTGAGCGCCCGCTGCTCGAGGCTTCCGCAGGGCTGGCTCGACGGGGGGTGCTCTCGGTGCCCTGCCGTGTTTCTCCGGCGGCGGTGATTGGCTGTGAGCCCTGCCATGACCATGACCAATTATCATGCGTCCTCTCAGGCCCAATTCACAAGGGGGCGTATCGACGCCCGTTACATTATCGACCTTTTATCTTACCACATATTTCATCATTCATTTGTTTCTTTATTTGTTCATTTCTTCTTTTATAGTTCATTCATCTAATTTATTTATTTATTCGTTTACTCAGAAATGAGTTTAGTACTGATTTATGTCTTGCAATTCGCGCATCTGTTTATCCGTTTATCAGTGTATTGGGAATGTGGGAAGGAAAACCGTATTATTATGTTTGTAGTACTATCCTTTAGCTAATATTCGTGTATGCCTACCGCTATATCCGTGTCTCTGTCCGCTGCAGTGAGCCGCGCGCGCCCGGCGGCAAACCCAGGAACTACGTAGCGGAGCTGGGCGCTAGTGACCATCCCCCGTGGCACGGCTTATTCTCCTGCGTTGTGCTACACGATCGAGGAGCCGATCAGGGGGGGCGCTCACTAAGATGGCGGCCACCGGCATCAACAGTACTCCGCCTGTCACGAACTGGACCAGACCAAGCTCGGTAAGCCTTGCGTATTTGCAGGCTATATAAACTCTAAAACGGTGGAAACAGCAGCACAGGCTGAAGTTACAATTACATTTGCATTTACTATTACGGCGCGGACCAGCTCTGTTACGTCTGGGGTAACAATATCTTAGAATTGCCCTGTTTTTGACCTTAGCAAATGCTAATTGGTCAGGGATACGGGCTGACGATTTGATAAAGTATTATTTTTATTGAAATGTATTAAAATATTTATTGGGCGGGAATTTGTTCCTTTTTTACATAGAAATTATATCTAGGGTCATTAGGGTGGGTCAAAAAAAAACTTTTTTTTTTTTTTGAATGTCACCCACGAAAACTAGTTCCTAGCTACCTCTCCAAAGTACTCACCGAGTATAAGCTCTTAATATTAATGGGAAGAACTGGCTCATCGTCGTTTTCCGTTTTCAATGTAGTCTCATATAAAAATGGTCATATCTTATCACCAATAAATTGTTAAACCAGTTTCATCATGATTTATAGGAAATTAAACGCTCTACAAAAATGGTCTCTTATACATTTTTCATTAATCGAACCATTTAAAAGATATTCAAGGTCAAAGATTGAAGAATTAATGAAAAAAATAACTTTTTGTTTTGAATTTTGTAACTTACTGAAAAATAATGATTGTCAAATGGGTATCAATTATTTCTGTAGGAAATTGAACGTTCTACAAAAAAGGTCTTTTGTGGTTAATCGATTACTCGAACCATTCTGAAGATATTCGCATTAGAATTCCAATGCTTACTGATATTCTAATGCGAATATCTTCTGAATGGTTAGAGTAATCGATTAACCACAAAAGACCTTTTTTGTAGAACGTTTAATTTCCTACAGAAATAATTGATACCCATTTGACAATAATTATTTTTCAGTAAGTTACAAAATTCAAAACAAAAAGTTATTTTTTTCATAAATTCTTCAATCTTTGACCTTGAATATCTTTTAAATGGTTCGATTAATGAAAAAAGTATAAGAGGCCATTTTTGTAGAGCGTTCAATTTCCTATGAATATTCATGATGAAACTGGTTTAACAATTTATTGGTGATAAGATATGACCATTTTTATATGAGACTACATTGAAAATGGAAAACGACGATGAGCCAGTTCTTCCCATTAATATTAAGAGCTCATACTCAGTAAGTACTTTGGAGAGGTACCTAGGAACTAGTTTTCGTGAGTGACATTCAAAAAAAAAAAAAAAGTTTTTTTTTGACCCACCCTAAGGGTCATTGACCGGGATATATTTTGCTTTCAAACACTGAATCGTGTATACTAATGGCACTAATTTGTATGGGGGGATAACCGGCTCAGCTTCGAGCTGGTTGTCGGTAAAATAGGGGTGATACTCGATTGGGGTATAATTGCAAAACTCCGCGTGGAGCTTGCGCAATTGGTATTTACGCCCCGCGCGGCGCTGTTTGCCCATTAAAGAAATATGATATAAGAAAACAAATATAAAGTGTATGTGTGGGTTAGTGTGTGTGATAAAGGTCCGCGTGGGTACGCGTTACCTTTATATCTAAATCTAATGTTAGTTCAATTAGTAAAAGAATGGGAGTCCGAGTGGGTACGCGTTACTCCCGTGATTTAGGATGAGAGTCCGCGTGGGTACGCGTTACTCTCAGGTTTGGATTTTATGAAGGTCCGCGTGGGTACGCGTTACCTTCGGGTTAAGGAGATGAGAGTCCGCGTGGGTACGCGTTACTCTCGGAATTGGAAGGATGTGAGTCCGCGTGGGTACGCGTTACTCACAAAGGGGTAATTTGGTATTCGGAAAAGAGGATCGAGAGGAACTTACAAAAAAACTTAGAGTCCTTTTTCTTCTTGTTTGAACTTTGAAAATATTTATTAGTTGGGACTGGGCCCGAAATGATTTTAGTGATGTCGAGACGTCGGAGGTTGAACAATAACTGAATAAAAGACGCGTGTGTGGCCCTTTTATACAATTTCGGGACCACACAAAATATTGAACAAGGTTGGAGAGGGTAGTTTTCCTTATTTATAATTGGTTGAAAAACACCGTCTCCCACCTTCTTATTCTACAAGACGCGTTTCGCTTTCAAACTACAAAGCTAGTGGTAAGGGTGGGAAAGGGCAAATTTTCTTGTGGGAAGAAGTTAAAATATTTGGCGCAGGATATCAATCAATTTAAGTATCTCGATCGTTGACCCGTCTTCTTCTTTCTTCAGTGGTGGTTTCGTTGGTCCATTAGCCTTTCAACGAGAAGGCGCCCATGGGATGGTCCGGTGCAGGTGGGGCAATGTCGCGGGTAGTTGGTATGTGAATTTCTGTCAATTCCTGTTGTTCTGCGATGTCTTCCCTCTGATTTGGGTTTGTATCGAGATTACGTTTAAGATGCAGCAGGAGATGTGTGACTGAATCCCAGATAGCTCCAAGTAAAACCAGAGACCAACCGTAAACGGTATGCAAAGCATAACCATGGATGAGGGTGTCTATGACGAGTTTAATCACACGGATTATTATAAAGATCCCGATGATACCAGCACTTGCAGTTCCGAAAGAGACGAATCGTCCATATGTTTTGTTTCACATGGAGTCTGCGAGGCTCTGGAGTCCGTCCGCACCCAGCAAGTTTGAGAAAGCCAAGCCTTGCGTCTGGATCGGTTGACCCGTGATCCCTCGTGCGATGGTGTTCAGAACTGCGGGCTTCTCGACTGGAAACATGATGTGATCCCTGAGTTTGTCGAGATCTTCCTTCGAATATATGCCGCTGGTTGCTAGTGATGATGGGTTCAGGTAGCTCCATGTAGGTTTGGTCATTGGCTTTATGATTGTTGGAGGCAGACTCTGTATTGGTCCTGGAAGGAGCTTGTACCACGAGTCAGCCGGAAGATACTGCGTTGGCAGTAAGGCGTCACACGTTATTTCGACTCCTGTCTGCATGATGATATGGGTCCGAGGAGATATGAACAGACTGTTATTTCCTTGGGGTACTGGAAGCTGATGATAGCAGGACTCTGTCCTCCTTATTTTTACTTCTACAGGAATGCACTTCACAAGATGTACTACTTCGCCCGCGACGACTGCCATGTATCCTGGTCCCTTCATGAGATGATAGGCGAACTCGTCCGGTGATTGTGTTGCGGTGATTAGTGCGTTTTTCAACACTCGCTGTTCGAGGTTGCATCGTTGGGTTAAAACGTCGAGATACAATTGATTGATTTGAGTTCGAATATGCTTCTCGACAAAAACAAATTTCGAATTCATATAAGTAAATATGTCTAAATTTTCTACCGCTATAGGTCTCGTTTTTGCGAATGTTGCTCCATGCTTTATTTCAAAAATTAGTAATTTCGGATGTTCTGTGCGTATTAACGTATAGCCACAGAGCATTTGTTCTGATTCCTTCGTTAAAGCAAAAGTCGTGTCTTGAGTTGACAACGTGTATATCGTCTGAGGGTATGTATTACTTGAATCTTTTACTCTATTTGCTAAACCCTCATATAAAACATCGTATCGATCAAACTTGCAATTATCTTTAGGTAAGGTGTTCCAAAAAGTGTGTCCACCTTCATTATCAATACACTGTTGACCTGTTAATTGGCACGTCGTTCCGGATTTGAGATTAATTTGATCGGTATCTAGCTGTACAGATGCTTCGTATTGCATTAACGTGATTTTTACAGTTGCTTGTACTACTACCTCGTCCCAGCTTCCATATGGATCGGAAAACTGAGATCCATGGCATGTTCCATCATTACCTACTGATCCCGCTAGGGTTATGCTACGGGTTGCCGTTTCGTTTTTGCGTATACCGGTGATGAAAGCATTGCCAATTCTATAATCTCCTGATACATGTAATTGTTGGCATGCGTCGCGTAAAATCTCTGACAAATATTCTAGCTGCCCGTGTGCCACAATTGAAATATGGGAATTCATTCCACAATAATAAATGATTCGATGAATTTCGACTTTGCATTGTATGACTCGATTACTTGTAAACTGATTTAAATGTAACAGTTGTATATGCACGGGGTCTACGATTACTTCTGGAACAGGTATATTACATTCGCCCACGTCGAGTAATGATAGCGTAGTTATATTTAAATTCGATGAGCCACAATCGTACCCAATTATCGCCGTCGTTTTGACTATTGCACATAGCAATAATGACAGGAGTAACATATCCTTGATCATCATTTTAAGCGAGAAAGAAAGAATTTTTGTATAAATTTTTTTTATGTGTAATAATTTTTTTATAGTAGATTTTACGATATTCTTATTATTATTATTTATTTATTTATTTTTGTTTTTAGGTACGAATGTATATATATAAATATATATATATGTCTATGTATCTCGATATATAGTTTTATTCTTTTTTTTCTAAAATTATTTATTTATTTAGTTGGTGGAAAAACCCCTGGTTTGAACTCCTTCCTTTTCTTTTCCCTTTTTTTTTTGCTGAAATGAAAAAGATTAATTATTGATTGGAGCTAGTGGTGTGATATATGAGAGGCGTAGCCTATTTATATTCACGACTCGAGTTTTATTTTTTATTTGAATTTTGATATTCCCTTTTGGGTTTGTCTCTAAAACTTCATGAGGACCAGTGTAATGGTCTTCTAATTTTCCCGGTTTAGGCCCTTTCTGAAGAAAAACAAAATCACCAGTCTTTAACGTTTGGGGCTTTATTTTCCGATCATAGAACTCTTTTGATTTTACTTTAGCATCGATTAAATTGTCTCTAGCCACACTCTGAAACTCGTGCAATCGAGTTACTAAATTCGTGAGATAATCGTCGTAAGTAATTTCATGATCGTTTAGAGGTGGGTCGCTGGATGGGAGCCTTGCTAACTTTCCGAATACTAGTTCGAATGGCGTGTGTCTAGTGCCTTCATGTGTGCTTGTATTATATGAGAAGGTTGCAAGTTCCAACCACTCGTCCCACTCTTGATCTTGATTTGTAAATTGTTTTAGATATTCTCCTAGGACGTGATGGGATCTTTCAATGGAACCGTTGGATTGAGGATGAAATGCCGTGGTTTTGAATTGTTTAATTCTGAATTGTTTCGCTAAATTTTTTAGTACTTTGCTGAGAAAATTGCTACCTTGATCTGTTAGAACAGATCTTGGTGCTCCAAAAATGCAAATAAATCGTTTTACGAAAGCAATGCTTATTGTTACTGCTGTTGCGTTCGGTAATGGAATTGCTAATGAATATTTTGTTAATTGGTCTTGAATTGTTACTATGTACTCGTTATCATTTTTCGTTCGCGCGAGAGGACCCACGATATCCATGGCGATTTTATCAAACGCCGTTCTCGGTGTATCGGTTATTACCATCGGATTTCGGTTTTTCACGCGGACTAATTTTTTTAACTGACAACCGAGACAGTTTCTTATGAATTGTTGTATATCTAATTTCATATTCTCCCAGAAATAACGTTGTCTGATTCTACTGTATGTTGTCGATACTCCTTTATGGCCACCGAGTGCGGATGAATGCATTTCCTGAATAATTTCTTTACGTTTTGTTGATTCTCCATATTGGATTGCTCCTGTACATATAATTATTTTTGTGTTCCAAGTTTCGCTAATTTCGCACAAGATTTTTCTGATTAACGACCATTCTATCGTTTCTATTTCGTTTGTCTTAGCGATGCTAATGGATTTTAAACCCAATTCGGTTGCTAATTCTTTAAGACCACGAAATGAATTTTTTATGTCTGATATTACATCCGTGAGACCTTCGCTAAATTGTCGTAACGGTAATGCAATATGAAATTTATTTTTAAACTCTTTTGCTTGGGCTACTCCCGGTTCGATATTTTCGAATTTCGGTAACTGATAGTTTTTACTAACTTCAGATTGTCCTAGGTCGCACGGTTCACCGTTACCATCCACGAAATATGCATAATTGTCTCTCCTCATAAATAGCTGGTCTTTAGATTCGAGTATATTCCGTGGATATCGTAATTTTCCTATTTCATTATGTTCATCTATTGTTTCCAATACTCTATCTTCGTTATGTTTCCTAATTTCTTCCGTTTCGCTATCTTCGTTTGTTGTTTCTGAATCGCTTGATTGGTTATGAATTTCGTCGAGAATCGCTTGTGTCGTTTTTTCGGTATGTTTGCTATGGGTTTTTGTATTTTTATCCCTTTTAGATTTTACGGGGTTATCTACCTGAGCGTCCCATTCGTCCCTTAATCTCTGGGGTCCCTTTTTATTTCGCGTACTCTTTCTTACCGTAAATTCAGTTTCTTTTGATTTTGGCTCCTCGTGAATCATTGCTTCTACCGTAATCGCGTTTGCCGGATTTTTACTGTTTTTTACTACCTTCACGTGTTGTTGTTCGACTGGGTTGCGAGACAGAGCGTCTGCATTGACATTCGATTTCCCAGCTTTATAGATAATATCGTAATCATGGTCCCCGAGTTTAAATCTCCATTTAGTGACTCGAGATGTCGGATCTTTCGAATTTTTGAACCAAATAAGCGGCTTATGATCCGTGACGATCGTAAATTTCCTCCCGTATACGTATGGGTGGAATTGTTTTACAGCATAAACTATCGCGAGAGCTTCTTTTTCATAAACTTCGTAATTTCTCTCGGCAGTGTTAAGAGTACGTGAAACATAAGAGATTGGTAAATCTTTACCTATTTCGCCCTGAGATAATATGCCTCCGATTGCATAACCTGATGCGTCAGTAGTAATTATAAAAGGTTTCGTAAAATCAGGGTGTCTCAGTATTGGTTCCTTGCATAGGATTTCCTTCAATTCTTCGAATGCATTTTTTTCTTTTTCACCCCATAAAAATACTGTATCCTTTTTTAGAAGATTAGTTATTGGTTTAGCAATTTTTGAATATCCTTTTACGAACCGCCGATAATAACCGGTCAACCCTAAAAATTGTCTCACCCCTTTGACGTTGCGAGGGGCAGGGTACCCTCTCACTGCAGCGATATTTTTGGGGTCGGGTTTGATACCGTTTTCTGTAATTAAATGTCCCAAATAAGTTACTTCTTTCCGCAGAAACTCGCACTTATCTGGTTGTAATTTTAAATTTGCATCGGCTAGTCGATTTATCAATTTTCTATATTTTATTTTGTGCTCCTCTAGCGAGGATGCGTAGATAACAATGTCGTCAAGGTAAACAAATAATTCGATACCTTGAAGACCGCTCAAGACTCGGTCCATTAATCTCTGAAATGTTGCTGGGGCGTTTTTCAACCCGAAAGGCATTCGAGAAAACTCATAATGCCCGAAAGGTGTTGAAAAAGCTGTTTTATGTGAATCTTCTGATTTTACTTTAATTTGATGGAAACCAGATGCAAGATCGAATACTGAGAAGTACTTTGCTCCCCCGAGTTGGTCCAATATATCCGTTATATTTGGTAAAGGGTATGAATCACCTATCGTTTTTTCATTGAGATCTCGAAAATCTAAAACCATTCTCCAACGCTTATTACCTTTGGAGTCCGGTTTTTTTGGAACAATCCATACGGGACTGTTGTATGGGGATTGTGAAGTTTTTGTTATGCCTCCGTCATAAAGTTCCTGTACTTGTCGCGTGATTTCGTCTTTATGTATAGGAGGATATCGATATTGTCGGGTGTTGATGGGATGCTCATCGGTTGTGCAAATTGGGTGTTCTAATTTTGAAGTAGCTCCCAATTTTTCACCCGGAATATGAAATTGTTCTACCCTTTCTTCTAATAGTTCATTTACGCTTGCTCTTTCTTCGGAATTTAAGTGTTCGAGACGGAGCAGCGATTTTATTTTTTCTACACGGTTGTCTTGGTTCGTATTTCTTGCGATTGCCAAGCAGAGCGTGTTCGATTTAAAAGATTTTGACGAGTTCGTCGAGTTTGTTGGATTTGTAGATTTAGTAGATTTAGTAGATTTAGTAGATTTAGTAGATTTAGTGGATTTAGTAGATTTAATTGATTTAATTGATTCAATTGATTTAGTAGATTTTGTAGATTTTGTATTCTCTTCAAATTCTTGAAGAGTGAGAGTAGGAACTTCGATATCGATATCTTCCTCTCTCGTGTTGTAGACTTTGGTGTACGCGACACCTTGAATATTTGTGACTAACGCTTTACCGGAATAAATATTTTCTCCGACCTCTAGCTTGGGTAAGTAGCCTTCTGTAATTTCAGTGTTTTTTACTCTCACATAAAAAGTTGAAATTGAGCGCGCAGGAATGGTTACTACCTCCGGACTCGAGAATCGAATTTTATCATCCTTCCAATATAGACAGTGTTCTTTGAAATCAATTGTGGCCTTATATCTCTGGAAAAATTCATTACCCAATATCCCAGCTTGTTCGATCGGAAAATCGTTTGCAACTATATGGAAAACGACTGGACTTCCTAAGATGTCTACCGAGAAGGACCCTAAGGTTTCTACGAGTGTCGCCGTTATTCCGTGCAATTCTAAGATATCCCACTTATCTATATGAGATTCCGATTTCACGTAAGCCTTTTTCACGAGATTGGGTTCAGAACCAGAATCGACCATTAATTCTACGGGAGAATTCACAACTGATGACTCTATCTGTATTGTCGGGGGTCGGCAGCGTTGTCTCAAATTCACGTACGCTACTCGGACTCGTTTTGTGTTGATATCGCGAAGGCTGTACGAGGGGTTTCTTTGTATGTATTTGGGGTCTCCCGATGAACCCCGTTCTTCGAGAGACCGTTGGAGTTTCCCTGAGCTCGCTGTTTATTATTATAATCCCTCTTCCTACATTCATCGATAATATGTCCGTCTTTTTTACAGTAACGGCAAGTTTTTTGGGGTTGCGTGATATTATTCCTGTCAACTAACGGCTTATCCGCTCCTCGAGCGGGTCGAGTGTCCTTATCTCGAGGAGGCCCGGCGCCTTGGTTCCTGAACCAACATAGGTCGGCCGTATGACCCGCGCGTTTACAAATTTGACAATTTATGGCGCTTGTCTGAACCGTCCCTACGTCTCGCCGAGGTGTAGATTTACTTGTAGGTTTGGGGTTGCGTAGTTCGTTCATAGTCGTCTGTTTTCTGTCGATTTTAATTGCGTCCTTACCGGCGTCCGTTAGCGTAGTGTACGTCTTCTCCATTCGTATTTGTATATCTGGCCTAAGGCCGTCGAGAAAACTTTCTACGCACTCTTTTTCGACAGAATTTTTATTTTCGTCGTTTATTTCCCCGTTATTGTTACTTTTGAAGGCTTCGATAATATGATTTCCGATTTCGCGCACGCGATTTATATATTTTATAATATCTTCATTTTCTAGCTGTACTAACGTCCCTAATTCTCATCGTATCTGATTAACTGTTCTCGCGGGGGCGTATAAATCTTTTAAATACGCGGCTAAAGTCTTTAAATTCTCGAATTTTACTCCCTGAATGGATCTTTGTGCTTCTCCTATAATTTTTGTTCGAATCAATTTAACTAAATTTTGTTCTACGTTTGCGGGAAGCATACCTAATGCTTCCTCGCAACTATCGATAAATTCAAAAACGGGAATATTGTATCCGTCGAATTCGGATACCACTTTGATTGCATCCTTAAAGGATACAATTTGTGATGCTCCCACAGGCATTTCGGCGGATGGGGTTATAACGTTTTGACTAGGAATAAGAGGGTTTGTTGGAATATTTACTTTTTTGATTGGGGCGTGGTCAACTGACATGACTTAGAATCAAATCGTCTTTGTATCCCACCGCTGTCACCAAAAAAAAAGGTATGATACGTCTGGGGTAACAATATCTTAGAATTGCCCTGTTTTTGACCTTAGCAAATGCTAATTGGTCAGGGATACGGGCTGACGATTTGATAAAGTATTATTTTTATTGAAATGTATTAAAATATTTATTGGGCGGGAATTTGTTCCTTTTTTACATAGAAATTATATCTAGGGTCATTGACCGGGATATATTTTGCTTTCAAACACTGAATCGTGTATACTAATGGCACTAATTTGTATGGGGGGATAACCGGCTCAGCTTCGAGCTGGTTGTCGGTAAAATAGGGGTGATACTCGATTGGGGTATAATTGCAAAACTCCGCGTGGAGCTTGCGCAATTGGTATTTACGCCCCGCGCGGCGCTGTTTGCCCATTAAAGAAATATGATATAAGAAAACAAATATAAAGTGTATGTGTGGGTTAGTGTGTGTGATAAAGGTCCGCGTGGGTACGCGTTACCTTTATATCTAAATCTAATGTTAGTTCAATTAGTAAACGAATGGGAGTCCGCGTGGGTACGCGTTACTCCCGTGATTTAGGATGAGAGTCCGCGTGGGTACGCGTTACTCTCAGGTTTGGATTTTATGAAGGTCCGCGTGGGTACGCGTTACCTTCGGGTTAAGGAGATGAGAGTCCGCGTGGGTACGCGTTACTCTCGGAATTGGAAGGATGTAAGTCCGCGTGGGTACGCGTTACTCACAAAGGGGTAATTTGGTATTCGGAAAAGAGGATTGAGAGGAACTTACAAAAAAACTTAGAGTCCTTTTTCTTCTTGTTTAAACTTTGAAAATATTTATTAGTTGGGACTGGGCCCGAAATGATTTTAGTGATGTCGAGACGTCGGAGGTTGAACAATAACTGAATAAAAGACGCGTGTGTGGCCCTTTTATACAATTTCGGGACCACACAAAATATTGAACAAGGTTGGAGAGGGTAGTTTTCCTTATTTATAATTGGTTGAAAAACACCGTCTCCCACCTTCTTATTCTACAAGACGCGTTTCGCTTTTAAACTACGAAGCTAGTGGTAAGGAAAGTGGTGGGAAAGGGCAAATTTTTTTTGTATCTCATTGGTTAAAATTTCCCGTTTCCCACTTCTTAGTTTTATGCAAAAAGGTGGGAAGAATCTTATCTTTTCGAGCTGAAGGCCCAAGAGTCCCCTTCTTATATCTTTGTATGCCCCTTGAAGAAGGCCATACACTCGCGCCTGTGTTTCGAGGGTTGCAGCCCTTCAGGCGTCTGTGTGGTGGCGTTACGGGGACGTAACAGCTCCACCACGCACACCCACCGGCCAACGGCCCACGGCCCACGGCCCATTCGTTCGTTCAGCTGTCAGTTGAGTAAATGTTTATTTCTTCTTTATTGTTTGTCCCCCCTTCATACCGTTTTATCCTATAATCCTGAATGTTCGATCCAGTTTAATTTTATTGTTATTGAATATAATATACCATTCATTACAGAGACAGTGAAGTAGTACCAGTACCCGCCAGCATTGCTGCGACAAGAGCTCGAGAGAGTCTAGTCGTCCTCTATTTGCAATTCATTTGTTTATTCATGTTCTTATTAATTATTTCTTTATATATTTATTATTATTTATTATTATTATTATTATTAGTTATTATTAATTATTATTAATTGTTATTATTATTATTATTTTTCAGGTACTAAGCTCGTACCAGCAGCCTGGGCAGCCACAGTGAGTGCGGCCGAAGCTGCGGCATCGACACCAGCTTCGCAAGGTTAGTTAGTGAATAGAAATCCACTTTTCCTTCATTAAATTGTTAGTTTATACACTACGCGAACCCACAGCCACACAGACCCCCCACGCGCAGCACAACCCATTCACTTGTACATACGTCCCTCGTCTGTCGAACCATACACCTCATGCAGCCCTCGCAATATTTCGGCTAAATCCTTATTTATTTAAGTGTTATTTGTTTCAATTTGTTTGTGCGTTCCCCCACTACTTAATGGTTTATCGAGTGATCGATTTCCCGTTTTAATTTGTCGTTTGTCATTTATCTATTACCGAGTCGATTTTTCTTTTACTTAGTCGTCTTTCATTATCTATTATTACTTTTACGATTATTAATTATTATTATTATTTTCAGGTATTCGCCCTGTAAAAGCCGCCCGGACAGCCACAGCGAACCCAGCCATCCATTCACCATCCATACATCCATTCAGTCGTTCGTTCCGGCCAGCACTCTCACCCATTTAAGCATAACTTCCTTCAATCTGCCTGTACGTACGCTATTAGTCAATGGTCCAATGAGTGATTGATTTTACTTTTGATTAGTCCTTTTCACTATTTACCACTATAATTATTTACTATTTATTATTTTCAGGGTCAAACTTGGAACAGCACCCCGGACAGCCATAGCCAAAGCGACCGTAGTCGCACTCCATCAATTCATACACCCACACACACCCCCGAAATGTCTAATAAAATGTTAAATATTCACTTATTTGTATACTTATTGATGTACTTAATTATTTCCTGATATTATTAGTTCATCTGTTTATTGCTTTATTTATTTCTCTATTCATACATTTTTCGATCCCTAAATCTGCTCATGCATAAAATTCATTTATCGATTTATTTATTTGTTTGGTTTACTTGAGTTATTTGTTTGACTTATTTATTTGTCGTTTATTTGTTTTTATTTGTTTATTCGATTGTTCGCCCATCGGTCCTTAATCTATTTGCTTGTTAAAACACCCACCTATCAACACATTAATTAGATTTTGGTCTTTTGTCTTTTCCATTATTTCTCCCAGTCATCCTGCTGTTTAATTATATATTAAATATTTATTTGTTCGTCTATCGACTTTTTCATTCATTAATTCCTATGTTCATTAACCTGTCAACCAATAATCAAGGAACATGTTACCTTATCTACTCCTAATAGCCACAGAGGCATATTTGATTTTACGTGTTTACCCGTTTACCCGCTGTAATAACAGTTGCAAGGATAGAATCAATCGCAACTGTCATTACAACAAAACCTTTATTATTTATTTATTTGTGACTACCTTCATATCTTTATCTATTTCTTAAGTCGTGTGTTAACTCATTTATTAATACATGCACTGGTCTATCTAGTCATTTATTAATTCATTTATTCACTCGTCTACTAATTATGCAGTTTTGACTTCCCATTTGCCAGTTCTTATGTTCCCTTATTTGTGTATCATTCGGTTATTGACCCATCGGTCTTTCATATATTCGCTTATTGGCGCACCCACATATCGACGCCTTCGTTAGTTTCAGTTTTAGTCTGTTTCATCATTCATCCCGTTTGTCCTGCTGTTTGATTACATAGACAGACAAGAGTCCATAGACTCTTCGTCATCTATTATTTTGATCTACTTTTTCCCATTTATTGATCTATTCGGTTGTTATATTAATGTGTACCTTTCCTTGTCAAATTGTATCTGTACTAATTTACTACGCCTTTAGTTAATGTTTTATTCAGTTTCTACCGTGTTTTGTTTAGTTATCTTATTCAATCATTCACTCGTCAATTTGTCTATTTTGTAATTCATTCGCGTACGTAGAACTTCATCCATTTACAATGATTCATTAATTTATTAATTCGTTAATAAGAAACATTGTGTGGGACGAGGAAAACCCGAGTATCTAATTATTTCTATGTATGTCATACGTGTGCATTAGGGTGGGTCAAAAAAATCGACTATTTTTTTTTTTACTTCGTACTCCAAAAAATAGGTTACTAGACACCTCTAGAAAATTCACACCAAATATGAGCTTTTTATTTTAAGGGGAAGGTCCTCCGCCTCACAGTTTTTTATTTTTTCTTCAGTATTAGAAGAAAAAATTCATATCGCTCTATCAACTGTTCGTTAAAAATATCCCCCCTTATAGACTTGTAGGAAATTTATCGCTCTACAAAAAAGGTTTCTTACAATTTTTTCGTAAACCTCACTGTTTGAAAGATATTGAAGGTTAAAGTTTGATCATTTTTAGACAAATTTCTGTTTTGCTTATGAATTTCATAACTCGTTAACGAAAAATCATGATGGAAGGCGGAATACTTGGTTTTGTAGGAAATTAACTGCTCTACAAAAATGGTGCCTTATGATTATTCGATTGAATTGAGCGTTCAAAAGATATTCATCGTCGAACTTCAATGCACGCTAATTATAACAGTTTTTGATTAATAATTCGGAAAATTTTAATTCAGTTTACGAGTTTCAGGGATATTTATACGAATTTGAATTTCTATGAACAGAGAAATATTTTAAACTATTTTTCTAGTTTTTTTTTAGTCGTAACCATGTATGGTTACATTGAAAAAAAAATTAGTGCATTATTTCTGACTTAGAGTCAATGATTTATTAAATCTTGAAAAAATAACGTTTTCGTTAGAAATTTATTATGAAATGTACTAATCTTTAAGAAAACAAATGTTCATTATGTTATTAAAAAGTTTTTTTATTTAATTATCATTGACAAAAAAAAGTTTAATTTGTTATTAAAAAGTTTTTTTATTTAATTATCATCGATAATCGGTAATCGAGTTTAGGGTAGAACAGGTGACGGTCGACCTCATAGGAAAGTTGTGTGAAGGAATATCAACCCCTGGTGAGGCGCGGACGATCGAAACCATCACCCGACGAAGTGCACAGGCCAATTTCGAGAACGGACCACATGGCCAAGTGCAAACGATCGTGCGTGCTCGAAACTTTACGACGCTACACGAAGCCGTAGTCGGAGCTATCGAAATCAGCGAGATGATGTTACCAAAAGGAAACGGAGGAGTGCAAGGCTCCAACCAACGCCGTAGTTATAACAACAATAACAACAACAACAACAACAACAGCAACAACGGCAACCAACGCCGAAGCTACAATAACGGTAACAATAACAACGGCAATGGCAACAAAACCTGTTATCATTGCGGAAATGGAGACCACTACGCGAGAGATTGTCCGAAGCAATCCGGACGAAACAGCCTTCCCGTCGCGGATCAGGACAAAACACTCCACCAGGTGGACATAGTGTGTCATTACTGTCAGAAAAAGGGCCATGTGAGGAGAGATTGCCGAAAGCGAATGGCAGACAAGAAAAACGGAGGTCAACAGAACAATCGTCAAAACGGTCAACAGAACAACCCGCAAGGTAACCAAAGAAACAACGGAAACGGTCAACAGTCGCAAAATAACAACAAGAAGAATTACCAGAACAACCAACAAAAGACGGGGCAAGACGACGCGTCGACAAAGCTAACGTTGGGTTCGCTATCGATCAATCTAGTATCGATAAGCAACCAAGAGTCGACATCAGACGCCTCGGAAGAGGAGGAAATGCAAATCATGCAAGTCTCAGTTCCGTCAGAGTTGTCGGGCAGCGACTTCGACATCGAGTCTCCGAGTTCGGCCAGCGGTATAATCACCCTGAAAGCCGGCACCGGGGCTCAGTGCTGCGTCATCAGACGAGACTGTCTGTTGCCTCAAACGACGATCGAAAAAACAAAAGTGACCCTGAAGGGCGTATCGGGAAGGACTATCCACCCGGTATGCAAAGCAGAGGTCACCCTAAAAGTACCAGAGGTCACAATACGACACTGGTTTTACGTGGTCGAGGACGACGTACCGTTGAGCGTTAACGGACTTCTCGGTATGGATTTCATAAAGAAGCACCATGCCGATATCCTCGGTGGCGAGGTACTGAAATTATACGTACACAGTATGCCACTGATAGACGGAACCGAGAGGGTTACTCTGCCCCCGCGGAGCGAAACGATCGTCCACGGGAAAACGAAGAGCAAGACCATCGGTTTCGTGGAGAAATACGAAATCGAAAAAGAAATTCTCGTCGGTGCCTGTGTAACGCCACCGAGAGGGAACAGCTGTGCAGTTAGCATAGTAAACACCAGCGACCGAGCACACACAGTACTACGACCCGTAGTGCAACTCGAGCCGCTAGGTGATAGCGCGACCGAGTCGCTCAGCGTAGGTACGGTGCGCGCGGGCAGAGGGGTCGAGAGGCTCGACCGACTGCGAGACGAACTCGATCTCGCACACCTCAATGCCGAGGAATTATCGTCGCTCGAAGAAATAGTACAAAAATTCGAGGACATATTCCACCTTCCGGGAGACGTGCTTCCGTGTACAGACAAAGTCGAACACTGCATCCTCCTGAAGGAAGGTACGTTATCGACAAAAGTACACCCGTATCGCCTTCCCGAAGCTCATAAAAAAGAAGTAGAACGACAAACGGAAGAAATGTTGTCCGATGGCATCATACAACCGAGCAAAAGCCAATGGAACGCGCCACTGCTGGTTGTGGCAAAGAAACCAGATGCCAACGGGCAACGACGAATGCGAGTCGTGGTAGACTTTCGTAAACTAAACGAAGCAACCATCGGAGACTCGTACCCACTGCCTAATATTAGCGAAATATTGGACCAGCTGGGAAGGGCAAAGTATTTTTCTACTCTCGATCTTGCATCGGGATTTCATTAAATTCCAATGGCCAAAAGAGATAAAGAAAAAACCGCGTTCTCGACTCCGCAAGGGCATTTCGAATACAACCGAATGCCCTTCGGATTAAAAAACGCTCCCCCGACGTTCCAAAGGCTGATGAATACAGTCCTAGCGGGATTGGACGGGATAAAATGCTACGTCTACCTGGATGATATCGTCATCCACGGTAAGACCCTGCAGGAGCACAACAGTCGCCTCGCAGAAGTTTTTCAACGCTTGCGAGAAGCGAAATTGGCCCTTCAACCGAGGAAATGTCAATTAATGCGAAAAGAAACGCATTACCTCGGTCATATAATTTCAGAAAAGGGCGTACAAGCAGACCCCGAAAAAGTAGCGGCTGTAAAAAATTTCCCAATACCAACCACCGTTAAGGGAGTACAATCCTTCCTTGGGTTGGCCGGCTACTACCGGAAATTTATAAAAAACTTTCCGAGCATTGCGAAGCCCCTAACGGAACTCGTGCGGAAGGACGAAGCATTCGAATGGACTGCCGTCCGAGACGCAGCGTTCGAGGAGCTAAAAACTGCAATGACTACGGCACCGATACTCCAATACCCGGATTTCGGCAAGCCATTTGTAGTAACGACCGATGCGTCAGACAGGGCCATCGGAGCGATATTATCGCAAGGGGAGGTCGGGGACGACCTTCCGATATGTTACGCGAGCCGTACTCTGTCCAAGGCCGAGCTCAATTACACAACGACCGAGAAAGAACTGCTCGCGATCGTGTGGGCAATTGCACAGTTCCGGCCTTACGTTTACGGTACACGTTTTAAGGTGGTAACGGACCACCAACCCTTAACTTGGCTATTCGGTGTGAAGGATCCCGGTTCTCGACGCATGCGTTGGAAAATTAAATTATCCGAGCACGAGTTCGATATAGAATATAAAGCGGGAAAGAAAAACACGAACGCCGACGCACTGAGTAGAATATGCGCGGTGACAAGAAGCCAAGAGAAGGAGAGGAAGGGGCACACTGCGCGAGAGAGAGAGAGAAACAACTCTCCCGGCATGGCCCCATGCTCAACCGATCCGCCGTACCCCATAGTAACCGAGAGCGGCGCGAGTGGGGACAGCGCGGACAGCCGTGCGAAAGGAACGGGCGAGAAGAGCGAGAAAGCAAGCCTCGCGCCGTGCGACAGCGAAACCAACGGTGCAGCGAGTGAGGGATCCGGCGGCTCGAGCCGCCGGGCAGCGGTCAGCGGACGGCTACCCGTGACTGCGGAAGCGGAGAGCGGGGAGGACAGCAATACGGAGACGGAACACAGTAGTGACGAGGACAGCCGTATTAAAGACAAGCGCAGCGTCCACAATAGCGTATCCTGTCCCAGCCCCGAAGAACGGAAAATTATTATTAAAGAATATCACGATGCTCCTTTAGGTGGACACCAAGGATTAAAAAGGACTCTATCTCGGATCCGAATCAAATACGAATGGCCCGGAATCCGAGAGGAGGTGGGGGATTATATTTCCCGCTGTTTGAAATGCCAAAAGAAGAAGCTTAGGAGAAAGGAGCGAGCACCGATGATAATTACGGACACTCCTGAAAGATCCTTCGAAAAAACCGCGGTTGACATAGTCGGTCCCTTACCCGAAACATCTCGGGGAAATAAATACGTCCTGACGTTCCAGGACGCACTTACCAAGTATAGCGCAGCTATGGCTATACCAAATCAGGAAGCTAATACCATCGCTAAAGTTTTTACCGAGGAAATAATATGCCGATACGGAACCCCAGAAACTGTTCTTTCCGACCAGGGCAAAAATTTCCTCAGTACCATTTTCAAAGAAGTGTGCAGGCTGTTGCACATAAAGAAAATACAAACGAGCGCATACCATCTCGAAAGCAATGGGGCATTGGAGCGGTCGCATCGCACACTCGCAGAGTATCTTCGACATTTCATCAACGAAGACCAGAGTGACTGGGATGAGTGGCTCCCGTACGCGATGTTTACGTACAACACCACCCCTCACACCGCGACCGGCTTATCACCGCACGAACTGGTGTTCGGCCGTGAAGCCGAGCTACCGACCGCGGTGAAACAAGAGCCGCGTAGCACCTACACATACGATGACTACGCGAGCGAACTGCGCGAAAGATTGCGAGCTGCATGGACCATTGCAAGGGAACGATTACAGAGCGGTAAAGAAAAAACAAAACTCTCTTATGACAAGGAAACGAAGCCGACAGAGCTCCGCATCGGAGACCGCGTACTCCTAAACGACGAAACAATCCGACGCGGAAGGTCGGCAAAATTAACACCAAAGTGGACAGGTCCTTATTAAATAATAGGACAGCCCACTCCGGTTACGTTTGAAATACAAAAAGGAAGAAAAACATTAAAAGCACATGCTAACCGGCTGAAGCTCGCCGTAGAGCATTAGAAAAAATAAATAAATAAATAAATAAATAAACAAAAATGGAAAATAAATAAAAAAGAAATAAGCAAAACAGAAAATAAATAAAAAAAAGAAATAAACAAAAATATTTCTCCATCTACTGGACAGGGCTCCACTAGACATTTCCATAGACATTTTTAACGAAACCTTGAGACACATCGAGACGAACGAGAAAACCCCTAGAACTCTCATCAAGAAAACGGCGTAGAGTCTCACCGACAGCTAGGATAAGGTCACCCGACGAAAGCAGCTAACCGAAATTTTAGACAGATGTCGAACAACGACCTTCCGAAACGCAAATTCGAAGAAAACCTGCACGTGTGTTCCGCAGCGTTGCCGGTGCAACCATTGACCGACTAAGCGCCGTGCGAAACACAACCATACTCGAAAATACGTCCCGATAGCGAAATCGGATGTAAGAAACGGGCCGCGAATTTAGAAGTAACAGTTAAAATAACCATGCTACAACCGGGTAGATGGCTACGCGTGGCGCCGAAAATCGAAATGACCGGGATAACGTGCGAAAACGTTATAACGAAACAAAAAAAAAAAAAAAATTTAACAGGGACAGGAATAATGGCTTTGATAGGAATATGTAAGGTAACTGCCCGGGGCTTCAGCGTCGCAACGGGTCGGAGATACACGGAGATGGTCAAAGAGGATCATCTGCCCCCAGCAATCTCACCCCCATGGACGCGGACAAGGAAGCGCCCATTTAGAAGAACGACGGGGAAATAGCGAAACTACTAGTAGTGATTCGAAACCCCACAAAGTTACGCGATCACGGACAGCGAATCCGAGAAATTAAGAAAAAATTACGCGAAGAATTCCGTATTAAATTCCATAGTACCCTCGCGATAGGTACTACTGACATGTTTACCATCGCAGCGAAATTAAATAAACCGACACCCTCCAACAAGTCGAAAATTCCATGGGCACATAAGAAATGTATTCGGAGTAAAAATTGTGTCCATTGTCAATATCCAAATTTTTACTTTTCAGGGGGGAGGGATGTTGTGCCCCGCAATTTTCAAGTACATTTTGTCATTATAAATTTATAAAAAATAAATTCACGAAAAAATTATATGCTTCTCACGATATAATTGTTTCTCACGATCGAACATCGCTGATTCCGAATCAGGCGATATGAAAGGAGATACGATATTTCCTTTGCAGACAGCTAAATATCGAAATTATAAAGAATAAAATAAAACGAAACAGCTTACGCGAAGTAACGGAAATACGGATTTCCGTTACAACAATTGAATCCTTTTCGAATGACCGTGCTGACAAAGAATCATGCGATTGGCTGGCAACGGTCAGACCACAAAATTGTAGAATCAGCTTTTCGACAACGAGCCTCGAAGAACCGAAAGCTCGCCATCGAAGAGTCAGTCTTGAACGAAAGATCAAGTCGAACGGTCCTCTGATCATCAGACTCCCGTGCCGCGATAGAATTACCTCGTCGATACTTTGTAAAAAGCGCGAATAGAAATATCTAACAGAAACCCGCGGCGCGGTAAGCGTGATACGTCGCACCGCGATAATAAAGTGTTAGTCCGAGTCATCGAGAATAACATCTGCTGTGTAAAAACCCAAAAACCATAATAAATTCAAAGCGTGTCTGTATTTTATGAGTTAATACTTATTTGTGGCAAGAGATCCCGACTTATCCCTCCTGACCCGTAATCTGAAGATTCGAGGAGACACGGGTCATCCGGGGGACACAACACTGATAGTTCGCGTTTGAGCTCTTTTATTTGTTGCCATAATGGAGAAATAAGGGCGTCTCTATTATTTTCGTTAGACTCCGCGTTATTTAAGTTTTCGGCTTCAAGAACCGCTATTTCCCTTTGTTGCAGATCAATAAGACGTTCTTCAAACTCCAAATCGCGGGCTTTACCTTCTTCCTCGAGCTTTGACAGTTCGCGTTGCTTGTTGAGCAATTGGTCTTGCAAAATCATTAACTCGTCTTCGGAAAGTGTGACTCGACACCCGGACGCCTCGTTTTTAATTCCGGATTGATCGTTCGAAGACATTTCAAAAATAGTATTCTATGAGTATCAAAAGTTATCAATCATTCGACAATCATATCCCACCGCTGCCACCAAAAATATTAATATGTTACGTCCCCGTTTCTCGGTCAAGTCGAGAACGCAGCACATCAATAGGGTTGCTTCAATTTTAGACGAGAATGCGCTCGTCAGGGATTAGGAGCAATTGCCGAACGATCGATATATGAAAAGATTTTGACTTACCGGTGTTGATAATCCAAATAATCCAATCCGGAACCTCGGAAGTGTTGCTGAGTCGGAGAGAACGCTGGGATAAGGGATATCGAACACACTGAACTCAACTGACTTATAATAATTAACAACGTATATTAAAAGTTAATGCACGATACACGATTATCAATGGAATACACAATTACGCAGGTGCACAATTACCCGGATACGCGATCACTGTTATTGAACCACAACGAAGTGAGGTGAAGTGCGGTGATCGAGCGTCGGTGATTTTATTCGTGCGGTTAAGGCTTTAGCTCGCGCCGTTTTAATTATTCGAAGATGACTGATTTGTTTCGCTGCTTGATGCAGCAAACAGGGCGTTCTGAAACGTTCTCCCACGAACAGCATCCATCGAAAATGCCGTTGGTGAAATCCTTTTCCCACGATTTATTAAGAAAGAATTGGTCACCGTCCGACGCGGATTCTTATCGCCCGGGAGACGACTCGCGTGGACGGTGAGAACGCTCACCGATGCTCGGTCACCATAAACCAGGATCGTGTTGAGGTGAGAACGTCCGCTCGTCGTGAGAGCAAACGTTCTCATCCTTAGTTAATAATATTTAAATTATAATATTTCGACCGTTTCCGGTGGACGGTGAGAACGCTTACCGAAGCCTCGTCACCGTACACCAGGGTCGTATTGTGGTGAGAAAGTTCGCTCGTCGCGAGACCGAACGTTCTCATCCAGATTAATTGATAATTTTATAAAAGAGTAATAAATGATTAATGGTTTATTAATTAAATAGTTAAAAACGCATGGGGACGACCCGGACGTAACGATATATATATTTAATTTTAACATTATTTTTCCGAATCTAAATGCTCAAAAAAAAAAAAAAATAATTACCGTCTATTTCAAATTTTGAATAATTCAATTTATACGAAAAAGATAGAATCTTTTATAAACAGTATGGAAAGTATGATTGATAAAGTCGATTATGTTAATTTATCGAATAACGATAAATAAACTTTGACGCGTAGACCGATCGCTCGTTTATAAAATTCTAAAAATTCAAAAATTCTTGTTAAACGTGAACAGCGTTATGAATTGTAATTGAATCAAAAAAGTTTCTTTTGACAATAAAAACCGATCAACGATAGGTGAATTCCAAATGCACACGTAGACCGATCGCATGTACATTGAGTTGACGCGTAGACCGATCGCACTCGAAAATAATCCACGCGTAGACCAACCGCGACGAGAGTTGCTTGACGCGTAAACCGATCGCTTTTTCGAACAGTAATAGGACATAACTTTCTTCTAATCGTATTAATGTAACAATCAATATCAAAACGTGGCTAAAAAATTTTTTTTTCAAATTGTTTTTTTATCGGAATGAAATAAATAAACCTTCATTTTTTACCCGTAGATCGACCGCTTTTTCTTGAAACCGAAAAAAAAAAAAAAAACGTTTGTAAAATAATAAGAACATTAAAATTATTCCAGGCGTAGACCGATCAGTTTTTCTGAAATTCGAAAAAAAAAAAAATTTTCTTCATGAAACGCGAAAACCATTTTGACCTAAAATTTATTCTAATAAATTGATGAAAATAAATTGGTATCGAAAAACGAAAGAGGAATTCAAAATCCACACGTAGACCGATTGCATGTACATTAAGTTGACGCGTAGACCGATCGCACTCGGAAATAATCCACACAGAGACCGATCGCATGTATATTGAGTTGACGCGTAGACCGATCGCACTTGGAAACAATCCACGCGTAGACCGACCGCGACCAGAGTTGTTCGACGCGTAGACCGATCGCATGTACATTGAGTTGACGCGTAGACCGATCGCACTCGAAAATAATCCACGCGTAGACCGACCGCGACTATAGTTGCTCGACGCGTAGACCGATCGCTTTTTCGAAGAGTAAAAGAACTGTTCCGGCAACGCGTCGGAAGTCGGCGAGCTTAGCGTTGAGCGTCGCTCTAAATTCGGCGGGGTCAACGAACGGGGGCTTGTTGGTGTGAAACCGAGTCTCGCACTTGTACTGGTCTCGTTACATATATTTCTGGCGCCAACCGTTATCGTCGACGGCACGGGCTTTCGCCCTTGCAAGGACAGTTACCCACTGACCGCGAAGCCTTTCGCATCTCGCTTGTAACGGTCTCTTAAATGAATCGGCCTCGCAACGTCTATCGAGTTAGAAACTTTGTTCTCCCCGCTCCGACCCGCTCTAATCCTAGCTCCTCCGGTTGGACCGCAAAACCTCTGATCACTCAACAAGAACATAACTTTCTTCTTATCGTATTGATGTAACAATCAATATCAAAACGTGGTTAAAAGATTTTTCTTTCAAATTGTTTTTTCATCGGAATAAAATAAATAAACCTTCATTTTGGACCCGTAGATCGACCGCTTTTCCTTGAAACCAAAAAAAAAAAAAAAATTCGTTTGTAAAATAATAAGAACATTAAAATTATTCCAGGCGTAGACCGATCGGTTTTTTTGAAATTCGAAAAAAAAAAATTTCTTCATGAAACGCGAAAACCATTTTGACCTAAAATTTATTCTAATAAATTGATGGAAAAAAATTGGTATCAAAAAACCAAAGAGGAATTTAAAATCCACACGTAGACCGATCGCATGTACATTGAGTTGACGCGTAGACCGATCGCACTCGGAAATAATCCTCACGTAGACCGATCGCATGTACATTGAGTTGACGCGTAGACCGACCGCACTCGGAAATAATCTACGCGTAGACCGACTGCGACCAGAGTTGTTTGACGCGTAGACCGTTCGCATGTACATTGAGTTGACGCGTAGACCGATCGCACTCGGAAATAATCCACGCGTAGACCGACCGCGACCAGAGTTGTTCGACGCGTAGACCGATCGCTTTCTCGAAAAGTAAAAGAACATAACTTTCTTCTTATCGCATTAACGTAACAATTAATAGTAAAACGTGCTTAAAAAATTTTTTTTCCAAATTATTTTTCCATCGGAATGAAATGAATAAACCTTAAATTTTTACTCGGTTGTGAAATAATAAGAACATTAAAATTATTCCGGGCGTAGACCGATCGGTTTTTTGAAATTCAAAAAGAAAAAATTTTTTCATAAAACGCGAAAACCAATTTGACCTAAAATTTATTCTAATAAATTGATGAAAAAAATTAGTATCGAAAAACGAAAAAGGAATTCAAAATCCACACGTAGACCGATCGCATGTATATTTATTTGACGCGTAGACCGATCGCACTTGGAATCAATCCACGCGTAGACCGACCGCGACCAGAGTTGTTCGACTCGTAGACCGATCGCATGTACATTGAATTGACGCGTAGACCAATCGCACTCGGAAATAATCCACGCGTAGACCGACCGCGACCAGAGTTGCTCGACGCGTAGACCGATCGCTTTTTCTTGAAACCAAAAAAAAAAAAAAATTCGTTTGTAAAATAATAAAAACATTAAAATTATTCCCGGCCTAGACCGATCGGTTCTTCTGAAATTCGAAAAAAAAAAAAAAAATTTCTTCATGAAACGTGAAAACCATTCTGACCTAAAATTTATTCTAATAAATTGATGAAAAAAAATTGGTATCGAAAAACGAAAGAGGAATTTGAAATCCACACGTAGACCGATCGCATGTACATTGAGTTGACGCGTAGACCGATCGCACTCGGAAATAATCCACGCGTTGACCGACCGCGACCAGAGTTGTTCGACGCGTAGACCGATCGCTTTTTCAAATATTAAAATAACATAACTATTTTCTTATCGCATTAACGCAACAATCCATATGAAAACGTGCTTAAAAATTTTTTTTTTCAAATTATTTTTCCATCGGAATAAAATAAATAAACCTTAAATTTTTATCCGTAGATCGACCGCTTTTTCTTAAACATAAAAAAAAAAAAAAATTTGTTTGTAAAATAATAAGAACATTAGAATTATTCCAGACGTCGACTAATCGGTTTTTCTGAAATTCGAAGAAAAAAAAAAAATTTTTTTTCATTAAACGCGAAGACCATTTTGACCTGAAATTTATTCTAATAAATTGATAAAAAAAAATTCGTATCGAGAAACGAAAGAGGAATTTGAAATCCACACGTAGACCGATCGCATGTACATTGAGTCGACGCGTAGACCGTTCGCAATCGGAAATAATCCACGCGTAGACCGACACCGACCAGATTTGTTCGACGCGTAGACCGATCGCTTTCTCGAAAAGTAAAAGAACATAATTTCCTTTCTATCGCATTCATCTAACAATCGATATCGAAACGTGCTTAAGAATTTTTTTTTTTTCAAATTATTTTTCTATCGGAATGAAATAAATAAACCTTAATTTTTTACTCGTAGATCGACCGCTTTTTCTCAAACCCAA
>CAXAQZ010000010.1:232500-282500 GCA_963971145.1 Sussaba pulchella | reverse complement strand
TATCGATGTGTCTGCAAAATCGTCCTTAGCCCCTTTGTACAAGTTCCCGAGGTAGGTCCAGGAGTCAAGAACCGAACACTGCGGAAGGAGCCCGCCCCCCAATGTGAAGCGGGGTTTCACCACAACTTTTAGTTTCTTTTCACGCCCCGACGCCACCAGCGAGAGTACACAAGATTTACTGTGGTTCACTGTCAGCCCACAAGTTTTAAGTGAATGTTCAAGTCTCGACAAATTCTCCTGTAGACCTCGAGCAGTTTCAGCAAGAAGTACAATGTCATCTGCATAAGCTAGGGCGTTAATCCTCAGCCCGTTCAGGTCGAAGCCAACTTCCTCAGAGAGAATCCCTAATGCTCTATCCACGACAAGATTGAACAAAAGGGGCGATAGCCGGTCACCCTGCTTCACTCCTCGACCAAGCCAGATCGGTTTGTTCACAATTCCGGGCAACTTCAGCGTGGTCACAGCACTGTCATACAGGTTTCTTACATATGTGTTGTGCCCCGCAATTTTCAAATACATTTTGTCATTATAAATTTATAAAAAATAAATTCACGAAACAATTATATGCTTCTCACGATATAATTGTTTCTCACGATCGAACATCGCTGATTCCGAATCAGGCGATATGAAAGGAGATCCGATATTTCCTTTGCAGACAGCTAAATATTGAAATTATAAAGAATAAAATAAAACGAAACAGCTTACGCGAAGTAACGGAGATACGGATTTCCGTTACAACAATTGAATCCTTTTCGAAAGATCGTGCTCTGACCGTGCTAACAAAGAATCATGCGATTGGCTGGCAACGGTCAGACCACAAAACTGCAAAATCAGCTTTTCGACGACGAGCCTCGAAGAACCGAAAGCTCGCCATCGAAAAGTCAGTCTTGAACGAAAGATCAAGTCGAACGGTCCTCTGATCATCAGACTCCCGTGCCGCGATAGAATTTCCTCGTCGATACTTTGTAAAAAGCGCGAATAGAAATATCTAATAGAAACCCGTGGCGCGGTAAGCCTGATACGTCGCACCGCGATAATAAAGTGTTAGTCCGAGTAATCGAGAATAACATCTACTGTGTAAAAACCCAAAAACCATAATAAATTCAAAGCGTGTCTGTATTTTATGAGTTAATACTTATTTGTGGCAAGAGATCCCGACTTATCCCTCCTGACCCGTAATCTGAAGATTCGAGGAGACACGGGTCATCCGGGGGACACAACATTGGTGGCAGCGGTGGGATCTGCCATAATAACTCTAAAATCAGTGCGTTTTCGAACCCTCCCATACGCATTCAATACAGGAAGGCTTCACACAGCCACGCGGACCCGAGCTTGACGAGTTGGTCTACGCTCGCGACGTATCCCCAGCGTCGAATTCCCGACACGCAGTCGTCGTGGAATTCGCCTGGAAGGCGGAAACGTGTTATAAACTATCGACATAGTCCGCGATAAATTAGAACCGCGATAAGAAATTTTCCGAAAAGTGAACGTTGAATTTTTATCCGTTTACACGGCACCGAATCAGAACAGTGTTTACGGTGCGCGTGGTGTACCAGTGTCAAAATCTCGACATTGAAGCTGTCGAGGCATTTTACCTGGTTGTGCGGTGCAGTGATAGTGAATCAGCTGTGCCTGCACGATACTCGGGGTAAAATTCCGGAAGTGCACATCGCGAGAATTTACCTGGGTGCAGCGGCCACACCATTGTGACGCAATAGTGCAATCGGTGCAGAGTCGTGTGCGAAAGTCCAGTGCTGTACGCGACACGCAGTCGTCGCGGTACAGCCTGGTTCTCCTACCGCGCAGTGGTATCTGCCGTAGTGAGATAAGCGAGCCGCCTGAAAAGCATACGTCGGAGGGTCAAGGACAAGGACGAACCGGACCCCAAGGGGCTCAAGGGAACGCAGTGGAAGGAACCACGGCCGACCGTTTCAAGGATCAACAGAGATCATCAACCTGAAACGCAGCGGAATGGATCAAGGCCGACCGTTTCAAGGATCATCAAGGATCATCCACCTGTACGTGGCAGTACTTAATCTTATCATATAAACCTATCAAAGCCAATTTACAATTTATTCCGATGTCCGCGAAGATTTAGTAAAAGGAAAAAGATTTGTAATACAATATTTCGGATTGGTATTAACCGTGACAAAAAAGACAATCTGTTTACGCGAGTATCGTTGTAATAATACGCGAGGAGAAAAGCCCACGCAGCGTGGCACGCAACGAATAATTTTAACGGGAAATTTTGGCGGACAGAAATTATAAAATACGGAAATTTTACTAACCCGCAAAATCTCCCAAAAATCATCTCGAAACGACCCATAAGAAAAATTCGAAAGCGAACGCAGGTCGATAAATAACAGTTCTCCAACGTCCGTGAAATTTTAGAAGTGCGTCTCCAGAGCGAGATATCAAAAAAAAAATTTTGCGTCATCGTTAACCGCGGCAGATCGATAAATCTGTGTACGCGGCAGTCGTAGTAACTATCTACGAAAAACTAAAAGCCCATGCAGAGTCGCATGTAGTAGATAGACTGGACGGGAAGAATTTTGGCAGACAGACGGAAATTTAATCAACCCGCAAAATCTTCCAACATCATTGCGAAACGACCTGTGAGAAATCTGAAAGGGTATTTGAGTCAGCAAATAAAAGGTTCGCTGAAAATTAAAGCATAAATCTAATTTACAGAAATTTAAATTAAACAAAAATCTAAAAAACTTTCCACGGTAAAAACAATTTCAGCAGGATTAAAAAAAAAAAAAAAAAGAGAAAATTAATTTAACGCGGAACGGGAATTTAAACTGAGGAAAGAAAAATATTCTTCAAATAATCAACCCGCACAAGCATAAGAAGATTAAATAAAAGCGAGATTTTTCAATAAAGACGTAATCATTTCGTAGGAAAATTAAAGAAAATTTTTAATAAAGACGTAATAATTTCGTGGGAAAATTGAAGGAAAATTTTCCCATAAACTCCGTGGGAAAACTGAAGGGAAAATGGGCGACGATCCGAAGAACCAGCGACTCACGCACTTCTTCGATTCGAGTTTGCCATGGCACGCCGTCGGAGCCGCAGCCGGGCTAACAGCTGCGCATGGCGACATCACATTTCGCACAAATGAAGCGCTAAACACCCTGTCGCCGACGGGGCGCTTGCCCCACGCTCGCCAAACCGCGATTGCGGAAAGTTTCCGGCAGATGGGGGTAAACGAGAGGCGCGGTACGGATTTCGTGGATACGAGTGACCCTGACCGAGATCAGCGCCGTCGGGCGCGACGTCGTGTCACGGACGAAATGATCGACGAAGAGATCTTGCGCCTCCGTGATGAGGCCTCGGGTCTTCCGCCAGCGAACACCACCGTACGGCCAGTCGCGCCCAATCTCGGGGCAATACCGAAAACGCGAAGAGTCAACGACGATGACGGTAGAGATTCGGGTCGAATGTTTCGCGACGCTGTGAACGTCGACACGCAACGACGCTCCCGCGACACGTCCAGATCAGCTCGACGCGACCTGGCTGAGATGCTTCAGGGCACCGACGCCGAACCCTACGAATTAATTAGGGTCCTTGAAGAGCAAAACGCCAAATTAAGGTACCGATTAGAACGATTGGAAGAAAGACTATCGGAAGGAAGGACGTCGAGACCGTGGAACCGCCGACAAACTGGATTCCCGGGCGAACGACGGACCGTGGAACTCGGGATGGCAATGAAACAGGTCCCGAAATTTTCCGGAGAAGGTCCTGACGAATTGGACCAATTCCTACGCGCTTGCCAAACTGCGCACGACCGAGTTCCATACGAAGACCACGAATTTTTTGTAGAATTCGTCATATCGGGGCATATTACCGGCAGGCCGTCGCAGGACCTAAAACATAAAAATATCAAAACCTTAGAAGAACTTAGGACAGAGCTGAAGATGCTATACGGAAAGCGTAAGTCACTGGCAGCTCTGCAATTGGAATTCAACTCCCTGCGGCAGAATCAGGGGGAAAGTGTCGGGACGTACGCATCGCGGGTAGAACAGGTGACGGTCGACCTCATAGGAAAGTTGTGTGAAGGAATATTAACCCCTGGTGAGGCGCGGACGATCGAAACCATCACTCGACGAAGTGCACAGGCCAATTTCGAGAACAGACTACATGGCCAAGTGCAAACGATCGTGCGTGCTCGAAACTTTACGACGCTACACGAAGCCGTAGTCGGAGCTATCGAAATCAGCGAGATGATGTTACCAAAAGGAAACGGAGGAGTGCAAGGCTCCAACCAACGCCGTAGTTACAACAACAATAACAACAACAACAACAACAGCAACAACGGCAACCAACGCCGAAGCTACAATAACGGTAACAATAACAACGGCAATGGCAACAAAACCTGTTATCATTGCGGAAATGGAGGCCACTACGCGAGAGATTGTTCGTAGCAATCCGGACGAAACAGCCTACCCGTCGCGGATCAGAACAAGACGCTCCATCAAGTGGACGTAGTGTGCCATTACTGTCAGAAGAAGGGCCATGTGAGGAGAGATTGCCGAAAGCGAATGGCAGACGAGAAAAACGGAGGTCAACAGAACAATCGTCAAAACGGTCAACAGAACAACCCGCAAGGTAACCAAAGAAACAACGGAAACGGTCAACAGTCGCAAAATAACAACAAGAAGAATTACCAGAACAACCAACAAAAGACGGGGCAAGATGACGCGTCGACAAAGCTAACGTTGGGCTCGCTATCGATCAATCTAGTATCGATAAGCGACCAAGAGTCGACGTCAGACGCCTCGTAAGAGGAGGAAATGCAAATCATGCAAGTCTCAATCCCGTCAGAGTTGTCGGGCAGCGACTTCGACATCGAGTCTCCGAGTTCGGCCAGCGGAATAATCACCCTGAAAGCCGACACCGGGGCTCAGTGCTGCGTCGTCAGACGAGACTGTCTGTTGCCTCAAACGACGATCGAAAAAACAAAAGTGACCCTGAAGGGCGTATCGGGAAGGACTATCCACCGGGTATGCAAAGCAGAGGTCACCCTAAAAGTACCAGAGGTCACAATACGACACTGGTTTTACGTCGTCGAGGACGACGTACCGTTGAGCGTTAACGGACTTCTCGGTATGGATTTCATAAAGAAGCACCATGCCGATATCCTCGGTGGCGAGGTTCCAAAATTATACGGACACAGTATGCCACTGATAGACGGAACCGAGAGGGTTACTTTGCCCCCGCGGAGCGAAACGATCGTCCACGGGAAAACGAAGAGCAAAACCATCGGTTTCGTGGAGAAATACGAAATCGAAAAAGAAATTCTCGTCGGTGCCTGTGTAACGCCACCGAGAGGGAACAGCTGTGCAGTTAGCATAGTAAACACCAGCGACCGAGCACACACAGTACTACGACCCGCAGTGCAACTCGAGCCGCTAGGTGATAGCGCGACCGAGTCACTCAGCGTAGGCACGGTGAGCGTGGGCAGAGGGGTCGAGAGGCTCGACCGACTGCGAGACGAACTTGATCTCGCACACCTCAATGCCGAGGAATTATCGTCGCTCGAAGAAATAATACAAAAATTCGAGGACATATTCCACCTTCCGGGAGACGTGCTTCCGTGTACAGACAAAGTCGAACACTGCATCCTCTTGAAGGAAGGTACGTTACCGATAAAAGTACACCCGTACCGCCTTCCCGAAGCTCATAAAAAAGAAGTAGAACGACAAACGGAAGAAATGTTGTCCGACGGCGTCATACAACCGAGCAAAAGTCAATGCAACGCGCCACTGCTGGTTGTAGCAAAGAAACCCGATGCCAACGGGCAACGACGAATGCGAGTCGTAGTAGACTTTCGTAAACTAAATGAAGCGACCATTGGAGACTTGTATCCGCTGCCTAATATTAACGAAATATTGGACCAGCTGGGAAGGGCAAAGTATTTTTCTACTCTCGATCTTGCATCGGGATTTCATCAAATTCCAATGGCCAAGAGAGATAAAGGGAAAACCGCGTTCTCGACCCCGCAAGGGCATTTCGAATACAACCGAATGCCCTTCGGACTAAAAAACGCTCCCCCGACGTTCCAAAGGCTGATGAACACAGTCCTAGCGGGACTGGACGGGATAAAATGCTACGTCTACCTGGATGATATCGTCATCCACGGTACGACCCTGCAGGAGCACAACGGTCGACTCGCAGAAGTTTTTCAACGCTTGCGAGAAGCGAAATTGGCCCTTCAACCGAGTAAATGTCAACCAATGCGAAAAGAAACGCATTACCTCGGTCATATAATTTCGGAAAAGGGCGTACAAGCAGACCCCGAAAAAATAGCGGCTGTAAAAAATTTCCCAATACCAACCACCGTTAAGGGAGTACAATCCTTCCTTGGGTTGGCCGGCTACTACCGAAAATTTATAAAAAACTTTTCAAGCATTGCGAAGCCCCTCACGGAACTCGTGCGGAAGGACGAAGCGTTCGTATGGACCGCCGTCCGAGACGCGGCGTTCGAGGAGCTAAAAAGCGCAATGACTACGGCACCGATACTCCAATACCCGGATTTCGGTAAGCCATTTGTAGTTACGACCGATGCGTCAGACAGGGCCATCGGAGCGATATTATCGCAAGGGGAGGTCGGGGACGACCTTCCGATATGTTACGCGAGCCGTACTCTGTCGAAGGCCGAGCTCAATTACACAACGACCGAGAAAGAACTGCTCGCAATCGTGTGGGCAATTACACAGTTCTGACCTTACGTTTACGGTACACGTTTCAAGGTGGTAACGGACTACCAACCCTTAACTTGGCTATTCGGTGGAAAGGATCCCGGCTCTCGACTCATGCGTTGGAATTAAATTATCCGAGCACGAGTTCGATATAGAATATGAAGCGGGAAAGAAAAACACGAACGCCGACGCATTGAGTAGAATATGCGCGGTGACAAGAAGCCAAGAGAAGGAGAAAAAGGGGCACACTGCGCGGGAAAGAGAGAGAAATAACTCCTCCGGCATGGCCCCACGCACAACGATCCCCATGGCAACCGAGAGCGGCGCGAGTGGGGACAGCGCGGACAGCCGTGCGAAAAGATCGGGCGAGAAGAGGGAGAAAGCAAGCCTCGCGCCGTGCGACAGCGAAACCAACGGTGCAGCGAGTGAGGGATCCGGCGGCTCGAGCCGCCGGGCAGCGGTCAGCGGACGGCTACCCGTGACTGCGGAAGCGGAGAGCGGGGAGGACAGCGATACGGAGACGGACCACAGTAGTGACGAGGACAGCTGTGTTAAAGACAAGCGCAGCGTCCACAGTAGCGTAACGTGTCCCAGCCCCGAAGAACGGAGAATTATTATGAAAGAATATCATGATGCTTCTTTAGGTGGTCACCAAGGAGTAAAAAGGACTCTATCTCGGATCCGAATTAAATACGAATGGCCCGGAATCCGAGAGGAGGTGGGGGATTATATTTCCCGCGGTTTAAAATGCCAAAAGAATAAACTGAGGAGAAAGGAGCGAGCACCGATGATAATTACGGACACTCCTGAAAGATCCTTCGAGAAAACCGCGGTTGACATAGTCGGTCCCTTACCCGAAACATCTCGGAGAAATAAATACGTCCTGACGTTCCAGGACGCACTTACCAAGTATAGCGCAGCTATGGCTATACCAAACCAAGAAGCTAATACGATCGCTAAAGCTTTTACCGAGGAAGTAATATGCCGATACGGAACCCCCGAAACCGTTCTGTCCGACCAGGGCACCAACTTCCTCAGTACCATTTTCAAAGAAGTATGCAGGCTGTTGCACATAAAGAAAATACAAACGACCGCATACCATCCCGAAAGCAACGGGGCACTCGAGCGGTCGCATCGCACACTCGCAGAGTATTTACGTCACTTCATCAACGAAGACCAGAGCGACTGGGACGAGTGGCTCCCATACGCAATGTTTACGTACAACACCACCCCTCACACCGCGACCGGCTTATCACCGCACGAGCTGGTGTTCGGCCGTGAAGCCGAGCTACCGACCGCGGTGAAACAAGAGCCGCGTAGCACCTACACATACGATGACTACGCGAGCGAACTGCGCGAAAGATTGCGAGCTGCGTGGACCATTGCAAGGGAACGACTGCTGAGCGGTAAAGAAAAAACGAAACTCTCTTATGACAAGGGAACGAAGCCGACAGAGCTCCGCATTGGAGACCGCGTACCCCTAAACGACGAAACAATCCGACGCGGAAGGTCGGCAAAGTTAACACCAAAGTGGACAGGTCCTTATCAAATAATAGAACAGCCCACTCCGGTTACGTTTGAAATACAAAAAGGAAGAAAAACCTTAAAGGCACACGCTAACCGGCTGAAGCTCGCCGTAGAGCATTAGAAATAAAAAAATAAATAAATTAAAAAAAAAAAAATAAACAAAAATATTTCTCCATCTACTGGACAGGGCTCCACTAGACATTTCCATAGACATTTTTAACGAAACCTCGAGACATATCGAGACGAACGAGAAAACGCCTAGAACTCTCATCAAGAAAATGGCGTAGAGTCTCACCGACAGCTAGGATAAGGTTACCTGACGAAAGCAGCTAACCGAAATTTTATACAGATGTCGAAAACGACCTTCCGAAATGCAAACTCGAAGGAAATCTGCACGTGTGTTCCGCACCGTTGCCGGTGCAACCATTGACCGACTAAGCGCCGTGCGAAACACAACCATACGCGAAAATACGTCCCGATAGAGAAATCGGATGTAAGAAACGGGCCGCGAATTTAGAAGTAACAGTTAAAATAACCATGCTACAACCGGGTAGATGGCTACGCGTGGCGCCGAAAATCGAAATGACCGGGATAACGTGCGAAAACGTTATAACGAAACAAAAAAAAAAAAAAAAAAAATTAACAGGGACAGGAATAATGGCTTTGATAGGAATATGTAAGGTAACTGCCCGGGGCTTCAGCGTCGCAACGGGTCGGAGATACACGGAGATGGTCAAGGAGGATCATCTGCCCCCAGCAATCTCACCCCCTTGGACGCGGACAAGAAAGCGCCCATTTAGAAGAACGACGGGGAAATAGCGAAACTACTAGTAGTGATTCGAAACCCCGCAAAGTTACGCGAACTCGGACAGCGAATCCGAGAAATTAAGAAAAAATTACGCGAAGAATTCCGTATTAAATTCCATAGTTCCCTCGCGATAGGTACTACTGTCATGTTCACCATCGCAGCGATAGTACTGGTTAGCTACGCTGCATATACGCAAAAGAAACGCGACACCGCAGCCTTCAGCCGCGACTGTCGCTATCAACCTCGAGACCGTTGCCCCTCAAGAAGAGGAGCAACACAGAACTCGTCGCAAAGACGAAGTGCGAACTAACCGTGACACAGTACACCAGCTAGACCAATACTACCGCTGCGCGAAATTAAATAAACCGACACCCTCCAACAAGTCGAAAATTCCATGGGCATATAAGAAATGTATTCGAAGTAAGAATTGTGTCCATTGTCAATATCCAAATTTTTACTTTCCAGGGGGGAGGGATGTTGTGCCCCGCAATTTTCAAATACATTTTGTCATTATAAATTTATAAAAAATAAATTCACGAAACGATTATATGCTTCTCACGATATAATTGTTTCTCACGATCGAACATCGCTGATTCCGAATCAGGCGATATGAAAGGAGATCCGATATTTCCTTTGCAGACAGCTAAATATTGAAATTATAAAGAATAAAATAAAACGAAACAGCTTACGCGAAGTAACGGAGATACGGATTTCCGTTACAACAATTGAATCCTTTTCAAAAGATCGTGCTCTGACCGTGCTAACAAAGAATCATGCGATTGGCTGGCAACGGTCAGACCACAAAACTGCAAAATCAGCTTTTCGACGACGAGCCTCGAAGAACCGAAAGCTCGCCATCGAAAAGTCAGTCTTGAACGAAAGATCAAGTCGAACGATCCTCTGATCATCAGACTCCCGTGCCGCGATAGAATTTCCTCGTCGATACTTTGTAAAAAGCGCGAATAGAAATATCTAATAGAAACCCGCGGCGCGGTAAGCGTGATACGTCGCACCGCGATAATAAAGTGTTAGTCCGAGTAATCGAGAATAACATCTACTGTGTAAAAACCCAAAAACCATAATAAATTCAAAGCGTGTCTGTATTTTATGAGTTAATACTTATTTGTGGCAAGAGATCCCGACTTATCCCTCCTGACCCGTAATCTGAAGATTCGAGGAGACACAGGCCATCCGGGGGACACAACATATGTAAGAAACCCGGGGTCAAACCCCAGGTCCCTGAGTGCCGTATGGATAGATTCATGAGCCACGGTGTCAAAAGCCTTTGAGACGTCCACCGTAGCCATGTGCAAGGATTTTGTGTCACGTCTTGCTTGTTTGAGCGCGCACGACAGTATCATCGTGTTTTCGCAAGCTCCATCGGCGGGTCTAAAAGCCCTTTGCCGTATATCCATGATGTTAAGATTGACCAGCCGAGTTGCCAGGATCTTGTGGAACTGCCGCAAGCCGACGGTACCAATGCTTAGTGGGCGGTAATCAGACGGTTTTGGCCGTTCTGGCATACCACTTTTCGGCAGAAATACCGTGTCCGAGGGCAATAGCACGGAGGGCACCGCTCTTGCAAAGAGCATCAGATTGTAAAGCAGCGCACGGAGGGACGCTCGTATGGCGTTCCACTGCCGGGGCGTCGTACAATCTGGTCCTGGGGCAGAGCTGGTTTTCACCGCATGTCTAGTGACCTCGGCCGCAGTTATAGGACGCCATAGAGACCTATCGGAATCTGGGTTACCCCGACCATCCGCGCTCCGGTCAACACCTTCGAGATGACTCCCTCGGGCGTCGACCTTATTTCCAGCCTGCTCAGGACCGACAGGTCTCCTGACAGCCGGCATCTCGCCGTTCGCGTCACTACGGGTCTCCAGGAGGGGACGCCAGTATTTAGCAAATTCTTGAGATGACGGCTTATTGTCTGGTTCATCGCCGTCTAGAATCTTTTGCAAGCAAAAGTTCAAGTTCTTTCGGTACAGAGATTGGATAAAACCAAACTCTCGCCTACGCTTCTGCTCTCTATTCTCTCTCTTTCTTCGAGGTCTCGCTATACTTTTATGTAGCCGAGGACGCACTGCTTCGGTCTTCGGGAAAACTGCACAAATCCAGGCATTGATGTCATCAATCCTCAGGTTCCCTCCGACGGCTGCCAACGCAATGGTGCGAAGGCGTCCGGCCTGGTAGGTGTTTATGCGTTCGGTTTTCTCCACCAGAGACCGAATCGCATTACCGAGCTCTTGTTCTGCACCAAGATGCTCCGCAGGGACTGGCAAGTGCGTGACGCCGTGTCTGTCTATGAGACTGTCGTCCGGGCCAGAGACGAGAGGTGGCTGAGATCTTCCCTCCGTCTCACCGTCATCAGGCCCTCGTTGTGATATGGTTGTCGAGGGCCCTTGCTGGCAATATTGGTCGACCAGCGGCCTGTAGTCTTTGCACTTATTTTTGATGTACTTGACCCTATCGAGGGTCATGTCGGGGAAAAGTGTCAAGATATGTTGATTCATAAATCTTACATTCCCAAGTATAAGTGCATCGGCCTCAGCCCGAGCAACAAGTCTCAATTCCTCCGGAGAAACCCGAAGGTTTTTCCGTTCTACATTGATAGCATCATTAGCAGCGACCGGGTGAGCGGACTTAACGTGGGAACCTAGCCCATTTTTGGTCCGAAACGCTCTGTCACAATGGGGACATGGAAAAGCTGGTTGGCCGACAGGAAGGGTGACGGCAGCTGTTGCCCCGTTTTCCGCCTCACCTGTGCCTCCATTCTCTCTTCTCGCACACTGTGCCCGAGCCATCCAAAAGCCCGGGCGGGGTATTTCATCATTTTGTGACATTCCAATATTTTACCAGTGTGCTGGGGTCGAAGGGTATAGCAACCCAGAACCGCCGGCGGTGCTCCGTCCTTTCTTCAATCCCCACCATAAACATGGACTTGAGCAGTTTGGAGATGTTTCGCACGCCTTGAATCGCTCGGTCATGTAAGTTAGGTAAGTAACTCGACACGTTTAGCAGGAACCAAGAGAAGGTGGATTCATAGGCCATGACCTCTTGCAGAAGATTAATCATGCGACGCTGACGAGGACAAAGTCCCCGTTTACACGAACGCACACGCAACCACAAGAGCAACTACGATGATAATACATGTGGACGATACCAGGAACGAGGTCCCCGATTACGAGCCACACCGGCACCAGTAGAAGTCCCCTACGGGAGATGAAACATGCGGACGCTGACGGCACCGGAGTAACCGTTTACACGAGCCGCACCGCAACCGAAAGAGAGTCATAGTTACTCCCGCCGTTTACCCGCGCTTGCTTGAATTTCTTCACGTTGACATGCAGAGCACTGGGCAAAAATCACATTGCGTCAACACCCGCGAGGGCCATCGCAATGCTTTGTTTTAATTAGACAGTCGGATTCCCCTAGTCCGTGCCAGTTCTGAGCTGAGCGTTGAATGGCGGCCGAAGAGAACGACGAAGACGGCTTTCACCGCCAAGGAAGCCTCGCAGCAAAGAAGATCCGCGGGAGGCCAAGGCACGAGACCGAGCTCGGATCTGCAACAAAAATTCCTGTGAAGAAACTTCCATCGTTCACCTCGCCCAGGCCCGGCACGTTAGCCAAACCCGCTTCCCTAACAAGCCCGACGCGCCCCGCTCCTCAGAGCCAATCCTTATTCCGAAGTTACGGATCCAATTTGCCGACTTCCCTTACCTACATTAGTCTATCGACTAGAGGCTCTTTACCTTGGAGACCTGCTGCGGATATGGGTACGAACCGGCGGGACACCTCCACGTGGCCCTCTCCTGGATTTTCAAGGTCCGAGGGGAAGATCCGGACAGCGCCGCAACTGCGGTGCTCTTCGCGTTCCAAACCCTATCTCCCTGCTAGAGGTTTCCAGGGAACACGAACGCTTATGCAGAAAAAAAAACTCTTCCCGGATCTCCCGACGGCGTCTCCAGGTCATTTCGGGTTACCCCGACGAACTCTCTTGCAAGGGCCCGAATTGTATACGGTTCCGCTGCCGGGTTCCGGAATAGGAACCGGATTCCCTTTCGCCCGACGGGTGTGACACGTAATTAGATATTACATTCTGTGACTCAAAACACCGTCATAAACATAGGATTTCTCCTAGGGCTTAGGATCGACTGACTCGTGTGCAACGGCTGTTCACACGAAACCCTTCTCCACGTCAGTCCTCCAGGGCATCGCTGGAGTATTTTCGTAACCTTGTTACGACTTTTATTTCCTCTTATTGATCAAGTTCGGTCATCTTCCCAGCAAAATCGGCAATGCCGTAACATCACCGCGCACAAGTCCGAAGACCTCACTAAATCATTCAATCGGTAGTAGCGACGGGCGGTGTGTACAAAGGGCAGGGACGTAATCAACGAGAGCTTATGACTCGCGGTTACTAGGAATTCCTCGTTCATGGGGAATAGTTGCAAGCCCCAATCCGTAGCACGAAAGAGGTTCAGCGGGTTACCCGGGCTTTTCGGCCATGGAAGACACGCTGATTCCTTCAGTGTAGCGCGCGTGCAGCCCAGAACATGTAAGGGCATCACAGACCTGTTATTGCTCAATCTCGTGCGGCTAGAAGCCGCCTGTCCCTCTAAGAAGATTTGTTTGTACGTCGGTAGTAAAAACCACCCAACCGAAGCCGGGGGCCTTCGAGATACCGGAAAGTACGCCTATTTAGCAGGCTAGAGTCTCGTTCGTTATCGGAATTAACCAGACAAATCGCTCCACCGTCTAAGAACGGCCATGCACCACCACCCACCGAATCAAGAAGGAGCTATCAATCTGTCAATCCTTCCGGTGTCCGGGCCTGGTGAGGTTTCCCGTGTTGAGTCAAATTAAGCCGCAGGCTCCACTCCTGGTGGTGGTCTTCCGTCGATTTCTTTAAGTTTCAGCTTTGCAACCATACTTCCCCCGGAACCCAAAAGCTCTGGTTTTCCGGAAGCTGCTTGCCGAGACATCAAAGGAACTTCGGCGGATCGCTAGCTGGCATCGTTTATGGTTAGAACTAGGGCGGTATCTGATCGCCTTCGAACCTCTAACTTTCGTTCTTGATTAATGAAAACATTTTTGGCGAATGCTTTCGCTTCTGTCCGTCTTGTGAACCCGCCACCGATTGGTTTTGATCTAATAAACGCGTTCCTCTCCATCTCTGGTCGCAACTCTGGTTTGCATGTATTAGCTCTAGAATTACAACAGTTATCCAAGTCAATGTGTGTACGATCTAAGGAACCATAACTGATTTAATGAGCCATTCGCGGTTTCACCTTAATACGGCATGTACCGAGACATGCATGGCTTTATCTTTGAGACAAGCATATGACTACTGGCAGGATCAACCAGGAAGCTTCGTTCGAAATTTATCTCACGAGATAGCTCAGGAATATCGACCGTCAGATCTTTCTACCTTTTCGTTTCTCGAAGTGTTTTTTCCCCACATACTCGACGAGGAGCGACTGGGGACACTCTTTGTTCATTTAAAATTTTTAATTTATTCATTTTCGACTTGGTTGCGGCATCTTTCACAATGAAAAAGACCTTTGACAACTCAGCCACGGATTGCATCTTTCTATCCTTCCTCGTTCTTCCTTCTCATATATTTATTTCTTATTATTGTGCGAACCCGCTATCGCACTCTCGTCAATTTTCTCGTTTATAAAACCACAAAAACTCTGATATAATGCTGGAAATTTTATATTCCCAGCGTCTCGACGTGCCCTCTTTCGAGGCACGTATTTTTGTATTTATGTTTGCAATATATCAGGAATTCATGGTGAAGTCCATCATTCATATTGATATTCTCGCCCGGAACAGGGTGAGTCGATGCTCGGTATACGTTTATTAACAACTGGTGTTGAAAAACTTTCATCGCCGTAGCGTGTACCACGTGTTAAATGTTGCGCGTTTGAATATAGCGCACCGACGTGGCGTGGCGATCGAGCGCGGTCGTCGTGCTTGCGTGTAGGGTGGTGCGCGTGGGCGAGCGGGAGCTTGCGGAATGCGGGAGCTTTGGGGTGATGGATCGAGCAGTGATCGATAGATCGTGGTGAGAGCGAGAGATAGGCCCGAGTGCGCCCGAGAATAGCGATTGAGAGTCGATAGCGTCGACGTAGGGGCGAGCCGTTCGCAACAGCGGAAACGCGACGTGAAACGCGTAACGGCGCCATTTTGGACCGCGTGCGTTACCACGAGGGTACCGTACCAGTTCGCGCGAATTAATACTAAGCAGTACCTTGTATTTGTTGAAGAAACAAACATTAATCTTTAATTTATCGTCGCCAAGAGTTGGCTATTTTCTTATATTTATTTCGTTGTCCGTTGTGGCATTATTTGTACCATCAACGTTCGGGCCTTTGCTGCCCGTTTCTTTTGTCGTCTGTCACAGGTGCCCGCAATACATTTTGAAGCACACGCTCTATACTGCGAACTGATCAGTGTATTTATTTCGAACGAACCTGCCACGTTTAATATCCTGGTGCGGGAGTGCAACTCTCCCGTGGGCGGTGGTGGAAGGAGTGGATATATATATATCTATTTAACATTCAGAAGTGGGATGGCAACCGCTCACCCTAAAAAGAAATTAAAGAAAAAGTGGCAAAAAGTGTAAAGCAAAAAGGAAAAGAAAAGGTGAATGGCGGACGAGAGGGATTTCGAAGAATTCGCAACGGCTCAATACGGCGCAATGGATTTGAATAGAACGGCTGGTCGTGGAAGGGGTTTCGGCGGGAGGACGCCGCCGCGCGTTCAAACACCGGTAGGATTTCGAAATGCCGCCGGGACCGTTCCAACGAGCGCGCCAGGCGTTGTGCCACCAGCGCAGATTGGAAGAGTGACCGCGCCAACGAACGAAGCGGCGAGGAGCGCGCAAGCGCCTATTCCGCCGCCAAGTGTGAACGTATCGCGCTCGAGCGAGGGTACCGTACAATCAGGCCAGCACCAAGTGCCAGTGGGTCACTCGACGATAGGTGGTGCGGAAGGAGCGATCCCTGCATTAGCGACTGCTTTCCAGAATCTATTATCGGCGGAAAATCGAGACGAAGCACTCGCGCAGCTGTTCGCTGCATTATTAACGAATCAGCAGAGAGTCCCACCACCGACGGTACAGCAGATTCCTTCGTATCACGTGATTCCGGACCTTTCGAAAAATATCGAGCATTTTACGGGTGATGGCGATAGTGTCAAAGCCAAGGAATGGATCGAAAACTTGGAATCAATGCAGCAGTTACATAACTGGCCGGAAGATTATTTATTCGAAGCGGCGCGCATGCATTTGAAAGAGGGTGCGCGTGATTGGCTGAGGAGCCGCGGTGCCGAATTACAAACATGGGAGCATTTTCGCGGAGCGTTTAGAGATACATTCATTGTGCGTGACGACGTTTCCGTGCGTTGGACCCGAATGAAGGCCAGGGTCCAAGATAAAAATGAACCGTTGCCGAAATATTTTCATGCGAAAGTGAGACTGTGTAACGCGGTACGTTTGACGTTTTGCGAGGTGAAAGCCGAAGTGCTTATAGGACTGTGGTCGCGTGAACTATGTAACGTAGTGATGGCTGCAACGCAGTGCACCACCGATGAGTTGTTGCATGACTTATTATATTATGATAAGATTTACAAACGCGAGTGCAACGAGTGCGGGCTCTGTCGAGTCGACGAGGAGGACGCCGAGTACCGGTCCGCGGGTTGCACGTCATGACGTGGGAGTGTCGAGTCGGGCTGGGCGTGAGCCTCCGAAGTGTTATAATTGTAGCAAGTCGGGCCACATTGCGCGGGATTGTCCCGAGCCGCGACGGGAGATCACGTTTTTCAAGTGCAAGAAAACGGGTTACATCAGCCGAAATTGTCGCGAGAGTAGTGACGTTGGTGAACGTGTCGTGAATATGATTGGTCAAGCGGGAAATCAAACAGCCGCGAGTTATTTGAAAACTGCGATCGTGAACGGACGCGAAATAGACGCCTTCATAGACACGGGTAGTTCCGATTATACGCTTCGAGCATCGCGAGTGACGAACGAACGGTTTCAAATGGAAGTATCGCCGCAATATTTGAAAGGCTTCGGGCCGCCGGATTGTGTCGTGGTGAGTCCAGGGTTTGTGCGAGCGACGATTAACATAGATGGCGCGGAAGTGCACGGTGTACCGATGAGAGTCGTGCCTGACGATGCGCAGCCGGTCGATTCGATCATCGGTCGCACATTTACCGACCACCCTAGCATCGATTTTCATAAGGTTGGTGGAACGTTGACTTTTTCGAAGAGCGCGGGGTTACCGGCCGCAGTCGGAATCGAATCGTCGATGGCGTCGACGTCGCAGCGAGTGATGTTACCAGCGCAGTCAATCAATTTGATTAGCGTCGTCGGTCAACGAGAAAATTATTTGATACCATTATCGAATATGGGTGACGAGGAACGTGAGATTCAGCAGGGGCAATCCGTGCTCCGTGGCGAGATTTCGAGGCTCTACTACATCGAGGGGGCACAGCGAGGCGTCGCGTCAATTCGAAAAGAAGAATTGAACATTGGTATCGAGCAGCCCGAGGAAGTCGCCGAAGACTTATGTAAGTTAGTAAATGAGTACCGTGACTGCATGTCGACGAATTTGTTCGATTTGGGTTGCGCGAAAAATGTAACGATGGACATTAAGGTCGTAGGGAAAGATCCAGTTGCGAGTAAGCCTTATCGAGTTACCGACCGGGAGCGTGCAGAAATCAGGGAAATCATGCGTGAATGGAAGGAGGCGGGGATAATAACCGATACACTATCTGCATATGCGAGTCCCGTTCTTCTCGTGAAAAAGAAATCGGGGGAATCGAGACTATGCGTGGATTTTAGGAAACTAAACAACGTTACCGAACGAGTTCACTTCCCTCTTCCGAACATAGATGACCACTTATCGCAAATTAGGGACAGCTCGTTATTTGTAGAATTGGATTTAGCGCACGGTTATCTTCAAATTCCGTTGTCCAAGCAGGCTTGCGAAAAGACAGCAATAATCACGTCTGAGGAGACCGCGGAATTTACGCGAATGGTGTTTGGATTGATGAATGGCCCCGCCTAATTTTTCGAAGGCCATGCATCGAGCATTGGGCCCTCTCAGGGACGAGGTGGTGTTGTATTACCTCGACGATATTTTGGTTCCCGGTAAATCATGGGGGGATATCAAGCCTAAGTTACGAATGGTATTATCAGCGCTGAGAGAAGCCGGTTTCACAATCAAGCTCGAGAAATGTCAATTTCTGTTTCAGCGTGTAACGTATTCGGGTCATGAAATTTCTGCCGACGGTATCGGCCCCGGAGAAGTTAAAGTCAAAGCGATTAGAGAGTTCCCGGAACCGCGTAACGTACATGAGGTACGTCGGTACCTAGGTCTGACGAGTTATTTTCGGAAGTTCGTGACGAAGTTCGCGCATATTGCTGAGCCACTGACGAGGCTGTTACGAGCGAACGTGCCATTCGAGTGGGTGGAGAGTCAGGCGGGAGCGTTCGAGGCGCTCAGGAGTAGATTGACTGAACACCCCGTCTTGCAGGCGTTTAACCCTCGAAACGAGACGGAAGTGCACACAGATGCGAGTGCAGTCGGGTTGGCGGGCATGTTAATGCAGCGTAATGGCAACGAACCGTGGAAGCTGGTGTACGCGATTAGTCGGCGCACGAGTGAAGCAGAAGCGCACTACCATAGTAGCAAGTTGGAGCTCTTAGCCATCGTGTGGGCGGTCACGAGGTTGCGCCCGATGTTGGCGAACATACGGTTCACTGTCGTTACCGATTGTCAGGCGCTGAGTTACCTGAGTACTCAGAAAACTTTGAACCTGCAGTTAATTCGATGGAATGATTTGTTGAGCGAGTACGATTATAGCATAGTCCATAGACCCGGGGTTAGATTGGCGCACGTAGACGCTCTGAGTCGAGCACCTGTGGGTGCAAGCGAGGAAATTTCGGAGTCTTCGGTTATGTCGATCAATAATCAGGAGGACGAGATACGAGTTTATCAGTACGTGGATGCTACAATCAGAAATAAAAAGGATATTTTGATGATGCCGTTGAGGGAGCGTACAAAATACGAGCAAGGTCAGGTCGAAGGGTTTGAATTGGATCAAGGAATTGTGTGAAAACGAGTCGGTGGTAGGTTGTTGTACGTGGTACCGAGTGTCATGCGAAAGAGCTTAGTGATAAGGTATCATGATTTAAAGAGCCATCAGGGTGTGGAGCGTACGGTAGGGAGAATATCGGAGCATTTCTACTTTCCGAGAATGAAGGCGTATGTGAGACGTCATGTGAGTTCGTGCTTTCAGTGCATCGCGTGTAAGTCAAAACCGGGTAGGCAGAGTGGTGAGTTGCACCCAGTGCCACCGGGTCGTAGGCCGTTCGCAACGATCAATATTGATCATTTAGGGCCGTTTGTATCGAGTTCGCGTGGGAATAAATATGTGCTCGCTATCGTAGATAACCTCACGAAGTTTTTCGTCGTGAGAGCGGTTAAGGATGCGAAGGTCAATGGTGTGATTAGGGTGTTGGACGAGTTTGTGCGGAGTTTCGGCGCTCCGGAGCGGATAATCTCGGATCGCGGTGCGTGTTTCACTTCTTAAGCGTTCGAAAAGTTCTGTCAAGATCAGGGGATAAGGCATATATTGAATTCACCTCGGCATCCACAGGCCAATGGGCAGGTGGAGAGGTTGAACGCGTCCTTGGTGCCGACGATACAGAGCAATTTGAGTGAGGATGAGGGTAGAACATGGGACAGGAGTATTCCGCGAATTCAGAACGATCTTAACGAGATGCGGAACGCCAGTACCGGTAAAAGCCCGTTTCAATTGGTGTATGGGTACATTCCGCGACGTGGAGAGGGGAGAATTCGGGAGTTAGCCAGGGAAGACGATTACGGAAATCCGATTGAGTTGCAGTCGGTTGCGAGAGGAAACATTTTGGCCGCTCAAGCGAGGATGAAAGTGCGCTACGATAGAGGTCGAGTAAAGAACGTTGATTTTGAGGTAGGCAGCGTCGTCTACATGTGGACGGTGCCAGTGGCGACCGGAGAGTCGACGAAACTCCATGCGAGATCTCGAGGTCCGCTGGTCGTGCTTAAGGAAATGCGGGGCGATACGTATTTGGTCAGCGACTTAAGTAGCGATGTAAAAGGTAGGCGGTACTCGTCAACAGCGCACGCGAGTCAGCTGAAGTTATGGGAGTCGAGTGATACCGAGCCGGATGATGAGAGGTTCGATCGTATGAGTGGGGATGAAGAGTGTGTGGACAGCGAGTCCGAGAGCGTGGTTGTTGATAGCATAAGAAATGTAAACTGTGCGAGTGCTGCAGGAGTGAGAGGCGGTGCTGAGGTGTTCCCGAGTGCAGTTGCACCAAGTGATAGTGCAACGACGGTGCCTGTGAATCAAAAGATTGTCGTACCTGTGAATAAAAAAAAGATTGTGATACCTGTGGATAGAGAGACGACGGTATCTTCAAGTAGGAAGAGTGCTGTGAGAAGATCGGAGCGTGAAAAGCGTCCGCCGAGGAAATTGTCCGATTATGTGTTGTCGCGTGAATTGCTCGAGGACGATCGAAGATAGGATAGCCGAGTGTTAAATGTTACGCGTTTGAATATAGCGCGCCGACGTGGCGTGGCGATCGAGCGCGATCGTCGTGCTTGCGTGTAGGGTGGTGCGCGTGGGCGAGCGGGAGCTTGCGGAATGCGGGAGCTTTGGGGTGATGGATCGAGCAGTGATCGATAGATCGTGGTGAGAGCGAAAGATAGGCCCGAGTGCGCCCGAGGATAGCGATTGAGAGTCGATAGCGTCGACGTAGGGGCGAGCCGTTCGCAACAGCGGAAACGCGACGTGAAACGCGTAACGGCGCCATTTTGGACCGCGTGCGTTGCCACTAGGGTAGCCTACCGGTTCACGCGAATTAATACTAAGCAGTACCTTGTATTCGTTAAAGGAACAAACATTTATCTTTGATTTATCGTCGCGAAGAGCTGGCTATTTTCTTATATTTATTTCGTTGTCCGTTGTGGCATTATTTGTACCATCAACGTTCGGGCCTTTGCTGCCCGTTTCTTTTGTCGTCTGTTGCAGGTGCCCGCAATACATTTCGGAGCACACGCTCTATACTGCGAACTGATCAGTGTATTTATTTCGAACGAACCTGCCACGTTTAATATCCTGGTGCGGGAGTGCAACTCTCCCGTGGGCGGTGGTGGAAGGAGTGGATATATATATATCTATTTAACACACGTAAGAGCCATTTGGTCATAGACGCCGACTCGTGGTAATGCTGAGTTTTAGTATGTAACCGATGATCGGACGGTAAGCGGTGACCGAACCGTCGCCTCGACTCCTCTTATAGTACCGAGCTGGCGCGCCTGCGGTTCGGCGGACGACGGCTTATACATAGGGCGCAGGGCGGCCGTACTAGCGTTGAACGGCCCGGACGGGCTCCGTGCGCTCGGACTTGGAAAAAAAAACGGGCGTCAAAAACACGAAAATGTTCGCCTCGTTGGAAATGGAGTAATGAAACGATGGAATCGTCGCTACAAGGTTATAACATTTCAAAAATGATAAGTCATCATTTATATATAGGGTATTCCTGGGAATTTCGGCAACTTCGGACAGTTGGGTCAAAATTTTTGCCCCCCAATTTTTTCCATTAATATGTGTTGAAAATAAAGAGACACGTATTTCGGCGTTTTTTATTTTGAGCCCCTACTTTTGAAATACGGTCAAATGAAATTTTTAAAGTATTGACCACATTCGATCACTCAAATCGATATATCTAAGCAACGGTTAGTGATAACTCGAAAAACCACGAGGCTTTATTTTTCGTTTTTGAACGCTCTATACAATAAAAACATTTACGATTATGTTGCACGAATTCAACAATAAGTTATGAACAATTCAAAATTAAAAATGAAATAAAACAAAAAACGCACTTTTAATTTTTGAAATGTATTTTTTTTTTAATTCCTTCAACAAAAACGAAAATTTAGCCAATTTGAACTTTTTGGGCCGACGCTTCGTTCGGGAGTTATACACTTTTTTGTCACAAAAAACCCGTAAATTTACGTATTTTATTAGTAAAAATTTGCGTTAAAAAAAAGTGCGCTTAATTATTGAAATTGATTTTTTTTTCAAATTCCGTGGACAAAAAGAAAAATGTTAAGACCCAGCCCGACTTGGGCCGACGTTTCGTTCGAAAGTTATAGCTTTTTTTATCATAAAAAACCGGTAAATATACGTATTTTATTAATAAACAATTGCATGAAGAAAAAAGTACCCTTAATTATTAAAATATATTTTTTTTCAAATTCCTTGAACGAAAACGAAAAATTTGAGACTCGGCCGGACTTGGGCCGACGCTTCGTTCGAAAGTTATGGCTATTTTTCTTTACAACCGGGTAAACATTTACGGGTTTTTTGTGACAAAAAAATCTATAATTCCCGAACGAAGCGTCGGCCCAAAAAGTTCAAGGTGGCTAACTTTTCGTTTTTGTTGAAGGATTTAAAAAAAAAATACATTTCAAAAATTAAAAGTGCGTTTTTTGTTTTATTTCATTTGTAATTTTCAATTGTTTATAACTTATTATTAAATTTGTGCAACATAATCGTAAATGTTTTCATTGTATAGAGCGTTCAAAAACGAAAAAAAAAGACTCATGGTTTTTCGAGTTATTACTAACCGTTGCTGAGATATATCGATTTGAATGATAGAATGTGGTCGATACTTCAAAAACTTCATTTCACCGTATTTCCAAATTGGGGGCTCAAAATAGAAAACGCCGAAACACATGTCTCTTTATTTTTAACACATATAAATGGAAAAAATTGGGGGGCAAAAATTTTGACCCAACTGTCCGAAGTTGCCGAAATTCCCAGAAATGCCCCATATATATTTGATTTTAACAAAATTTTTCCGAATCTAAATGCTCAAAAAACGAAAAAAAATAATTACCGTCTATTTCAAATTTTTAATGATTCAATTTATACGAAAAAGATAAAATCTCATATAAACAGTATGGAAAGTATGATTGATAAAGTCGATTATGTTAATTTATCGAATAACGATGAATAAAATTTGACGCGTCGACCGATCGCTCGTTTATAAAATTCTAAAAATTCGAAAATTCTTGTTAAACGTGAACAGCGTTATGAATTGTAATTGAATCAAATAAGTTCGTTTCAACAATAAAAACCGATCAACGATAAGTGAATTTTCAATCCACACGTAGACCGATCGCATGTATATTGAGTTGACGCGTAGACCGATCGCACTTGGAAACAATCCACGCGTAGACCGACCGCGACCAGAGTTGTTCGACGCGTAGACCGATCGCTTTCTCGAAAAGTAAAAGAACATAACTTTTTTCTTATCGCATTAACGTAACAATCAATATCAAAACGTGCTTAAAAATTTTTTTTTTCAAATTATTTTTTCATCGGAATGAAATCAACAAACTTTAAATTTTTACCCGTAGATCGACCGCTTTTTCTTGATTCCAAGAAAATAAAAAATTCGTTTGTAAAAGAAAAAGAACATTAAAATTATTCTAGGCGTAGACCGATCGGTTTTTCTGAAATTCGAAAAAAAAAAAAAAATTTTTCATTAAACGCGAAAACCATTTTGACCTGAGATTAATTTTAATAAATTGATGAAAAAAAATTCGTATCGAAAAACGAAAGAGGAATTTTGAATCCACACGTAGACCGATCGCATGTACATTAAGTTGACGCGTAGACCGATCGCACTCGGAAATTATCCACGCGTAGACCGATCGCGACCAGAGTTGTTCGACGCGTAGACCGATCGCTTTCTCGAAAAGTAAAAGAACATAACTTCCTTCTTATCGCATTAACGTAACAATCGATATCGAAACGTGCTTGAGAATTTTTTTTTTTCAGATTAATTTTCCATCGGAATGAAACAAATAAACTTTGATTTTTTACTTGTAGATCGACCGCTCTTTCTTAAACCTTAAAAAATAAAAAATTCGTTTGTAAAATAATAAGAACATCAAAATTATTCCAGGCGTAGCCTATCGGTTTTTTTGAAATTCGAAAAAAAAAAAAATTTTTTTTCATGAATCGCGAAAACCATTCTCACTTAAAATTTATTGAAATGAATTGATGAAAAAAAATTGGTATCGAAAAACGAAAGAGGAATTCAAAATCCACACGTAGACCGATCGCATGTACATTGAGTTGACGCGTAGACCGATCGCACTCGAAAATAATCCACGCGTAGACCGACCGAGACCAGAGTTGTTCGACGCGTAGACCGATCGCTTTCTCGAAAAGTAAAAGAACACAACTTCCTTCTTATCGCATTAACGTAACAATCAATATAGAGGGGTGCTTAAAAAAATTTTTTTTCAAATTACTTTTCCATTGGAATGAAATAAATAAATCTTAATTTTTCACCCGTAGATCGACCGCTTTTTCTTAAACCCAAAAAAAAAAAATTCGTTCGTGAAATAATAAGAACATCAGAATTATTCCAGGCGTAGACCGATCGGTTTTTCTGAAATTCGAAAAAAAAAAAATTTTTTTCATAAAAGGCGAAAACCATTTTGACCTGAAATTTATTCTAATTAATTAATGACAAAAAATAAATACCGAAAAACGAAAGAGGCGTTTAAAATTCACACGTAGACCGATCGCAAATCTTGTTCGGTCGATAAGTAGACCGTTTACGGTTTTACGAATTTCTTTTATAGGGACTGTCTGAATCTCGTTAATCAACGAGCATTCTTCTAACTCAATTAAGCATTGGTTATTCCCGGCGTTTATTCTCGTATCAATTATTTCGGTTCGAAGAGTAGACGAATCCCTATTTTAAAAATTTTCAGTTTCCCACGTGCATCGCATTGGGCCGTTAAAAGTTGTTAGAATTTTCGTAATATTCAACGATTCTCCGGACTTTATGCAAATTAGAAAAAAATTTTTTTGCTCGAATAAATTTTTACGAAAATTTTGGATAGGTACAGTGGGAATCTTGTTAATCCATCCATGCAAATTCTTATATCACAGATAAAACATTCCTTCAACAAAATCAAGGATCAGTTATTCCCGCCATTTACCGTTGAACAAAATATTTACGGTCAAAGAGTATGCTAATTGTTCTTTCAATTTTTTCATCTATATTTTTAACGTGCATCGCATCGGGCTGTAAGAAATTATCAGAATTCTCGTAAAATTCAACGATTCTCCGGACTTTATGCAAATTAAGGCTCGGCTCAACACGAAAAAATTACACTTGTAGCTTCCTATGCGCATTGCTTTACGGTTATGCACGCTTTTAACACTTATCAGTCAACGTCGATTGCTTTATCCAGTTCGGAACACATTCGTTTCTCTCGACGAGCATTTCTCGCACAAGCAAGAAACTAACAGTCGTTGTTCGTTACTTGAGATAATCAATGGTAATTATCTCAAGCAACGAATGCAATTTAGTTATATTCAACGCGCATTGCTTGACTTGCCACAAAATGTATCGTTTGTTTTTTCCACGCGCATTGCTTGACCGCTGCTAACGTTCGAGTCTCGTAATTTTCCACGCGCATGGCTTGACGGTAGATGATTTATCTATCCCGTTTCCGTCCACGCGCATTGCTTTAATCGGTAAAAAACTTATTTTGTCGTTTCCCCCGAACTTATTTATTGTCTTATGTGACAAGCTACATTCTTATATATTCCACGCGCATTGCTTGACGGTTACGGATGCGTCAATCTTGTTTTCGTCCACGCGCATTGCTTGACTTAATTTACAAGCCAACATTTTTTTTTCTCCCACGCGCATTGGTTACTTCGACAAGGGTAACGTTGCCATTGTTCGAACTTTGAAAAAAAAAAAAAAAAAAAAAAAAAAAAAAAATTTTTTTTAAACGTTCAAAACACGCGTGTATCCGCGCGCCCGTATCACAGCGCTTCGGCCACTGGGGCCTCGTCTCACCGACAAGACGAATCCCCAAGCCAAAGGCTGAGTCCCAACAGATCGCAGCGTGGTAACTGCTCTACCGAGTACAGCACCCCGCCAGGTAACTAAGTCGTCTACAGACGATTCCGAGTCTCGACATCGAACTTATAAAACCCATGATCGACCTTTAGGAGTTAAACTGACTTACGGTGAGATCCCGTAGCCAGCTCGAGTTGCTCCATAAGGCAAACGGGGCTCGTGCGATGGCAGATCCGTGAACCTGCCACCTAGTAGATTTACATTGTTTTGAGCCTTCCGACTCACGAGACTCCTAGTGATATCGTTGCCTCCTTTGACTAGAAAGGATACGGCCTCAGAGGCGTTCAGGCATAATCCCACGGATGGGAGCTTCGCACCACCGGCCGCTCGACCGAGTGCGTGAACCAAATGTCCGAACCTGCGGTTCCTCTCGTACTGAGCAGGATTACTATCGCAACGACGAGTCATCAGTAGGGTAAAACTAAAATGTCTCACGACGGTCTAAACCCAGCCCACGTTCCCTGTTGTCGGGTGAACAATCCGACGCTTGGCGAATCCTGCTTCGCAATGATAGGAAGAGCCGACATCGAAGGATCAAAAAGCGACGTCGCTATAAACGCTTGGCCGCCACAAGCCAGTTATTCCTGTGGTAACTTTTCTGACACCTCTTGCTGGGAACTCTTCAAGCCAAAAGGATCGATAGGCCGTGCTTTCGCAGTCTCTATGCGTACTGAACATCGAGATCAAGCCAGCTTTTGCCCTTTTGCTCTACGCGAGGTTTCCGTCCTCGCTGAGCTGGCCTTAGGACACCTGCGTTATTCTTTTACAGATGTACCGCACCAGTCGAACTCCCCGCCTGGCAGTGTCCTCGAATCGGATCACGCGGGAGTATAAACGGCGATCGACCGAAGTCTCACACCACTCTTACACGCTTGGCTCTAGAACACCGTGACAGCCAGGGACAAAGTCCGCGGCGCACGTGCTCCGCCTAACCGAGTAAGTAAAGAAACGATGAAAGTAGTGGTATTTCACCGGCGATGTTGCCATCTCCCACTCATGCTACACCTCTCATGTCTCCTTACAGTGCTAGACTAGAGTCAAGCTCAACAGGGTCTTCTTTCCCCGCTAATTTTTCCAAGCCCGTTCCCTTGGCAGTGGTTTCGCTAGATGGTAGATAGGGACATTTAATGTCTGTTTGCTCGACCAAAAAGATCGGCAGTACGCGGCCTTGCCCGGTGGGCATTCGCTACAGCTATCTCCATCCACAAGTGGTCCACCCAATTGAACGGTCAATGGAAAAACCCTTTGATTTCCGCTGGCGGTCGTAGCGGAGAGAGCAGTTTGGCTACGGCGGGAACCGAGGCCCGATGATGTGAAGCAGCGCATCACCCCATTGAGGTGGTCGCACCCCGCCGCACTCACGGGGAACCTTGGGAAGGCCTGCTCCCAGCGTTCCGCCCGAACGCTAATCCAGATTTGTAAGGATTAAGGATCAGAGGTTGGGTTCTCTTGAGTTTACGTTTTTGTACAGGATTTGTTTCGTTTACCGGGGTTATGTACGGGAGATTCATGCGTGTAGAGTAGTGTATCTGTTTGTGCGTTATAGTGACTTTGCATGTTGTTCCGACAATTTCGATTATGATTGTGTAGTGTTGTGGTTGAGTGGCGAATCCCTTTGTACCGATCGCGTAGTGTTGTGTTGTTTGTGTAATCTTACGCTAACGCCAGGCCAGCGGGTGGTCCGAGAAGGATACGGGACCGCTAGCCTATCACCAGGGGGTCCGACGTTGCCCCAGCTTGGCGTATTCGTCACACACCCCCGAAAGGGTCGTGCGAGAAGATCCTAAGTTAACACCCGCCCCAATACCCTAGCTGCTCATAAAGAGAGTGCTACTTCAATCTAGCCCACCCCGAGTTAAGCCGCTTCCTCCTGGGACTTGAGGACAAGGGCTTCCTGACAAATGACGGCGAAGACGTTGAAGGCCTCAGCAGACGACACCAATTGGCGCGCTGCGTCATGCCAGTCCCGTCCGTCGAGATAGCACCGCAGAGCTTCTCTCTGGGGCTCGAAGTTGCGACATTCCAGAAGGAAGTGTTGGACTGTCTCCGGCACACCACAGACCTCGCAGTTCGTTCCATCCCCGAGACCCAGAGACTCGAGACGAGCCCTGAAGTTCCCGTGCCCAGTAAGAGCCTGCGTGACATAGTGGCTTGGCCGGAACCAGGCTGCCTCTAACCTTTCTCGAACATCCCTAATAAAGGCAAATGTCGTGCGGCCCTTTGGCGAAGCATGCCAACGTGCCTGCCACATTTTAATTACCTGAGCCTTGATGAGTTCCACGGCTTTTTCGGCGTTGCCGTGGATGACGACCCCATTAACGTTCGCATCCCTACCTATTCTGATTTCATACCTAGCTCGGCACTCCTCGAGCAGGAGATCGGCCGGAACGGCTCCTGCGATTACGCAAAGTGCGTCAAACGACGCCGTCGGATAGGCGGCCGTCGTACTGATCAAACTATCCCTCTGCACCGAACGAAGTGCGCGGAGATCACGACCCGTGCAACGATCCGACCAACCCGCCGCGGCGTAAGCCACAGTTGGGAGGAAGACTCCATTGTACACGGTCCTGAGAGCTCCGAATCTAAGGCCCCAGGTTGCCCCTGCCATACGCCCTATTCCGCCCATAAGGGCACCCATCTTCTGTCTTAAGTACGCACAGTGCGTCCTAACCCCGAAATATCTATCGAAATGTACCCCCAGGTACCTGACGCTATTCTTGAATTTAATTCGCGAGTCACCGATTCTAATCACCGGGGGTCTATTAACTAGGTCGAGCTTCCTCGGTTGGCGACGGACGCGTTGGGGATAGTTACCCCCCCCCCCCCCCCCCCCCTTCTTCCTACTTGGGCGGGACGATTCCACACATTTTTCAGAACAATCGCTTCAGTTTTCTTTTCAGACAGCTAAAGCTTGGCCGACGCACACCAGCTAACTATTCTATCAACGATAACCTGCGCCCTATCTTCTATTAACGTACGGGAATTACCCGTGACGAGAACGAGAAGATCATCTGCGTATGCGACAAAATTGTTCGGAGCCATCTCCTGGAGGATTTGAAGAAGCTCGTCAAACATAAGGTTCCAGCAGGTGGGACCGAGGACGGAGCCTTGTGGGCAACCCCTCGTGGCCTGTTTGGATACCTTGGTATTACCGATGGAGATCTGCACCGTTCGATCGTCGAAGCACCTCGAAAACGTTCTTAGGGCATTCTCTTTGACGAAGACCGGCAAGGACCAGTCGCGTTTTCGCACGACTGGCCCTGCGTGAAGCCGAACTGTCGGTCGAAATCTTGCCCTGGGGCCATCGCGCTTTCCGTGAGACGGACCTTCATGACTTTTTCGAAGAGCTTACCTATCACCGGGAGAAGGCAGATTGGCCTGTAGGATTTCGGGTCCTTCTCGTCCTTCCCAGGATGCTTTAGGAGGATTCTGAGGGTTCCCTTCTTCCAGGTCGAGGGAAAGACGCCCCACTGAAGGCACCCGTTGAATTGCCGGACCAGTTAATTTGAAATAATCGGAAAAGCTTTCTTCAGCACTTCACCCTCAATGAGATCGAGTCCCGGAGCCTTTCCATTCTTCACAGTACGGAGAGCCTTCGTGACTTCCTCTATGGTAATGAGGGGGGAGTCGGGAGTGTCCAGTGCAAGACGCGCACCTTCTCTCACTGCCCGCTGAGGGGCGGTATCCTCTTCCGCACAATCATTGGGGACGTGCGTGTCCAAGAGGCAGCTGGCGGTTTCTTCCATGTCCATTGTGGCCCTGTCGTTACACCGGAGCGTGCTAAGAACGCTCTCGACTCGGAGTTTTTCCGCTTGGAGCTTCTAAACGATGCCCCAAGGGTCCGAGTTCCCGTGCGATGTGACGAAGTTTCTCCAGCTCGCGCGCTTAGCATCCCTTACCGCGTGGCTGTAGTGCATTGAAGACCGACGGTACGACAGCAGCTGCTGGTGATATTCGGGGCCAGCGCGATCTACCCCCTGGACAGTTCGCCTTTTGCGGTACACGGCTCTTTTAAGGATCGTAAGGGCGGGTGTCCACTATGGGTTGGACCTAATAAAACGTTTCTTCCTAGGCATCGACGCTGTACAGGAAGCCGTGAGGGCATCTGTCAGGGTTTGCGCCATGTTATCTACATCTTCCTTGGATTCCAGCTCAAGAACCTCCAACCGAGTTCGAACGAGATCCCAAAGAGCCCCGGAAAACCGGTTCCAGTCAGCCCGCTTAATGTTGAACCGGCTGGGGGTAGATAGGGACAGTGGGAATCTCGTTAATCCATTCATGCGCGTTACTAATTAGATGACGAGGCATTTGGCTATTTATAATTTATTCTCCATGGATTCCGCATGGATACGGTTACAAATGCAACAGGAATTCAAACAATGATTGTTTTCATTACACATATACATTTAAATAGTGGGGAAGGTTTGATGAGGCGAGGGGCTGAATACGTTCTCGCAGAACGATGCTTCGACTTTATCATTGCTAAATCATAAGGTGATATCCTACACGAGTTACATTGGCTACGGCTTGGCCTTAACACAGTTCCATGACCGTCTGTAATACTCCCCCTGACTTTGTTAGAGTCTCTGTTCCGTTGGCCGAGCAGAGAGGGGCGCTCGACTTAGATGCGAGTTCGGCAAGGTGGGGCACCGAGACTCGAGGGGCTCTCGTCTTCGAATCACCGGAGGTCGGGGGGATAGTCTGTTCGTCGGCCGAGCAGAGAGGGGCGCTCGTTACCCCGTCGTTACGTTCCTCTTTACTGGCCAGGTGCCATTGTCGTCATCTTGTTGAAGCGGGCAAAGTTTGAGTGGGACCCTTGGAGGACTCGCGTTGTTATTCCCCTCAGCGTCGACTTCGATAGGCCAAAGCCCCCAGGTACCTATCCGTCTCTTTCGCCCAGACTCCCCTCCATGATATTGTGACGGCTTCCACTGTGATATTCGCGGGAGACACTCCTGTGTCCTCCGCAATTTGTGCCATCAATGAACGGTTCTCCGCGTAATACCGCTTTTTAACAGCATTTGTTTCGCTTAGCGGGCCTTCCTCCAGAGACCACTTGGCAGTCGATGACGTGGGTGAGCGCCCCCTTTGTTGCCACGATGTCCGGTTTTCTTCGTCCTTCTGGAGTGTTGTACACCTTTTCGACGGTGACTGCAAACTGTTTCCGGCGGAGGGCATCCGCAAGCATTTTAACAATTGCATCATGCCTTTAAATCCGTCCCCCGTGTGTGCGATGACACTCTTGGATGATGTGGGCCGTCGTTTCACCTCCACCGCATCCAGCTCGGCACATCACGTTCTGGCCACCCCGCCGCGTACCTCGTGTTGTCTGTACTCTTGATTTTAGAGCATTTATCCGAGTTCTGACGTTTTCTACCCACTGCCGGGCCGGAATGCGAACGTAGTCGTCTTTTTGCCAGTCTGTGGCGAACTCTGAGTTCTTGCACTCCCGAAGCTCCCAACTGTCCACAGAGCTATGCAGTTCCCTACTCCAGTTCTTTGCCTTCAACGAGGCTTGGGCACACCAGGCACGAAGTTTCCTGACGTATGAACTCGATCTTGCCGCCCTCGCCGGGGCCAGGGACGAGTTGCCGAGGTTTTCCAGTCTTTTGCATTTGACTGCCGGGAACATGCATTCCAGCGATGTCACTCCGAGGCCACCTTCCTTCACTAAAGCGTGGAAAAAGGCCACTGGTGTGTCGTTTGGTAGTCGTAGCCAGGCTCTTACCGCCTTCCTAATTTGCTTGTCAAGCCTCCTTAAATCCCCGAATGTCGTTTTTCCAAGCACCAAGGTGTGCGTTGCTCTCGGTAGAAGGTAGGTTTCTAGAATACGTAAACGTTGTTGTGGTTTCAGTGGTGCTGCCTTTACCCGGTTAAGCGCATCTTTAAAGTCGGCAGTTAAAGTCACGAGGCCCCTCCAGTCGAATGATACTCCAAGGTACTTCCACTGCTCGAGCACCTGCAGCTGTCGGATTGGATGGTCACCCACTCTGAAAAGGTTCTCCGTCACCACCTTGATCTTTTTGTCCCGACCTGAAGGTACGAGCGAGAGCGCCGAGCACTTTGCTGGCATGATCGTTAGGCCATAGCTTTGCAGGACTTTGTTGACGGTGCATCACGATCGCTGAAGACCTTCGTCCGTGCCAGCCAGCAGGACCAGGTCGTCTGCGAACGCCAGTGCGTTAATATTTGTCCCGTTGACTCCTACTCCTATGACCGGCAGATGGCGCTCCAGCACCTCGTCGATAATCATGTTAAACAGGAAGGGCGATAGTGGGTCCCCTTGTCTTACGCCACGTGCCGCCCGTATTGGGTTCGATGTTTGACCCTGAACCTCTAAGATCGTCGATGACGCTGCATAGGTTCCGTCCATATACTCGACGAACTCCTCTGGCATTCCCTTTTTTCTCAGTACGTGCTTGATACCTTGGTGGTTCACCGTGTCAAACGCTTTTCGCACATCTAGCGTCGCTATATGTAGTGGGGTAAGGTTATCCCTAGCCCCGTGTATGGCCGCTGCAAGGACGTAGATGTTTTCCTCTACTCCGTCGGATTCGATGAATGCCCTTTGTCTTTCGTCTAGCATGCTGAGGCCCGCTATTCTTTTTGCTAGGATCTTGTGCAAATGCCGAAGAACTACTGATGCAATCGAAATCGGCCTAAAGAGCGATGGCTCCTGAGCTCCCGGTTTCTTTGGGATTAGCACTGTCCTTGAGTCGCGCCACCGTTTCGGAATACGGCCAGCTAGTAGCATGGTAGTGAATATGGTCTCCTGAATCTCTGGGGTGACTTTGCTGCGCCAGTCAGCGACTGTGAGCCCGTCTGGTCCGGCTGATGTTCTCGACGGAGGGTAGCATTTCGTGAGCTCCTCTGATGTTTTCGGAGCCCACACCCCGTTGCACCGGTCACTTGTTGCACGCGTAAGAGGGTCGTCCAGCACGAATGGTGTCGAGGCTTCCTCAAAGATCCCTCTCCAATATGCCTCCTGAACCGCCATCGAGAGCTGCGGTCCACTGCTACTATCTCCGTGTAGCACTTTCCTCGCTGCCTTCGACTGGTTCTTCCCCCAAAGTTTTTGGAGTGCCTTGTACTCGCTACGTCGTCTGCTTCTCCCCGACTGGTTTTCGCTGGCATTGTCCATCGGTCGTTGTTGTCTCGGACTTTGTTGGTAGGGGAAGACCTCCGCAGCCCATTCCTCAAGTGCTCTCTCCGGATCCCCGCCTGCCATTGTCGTATTGATCGCAGTCAGAATACTTCTTGCTCCGATGTCTTCGGTCGGTATGCGCGATTTTGCCTCGCTAAGCCATTCGTAGAGCCTACCACGTAGATTTGCTTCGGGCTCGACGGTTTGTTCCTGGCTCCGTGTGCTTAGGTCTTCTCGCATGTCTTCGACGTGATCGCTTCCGTCGACCAGACTTCTCGGTACTTGATCCTCGCCGTTACTCCGACCTGCTGACGAATCATCTTCAGCCGTCTCAGCCGGTGTCTCCTGTTCTGGTGCCGCTGGCGTATCAGCCCGTCCGGCTCGTTTTTTTGGCCTTCGCCCCTCCGGCATTCCCTCTCGTTGGTCTGCGATGGTCTGCCTGACCTCCACTAGAGCGGTGCGGTACCGAGCGCTTTTTTTCTGTCCTTTTACAGCTTCCGCAGTTCTCTTTCCGTTGCATCGGGCGACGAGATAATCGAGAAGTACCGGCACGTCGTCCGGTGCCATCGCCTCTTTCCACGCCAGCAGCCGGATTTCTTTGTCTGTCCATCGCTTCTTCTTTCTTGCCGTCGAAATTCCGGCATTGAACTGAACCGGGTGAGCTCGTTGCCGATGTACCCCAAGGCCTATGCACGTAGGAAAGTTCCTCCCACACTCCCGACACACGAATCCTCCCGGTTGGTCTAGCTCCAACCGTTCTGGAGGCTCGTCAGCCCCTCCTCTCATCCTGAGGGGGAAACTATCTTGCTCGCCAGAGGGAGGTACGGAGGTACCTTCTCTACTTCAATTACTCGGGATTAATGTGTTACTGGCGAGTTGCGCACCCTGCGGTGCTGAAGCAGTGCTGCTCCAAGGTTGGTCATTACTTTGAGTATCGCGTTTACCGCGGCCGGATTGATGTACGGAGATCTTCGGGAGCACCATTTCTGGCTCCGGCAGGGGACCACCCCTTGCTCCCGAACTCCCGCCACTATGCCCTCTTCCGCAGGCCACCCGGTCGTCGCGCCCCATCTCATCCATCATAGTTCGTCGATCGTACTCGGTTCTCTAGCTGTCGGACCAATAACGGGCACATCTTCCCGTCCGTGGCGGAGTGCCCGGTGTCACGAAAATTATGCGCACTGCAGTTGAAGCACCTCGGTGGTTTGTCTAATAAGTTGCACGCACTGTTTCGATGTTCACCAGCGCAATGTCCGCAAATTTCCTTCTCGTTCCCGCACTCGCGCGCAAAGTGGCTAATCCCCAGGCACTTGAAACATTCTACGATATAAAAGTGGTCGTTGAACGAACAGGAGAGCCAGGACACGTAAACTTTTCCTTGCGCTGTCAGTTCCGCCCGGTCCCGAGGTGACAATTCGATTACCCACGTCGTCGTCCTGCGGTTGTTCGCCTTGAATTGATATACCGCTCTCAGCTCGGCCTCGTCTTGAAGGTGGTTATCTCTTATGAGCATTTTTACTAGCTCTTCCGCCTTTGTTTCAGAAGGAATTCCATGCACCGCGATCCGTGGGTTAACCTTTTTCCGTTGCCTTACCGTGAGACCTGCTGCAGCCAAGGCCGTCGACTTCGTCAGTTTTTCCAGGTCTACTTTTGATGCGCCAATTTTTACTCCGTTGCCAGGTAACTTCACCACTCTCTCCACCAATAGATCGTAGTCAATCGGGTTGATTACCCGCATCACAGCGCTTTTTGTCTCGTATGATGACTTAAACCTGCCTTTCGCGCTCTCTTCAGGCTCTATGAAGAAGGTGACGGAGTCTTCGATTTGGATATCCGGTGCTCCCGGGACCTGGATTCTCTCCTTCTCACTCTTGACCTCCGTCCAGCCTGCCGTGACGGATGCGAAGGTTCGCTGCCCATCTCCACTCGGGCGCGCTCGCAAAGCCTCGTTTACTGCCAATCTGACTCCCTTGTCGACCACTTCCTTAAGTGCGGAGCCCTGTCCTGACACAGCCTTGTTCACCTCCGCGATCATGCTCCTCTCGGTCGTCTGGATTTTCTCCATCTTTGCCTCTAGCGACGAATCGATCGCTGCTCGAACTAACCCTCTTATAGCGCCCTCCTGCTCTGCCATTGTATCGGTTATTGCGCTCCTTACTATCGTTTGGACCATCTTGATTTGCGCGTCCATTTTGCTTGACGTGCTCGTAACGATTTCGTTTTTTACTTGACTTACTACGGCCTCGACGACTCCGCGTTCGCGTAGAAGTTCTTTGTACGCGACGACTAAACGGTGGGAAATGTTGCCCATTCCCGAGATGTTGTCCGAAATGACCTTCGGCTTGTCGCCAGCTTTGATCCCGACCGTCGCTTTCCTCAGTTGGCTCATGTGCACATTAACCTTCGTCTGTAACGTGTCCACTTGGTGTGCGCTCATCGGCACCTCTCCAAGCACCGCGGGTATAACGTCGGATGGCGACTACCTCGGCCTTTTCCTACTTGAGAACTTCGATGTCTTCGGTGTCTTCGGTGTCGTCCTGGAGCCTGTCGCTGGAGCTGTTTCATGATCAGTCGCGTCGTCAGCCCCACTACTGCCGTGTCCTGTCGTCGACATGTTCGTGACGTGACCTCCCGCCCTCAGCCAGAGCTTGAGGCGATTGGCCCAGTCAGCCGTACGATCGACGTCCGCAATGCGATAAGGGACTGGGTGCGGCAATCGTCGAGTTCCAAGGTCGCCACTGCTATCAGAGGGAGAGCTGCTCTCCCCCCAGTTAGAAAGGAGCTTCCACTCCAGCTGTGCACGACTGGTAAGTTCGTCGGTCGAGCGTCCCGCAATAGTATCGCTAAGCCCGCCCCTTGAGAATGCTGACCCGCCTCGCAGCTACGTGCTCCTTTTGGCCCTTGTTGTTACGCGGCGCCTTAGAGGAGACAACCCGCACTGCACGTTCGAGGCTGCCAACGTCTGTCGTAGGGTGGACTGATAGATGGATTCCGTATAGATATTTGCCGGCCGGGAGATAGCCGGAGTCTAGCAGGCTCCAGCAGGCTCTGTCGGTGGCTTCAGTGCCGTGTTACCCTCTGACCCCAGTAGCTCGAGAACCAGGGGTCGTACGAGACCCCCGGATGGAGGGTTGTGATCCCCTTACCACCCTCTGTTACCTCCCAAAAGTGGTCAGCCACTGGTACCGAAAAGTAGGGAAAGGCCCAGTGTGTGACATATCCCGGCTATGTATAATGGAGCAAGTGTGCCAATTGACCCCAGAAGTGGTATTTCGAAAACTAGCGGTCGTAGGCGACCCCCGATAGTACAGTTGTTACCAGCTGCTCACCCCCTCTCACGCCACGAAAGTGGTAAACCACCGATTTTTTCCGAGTTTTTACCAAGTTTTTAACGAGAATTGACGAGTTCGATGAATTTCACGAGTTTGACGAGTTTAACGAATTATTGCGAATCCTAACGAATTCGGCCGAGTTATTAACGAGTTTCCAACGATTCGCGCTGGGAGCGCTTCGGACAGCTGCGTCCGTGACGTCACGTCCGGTTCAACACCACTAGGTCTCGCAATACGGGTCCGCCTTAAGCAGGGGAACCCATGATTGATAACCACTGGGTGGCCCCCGGAGCCGTGAACGGATAGCCACTGGCTTCGACGAGCAAGATGGACGCCGCTCTACGCTCACAACACGGGGAATTATCGATGTTTTCACACGATGATAACTTTTTATATCGCGCACGGAAAAATGCACACGATAGCGTAACTTGTTCGTTAGCCCGGGACAAACACGCCGATACCACTGTTTATCCCGAACTCGAAAATTTTTCCGATAAACGAAATGATTTCGTCGGAGCTCGATAAAACGCGTGCAGCCCGTACAAGAGAGTCATAGTTACTCCCACCGTTTACCCGCGCTTACTTGAATTCCTTCACGTTGACATTCAGAGTACTGGGCAGAAATCACATTGCGTCAACACCCGCGAGGGCCGTCGCAATGCTTTGTTTCAATTAGACATTCGGATTTCCCTAGTCCGTGCCAGTTCTGAGCTGAGCGTTGAATGGCGGCCGAAGAGAACGACCAAGACGGCTTTCACCGCCAAGGAAGCCTCGCAGCAAGGAAGATCCGCGGGAGGCCAAGGCACGGGACCGAGCTCGGATCTGCAACGAAAATTCCCGTGAAGAAACTTCCATCGTTCACCTCGCCCAGGCCCGGCACGTTAGCCAAACCCGCTTCCCTAACAAGCTCGACGCGCCCCGCTCCTCAGAGCCAATCCTTATTCCGAAGTTACGGATCCAATTTGCCGACTTCCCTTACCTTCATCAGTCTATCGAGTACAGGCTCTTTACCTTGGAGACCTGCTGCGGATATGGGTACGAACCGGCGCGACACCTCCACGTGGCCCTCTCCTGGATTTTCAAGGTCCGAGGGGAAGATCCGGACACCGCCGCAACTGCGGTGCTCTTCGCGTTCCAAACCCTATCTCCCTGCGAAAGGTTTCCAGGGAACTCGAACGCTTATGCAGAAAAGAAAACTCTTCCCGGATCTCCCGACGGCGTCTCCAGGTCATTTTGGGATACCCCGACGGACTCTCTTGCGAGGGCCCGAATTGTATACGGTTCCGCTGCCGGGTTCCGGAATAGGAACCGGATTCTCTTTCGCCCGACGGGTGTGACACGTAATTAGATATTACATTCTGTGACTCAAAACACCGTCATCAACATAGGATTTCTCCTAGGGCTTAGGATCGACTGACTCGTGTGCAACGGCTGTTCACACGAAACCCTTCTCCACGTCAGTCCTCCAGGGCCTTGCTGAATCATTTGCTACTACCACCAAGATCTGCACCGACGGCGGCTCCAGGCAGGCTCACGCCCAGACCCTTCTGCGCACACCGCCGCGACCCTCCTACTCGTCAGGGCTTCATGACGGAAAATAAATTTTCCGCCTCACTTGCCACTGACGGCAGAGTATAGGCGCGACGCTTCAGCGCCATCCATTTTCAGGGCTAGTTGCTTCGGCAGGTGAGTTGTTACACACTCGTTAGCGGATTCCGACTTCCATGGCCACCGTCCTGCTGTCTTAAGCAACCAACGCCTTTCATGGTATCCCATAAGCGTCGACTTAGGCGCCTTAACTCTGCGTTTGGTTCATCCCACAGCGCCAGTTCTGCTTACCAAAATTGGCCCACTTGGCACTCTGATCCGAAATCTCGTTGCTTCACAGTTCAAGCAAGCCAGAGACCTCACCCATTTAGAGTTTGAGAACAGGTTGAGGTCGTTTCGGCCCCAAGGCCTCTAATCATTCGCTTTACCAGATGAGATTCGTATAAGAGCGAGTGCCAGCTATTCTGAGGGAAACTTCGGAGGGAACCAGCACTAGATGGTTCGATTAGTCTTTCGCCCCTATACCCAGTTCCGACGATCGATTTGCACGTCAGAATCGCTACGGACCTCCATCAGGGTTTCCCCTGACTTCATCCTGACCAGGCATAGTTCACCATTTTTCGGGTCCCAACGTGTACGCTCTGGGTGCGCCTCTTCTCGCAATGAGAGCGAGACGTCCCAAGAGTGCGGGACCGACCGTGGCACGGCCTCCCTCGGTCGGCGCAGGGCCGACCTTCACTTTCAATGCGCCTTTAGGCTTAATAGCTCCCAATGACTCGCGCACATGTTAGACTCCTTGGTCCGTGTTTCAAGACGGGTCCTGAAAGTACCCAAAGCAGGAGCGTCGATGACCGGTATCAGAATTTTTATAGCCAGTCCTAGGACACCGTCAACCAACAGCTGGGAAGACCCGACGACGGCGTTAGATCCGTACATTCGGGAAACACTTTTCTCGTTCGCGACGAGCCGGACGCAGTTCGAATGTTTGCGGCCAGATACCATGCGAGTACCGCCGGGCAGCCGGTCGGGCAACCAAGGGTCTGCCCCGCAGTGACGCCGTAAAGCGCACACGAGACAGGCAACCACTCGGGCCGTAGACCGACACCCAACGGGTCGCGACGTCCTACTAGGGGAGAAGTGCACGCCGACGTTACCAGGCAATGAAAAACATGCAGACTCGTGCCGAGAAACCGAAGTTCCTGGCATCGCGAACCGCACACGTACCAGTAATGCTAACGATAACTCTCCCGATTCGATCTTTTCGGTTTCTCAGGTTTAAACCTGAACGGTTTCACGTACTCTTGAACTCTCTCTTCAAAGTTCTTTTCAACTTTCCCTCACGGTACTTGTTCGCTATCGGTCTCGTGGTCGTATTTAGCCTTAGATGGAGTTTTCCACCCTCTTAGAGCTGCACTCTCAAGCAACCCGACTCTAAGGAGAGATCCTCCCGAAACGCGTTTTGGTCACTACAGGCCTGGCACCCTCTACGGGTAATTGGCCCCATTCAAGATGGACTTGGACTCGAGCATACGCTTCGGGATAAGTGGATCCTCCCGAACACTACATTTCCCAGCGACAGTGCCGCGGGATTCAGTGCTGGGCTCTTTCCTGTTCGCTCGCCGCTACTAAGGAAATCCTGGTTAGTTTCTTTTCCTCCGCTTGATGATATGCTTCAATTCAGCGGGTAGTCTCGCCTGCTCTGAGGTCATCGATTGTTTTGCTTTATTCGCTAAGATATGGAAAAACTCGTTTCTGTTTCACCGATAGAATGTATTTGTCTCAGACGGATGAGAGCCTTGGAAAGTGATTGTTCGACAATCATCTTACACGCGTTGCGTTATTGATATTAACCGTAAACTGTTATTTGTTTTTTCTTATAAACTCGATTCATGGCTACAGTCATATCCGTCCGTTGAAACTAATAATAGCTCCGGGACTGGATTAACCGGCCATGTAGAGTTTCGAGAAAACGGTGGCGGTAATAAAACACACGCGTTGTGACTCGCTCTCCGGCTCTGTATGACTTTCCATCATATACATTCGATCGATCGAGTTTCGCACAGCGAAAAAATCCGCGGTATATCGCTTTTATAAAAATAATAGCGCGTGACAACGACGAGACACCACCGTGGGCATATGCCACTATATACATATCGTTATAAAGCGATATATATTTATTGACGGGGGCTCGTTGTATCACACCGCTCAACGGTATCACGCGTAAGGATGAGAAAGAAAACTTTTTTCAAGCTTAACGGGATCGGACGTTAAAGTCCTTCGCCCGTTTATAGCAAAAGTGATTTTTAATTCTACTTTCCCCGTAACGATCCACCGAAGAAATTTATTTAAGACGACGCCGACACATGCCCGCTCGAAAAAGCGCGATTAGTCGACGAACGTTCACATATCGCTCGTAATAAGCAGTTTGTTTTATGCAAAACGACCCTCAGCCAGGCGTGGTCCGGGAATTGTATCCGTGGACCGCAATGTGCGTTCGAAATGTCAATGTTCATGTGTCCTGCAGTTCACAAGTTGACGCGCAATTAGCTGCGTTCTTCATCGACCCACGATCCAAGTGATCCACCTTTCAGGGTAATCATATAAAATTTGTTTGTTAAGTTTCATTGATAACTCAATATTATACAAACTCGACGGGTGACACGGAAAATTCCCGTGATCGGATATCACACTTTTTGGAACGATCCGTTAACCGACAAGATGTTCCGCAAGCCCACCCCGGAAGGCACGACTTGCGAGTCGTTTGAACGTCAACGATTAAATAAATAATCGTTGCGTGATTCGTACGACAACGAAATCGTCTAAATTAAATATTGAAAATAATTTAATTAACGTTTATACTCGGGCGTTATTTCATTTAAAAACCTTGGACAACGACACGACGCTTGAAGCGACGAGCGCTGACCTCTTCGCGGAGATCCTCAATTTAAATTCGATAACAATTGTCAATATCTTTGATCGATAACGTACGCGAAAAATAAATCTCAACCTTTCTCGTCTACTTTTTTGTCGCTACCCCGCACGTTTGCGTGTGTTGTGCCGGAGCACCGAGTGACCGATGAGGAGCGGGTATTGAACGGCTTAAACAATTATTTAATCATTTGTTCGTAAGTTCCCGCCACGAAGAATTGGTATTCAAGTAAATCAGTCAATGATTAATTCATTCAATGCGTTAAAAAACTGGTGCGATACAATATTGGTTACAATGCTTTAAATTTAATTTTTAACTTTAACTTCGATTTTAACTTCGACCGGACCGCGGGAACCGGATAACCCTAGACGCTCGCGCTTCGACGTGATTCCGCGGTTCGGGGTCTGTCTAAGACTGCCGTCGGGTGGTCGCAGTGCCACCCATTACGACTCTCGTCCGAGAGTCTTATTTTACGCTGACAGCTTTGTCAGCGTTGTTCTTTTGACTTTGAACTAAACTAAACTGGATATTATAGTAACGGGAATACGGCATTTCCGTTACTTAGCGCAAGCGGTTTTTTACTTGGCTCTAATCTACTTTGAGAAACAATTATGTCTTGTGTATAATTGTTTCGATAAAATTCTCATAAAAATTACGGGGCACCACACCCCTCCCCCCTGAAAAGTAAAAATTTATTTTAGCGAAAATTAATTCTTACTCAGCTTTTTTTTCATTTTACTTTCTACGGGTTTGTTTTAATTCTATGTCCTCGCGGCGGTTGTTGGGGGGCAACGACGTTCGCGGGTGGCAAGCGTTGTATCGGGCCAGCTGTCGGGCTAGCTCTATCTCTTCCCGTCCTTCTCCCGCCGTTGGTGTGCGTTGCCGTTCGTTGGCCCCGAGGCTCACCGATACGGTCGTGCCCGGGGTCGTCGAGGGATTCCGATGACGTCTGTAACATAATACACAGGCTACCGCGCAGAGTAATATTATGACGGCGATCGTCCCCGTACCCAAAGCGAGTGACATAGTAATTTTGGGCTTTTCGTTTAAATTGTCTCTAATTTTTTGTATTTTAAGTCCGATATTTCGCAGTTCGTTTGGGTTGCGGAATATATTTTTTAGGGGCACAGGGGGCACTGGTACGGTGTTGGACGATGTCCTCTCGATGTCGGAGAGCGTGAGGTTCCCGGGGGGAAGATAGTCGTCGGTAACCATCTGGGTGACCTTTCTTCCCGTCCGGACACTGAACCCTCGGGCGGTTACAATACAATTACCAGTCAAATCCAATATGCCTGTCCCTATCAATTTTTCGTGTTTTGCAGGTTGGTCGTAGCAATCTATTGTGATTAGATCGTCGGTCGGCGCGACGTACAACCACTTTCCTTGTTGTGACATGGTTGTCACGAGCGTATGCGTAAGGCTTGCTACGCGTTTGTTGCAATTCATTGCTCCTTCTTTTTCGATTTTTCCGTAGATTTGTACTTCGCACGGCGCGTCGTCGTTGATCGGGCTCGTAGCGTGCGTGGGGGCGCATATCCACTGTTGGGGCAAATTTTTGCAAGCCTTTAGGTCTTCTGAAGTTGTGTGGATGTAGGTACAGCTTTCCCTGTTGGCCACCACGAGTTCCTCGGTCGTGTCGAGGTAGTGGTACGTATTTCCTACGTTGCGTGTGGGTAGTGGGTACACGCGGTTTACTCGAAATTTCCGTTGTCCGAGTAGTGGTATTTCCAAGACGGTGACTATGGTCCCGTTCACGTAGTACGCGTGGACATCCGATACTCGCAGTATCGCCGGGACGTGGTGTCGTTTGAGCGTAGCGGGGAAGGTGCTGCCGGGCGGAAAATAGGGGAGTGCGGCGGTGAGATATCTCACGACCTTGCGTGGTGGGAGTACCGTGAGGCTCACTTTCCCTCTTTCCGATTCCGTCACTACTCCTTTCAGCTCCCGCACGTCTCCGTGTAGCCCTTCCGCGTACAGGCTTACGGCGGTCAGAGTTTCGTCTAACCGTCGAGTCCGGGTGGCGTCATCTATTTGCGCCACCATCCAGCCTGTGACGCGGGTGACCATGTCTTGGAGTCGGATTTCGTTTTGTTGAATGTTTTGCGCGGTCGAGTTGAACAGCTCGAGCGCGGCATCCACTACATGGAGTTGGTCGTTGATCGCGTCTTTCATGGTTTTTCGATCGTTGCGGAGCTCGTCTATTTCGGCTCCGATTTTTTCGGCGTCGTTCGCATCCATGTTTCCGGTAATGAACCGGATGGCCGGGCCGAGGCCATTTGCGAGACCTCTTTTGGGTCTTGCGATCGTCGACCCTAGTATGTCTTCGATGGTTTCGAGACCCGTATGTATTTTTTTGATTTCCCTTGTTACGGTTTCGTTGACCGCTCGACAGAGATAATCGGGCGCTTTGAGTTCGTCACAACTCGTCAGTAGCTCCTGCAGTATTTTCGATACGGTGCTACATCGTCTTATTACGGGTTCATCGTGCAGGGCTATCGCCAGACTCCACGTCGTTTCTGTCGACGTCAGCGTTCCCAGGTCTTCGTAGTATATACCCGGCTGATTTCGGAAGGGTGTTATCGCGTAAGTCGACACTGCTTTAGATACCCGGGCCTGCGTGAGTAGCAGCAACCTGCAAGGGTTTTTTTTTCTTTATTATTACGATAGCGTTTTCTCCCACTACTGTTGGGTCGCTTAATTATGGGATTGCGTCTCCTAATCCCTTTATTCTAAGTCATTATACCGCCAAGTGTCACGGAGAACGACTGCTCAACTCGCTTCCTGCTGAAGAGGAAGAATCCGATGGGTTTCTTTCCCCTGCGGAGGTTATCGAAGGGTTGCTGGTACGTTGGGTTTTTTTTTCTTTTTCCCCTTTTTTTTGTTTCGCTAGCGGAACGCTCGGAGATGAAAATTTCTTTTTTTTTTGCTTTACAGCCCAACATTCCCGGGAGGTCAGATTTTCAGGAGTCGTACTTTTGGTTTTGGTACGAGGAGTGGGACCCGGAGAAAGTCGTCCGGGTTTTGTACTACCTGTTCCGGCGCCGGGTCATCCAAGCCCGGCGAATCCTGTTGCGCTTATGCACTGAGGAGATGTGGTCCGGGCCATGCCCCTTTGGGCTGCGCCGGCTCTTCCTCGAGGGCTAAGGGTGGACTCTGATAATGATTTAAAAAAATTTTCTTTCCACCGGCCGATGTAATATTTTTCCTGTTTCCATTGTAGTTTGCGTCGTAATAATTTTCCTGTAATACATTTGGCATTTTTAACGGAGCAGGAGGTGGTTTATTTTTATTTCGTGACCTTCCCCTGCTTTCCTTGGGCTGTGCCGGTAGCGGTGGTCTTCTGAGACCGCCGGCACGAGCCTCTCCGTTCCCTCCGTCGTTCGATTAGAGGTCTACGGCGGGCTTGAGACGGTTTGCATGCACCGTCTGTTTCTTACGCCCCTTTTGTATTACGTATGTGACGGGGGCGGGGCGTTCGACTATTAGGTACGGGCCCGCCCACTTGGGGCTGAGCTTCGCGGATCGGCCCCGCCTTATGGCTTCGTCGCGTAACAGCACGCGGTCCCCGATTTGTAGTGACGGTGGGCGGGTATTCTCGTCGTAGTCTTCTTTTGCCCTCCCTTTCGCGTAGATTAGGTTCTCGCGGGCTATGCTCCAGGCGGCGCGGAGCTTCTCCCTTAGCTCACTGACGTAGTCGTCGTAGGTGTATGTAGAGCGGGGGGCTTGGCGAACAGCCGTCGGTAGTTCTGCCGTTCGCCCGTATACCAACTCGTAGGGCGTGAGACTCGTGGCGGTATGCGGCGTCATGTTGTATGTAAACATAGCGTAGGGGAGCCAATTATCCCAATCCGCTTGTTCCTCGTTTATGAAATGACGCAGGTACTCCGCGAGGGTGCGATGCGACCTTTCCAGGGCCCCGTTGCTTTGGGGATGGTAAGCTGTCGTTTGGATCTTTTTTATCCGTAGCAACCTGCATACTTCCTTGAAGGTTGCGCTAAGGAAGTTCGTACCTTGGTCGGATAATATTACCGCCGGGGTGCCGTACTGGCAGATCACGTTTTCCACAAGGGCCCTTGCTATGGTGGGGGCCTCCCGGTTTGGTACCGCCATTGCCACACTGTATTTTGTTGGCGCGTCCTGAAACGTGAGAATATATTTATTTCCTCGCTCGGTTTCGGGCAGGGGACCGACAATATCGACAGCGGTTTTTTCGAATGCGGAGCTGGGAGTATCGGTAATTGTCATCGGTGCTTTCGATTGCCTGCTGAGTTTATTCTGCTGGCACTTTAGGCATGCGGAAATATAGTTTTCTACTTCTGCTCTCAGACCGGGCCAATCGTATTTTATTTTGATCCGTTTTACCGTCCTCTTAACTCCCTGGTGGCCTCCGAGGGGCGCGTCGTGGTACTCTTTTATTATGCGGGGGCGTTCGTCCGCCCCTGGGCATTGGAGTACGAGCGGGGCCCCAGCGGTTTCGCCCCCGTCGCTGTCGCCTTCGCCGGTCGAGCTATGCGAGGAGCGTGCCTCTCTGTCGCTCTTGCTGCCGCGGTCCTCTCCGTCGCACCGCTGTGGGTGCGCGCCGTCTCCCCTACCGGGTTCTTTATCCTCTGCGTCCTCCGTCTTATCCCTACTTTTCCGGCCGGCTCGCTTACCGCGCGGCTGGGGAGTCGGAGAGCAAGGTCGAGCATTGTCTGACGTATTGCCGTCTCTTACCTGCTTCGTCTCTCTCTCGCGCTCGTTGGCTTGAGCTCGAGTGCCCGCGCAGATACGGCTCAAGGCGTCGGCGGTCGAGTTTCGTTTGCCGGCCTTGTACTCTACGTCGAACTCATGCTCCGATAATTTGATTTTCCATCGCATGAGCCTCGAACCCGGGTCTTTTACCCGAAACAACCAGGTGAGGGGTTGTCGGTCTGTTACCACCGTGAACCGAGTTCCATAAACGTACGGTCTGAACTGAGCTATACCCCATACGATTGCGAGTAACTCTTCCTCCGTCGTGGTATAATTTCGCTCTGCTTTTGACAACGTTCGGCTCGCGTAGCATATCGGTAGATCTTCCCCTATTTTACCCTGGGACAGTATCGCACCTATTGCCTTGTCCGAAGCATCCGTTGTAACAATGAACGGCTTTTCAAAGTCCGGATATTGTAATACCGGAGCCGTGGTCATCGCTTCTTTTAATTTTTCAAATGCTTCGTCTCGTACGGCTGTCCACTCGAACGCTGTGTCTTTTCGTATCAGCTCGGTTAGTGGTTTCGCGATTTTAGAAAAGTCCCGGATGAATTTACGGTAATACCCGGCTAACCCGAGGAAGGACTGTACTCCTTTCACGTTTACCGGTATGGGAAAATTTTTAACGGCGGCTATCTTTTCCGGGTCCGCCCTTACACCGTTCTCGGAGATGATGTTTCCGAGATAATGCGTTTCTTTACGCAGTAGACGGCATTTCGCGGGCTGGAGGACGAGTTTTGCCTCTCTCAGTCGCTGAAAAACTTCACGTAACCTCTCGTTATGCTGATTTAGTGTGGTGCTGTGGACGACGATGTCGTCCAGGTACACGTAGCATTTTATCCCGTCTAAGCCGGCTAACACGGAATTCATAAGTCTCTTAAAGGTGGGGGGAGCATTCTTTAACCCGAAAGGCATTCGCGTATACTCGAAATGGCCTTGTGGGGTGAAAAAAGCGGTTTTTTCTCGGTCTGATGGCGCCATGGGGATTTGATGGAATCCCGAGGCGAGATCTAACGTCGAGAAATACCTAGCTCGTCCCAGCTGATCTAGTATTTCCGTGATATTCGGCAGCGGATAGGAGTCACCGACGGTGACTTCGTTGAGTTTACGGAAGTCAACGACTACCCGTAGTCGTCGCACGCCGTTCGGATCCGGTTTCTTCGCGACTACGAGTAGAGGAGCGTTCCATTGGCTCTTACTCGGTCGGATTATACCGTCCGCCAGCATTTCTTCGGTTTGTTTTTCGACTTCTCTTTTGTGAGCTTCGGGTAGTCTGTAGGGGTGCACCTTTACCGGGAGCGCTCCGTCCCGTAGGAGAATCGTATGTTCCACCATGTGTGTGCATGGCAGCTTATCTCCGGGAAGGTGGAAGATGTCCTCGTAATCGTCAACTAGTTTCATTGACAATTCCTCCTCTTCCCCGTTGAGATGGGAACGATCGAGCTCCCGCCGTAGCTGTTCGAGCCGTTCCGTGCCTCGCCCCGCTCGGATCGTATTTACTCCGAGCGCGACGGCCTCGCTCTCGCTTACCGGCTCGAGTTGCACGATGGGTTGTTGCACCACGCGCGCCCCGTCGATCGTATTTACGAGGCTTACTAGGCATGTGTTGCCGGACGGCGGCGTGATGCACGATCCCATTATTACGTCCGGTGTTATTACTTGTTTTTCTACAAACCCCACGAATTTACTTGCGGTTTTTGCGCGTACGATTGTTTCGCTACGTGCAGGCAGTGTTACCTTAATTGCTCCGTCAAACAGGGGCATCGTATGGCCATAGATTTTTATTGTTTCGCCACCAAAAATACCTACTTTGTGTTTGCGAATGAAATCCATGCCTAAGATGCCCTGGACGGGTAATGACACGTTTTGTGCCACTACATAGAACGGGTGTTGTACTATAACCGCTGGCACCCCAAGGGCTATTAACGCTACGCCCTTGGGACGGAATTTCCTACCCGATATGCCTTCGAGTTCGACGGTACATCCGTCGACGACGGTGCCTGGCTGCAGGCAGTTTTCCCGTATCACGCAGCATTGCGCTCCGGTATCGGCTTTTAACGTTAGCACGCCTTCCGCCGCGCTCGGTGCTTCTATTACGAAGTCGTTCGATGCGTTACTCTAGGGGAGGGTGACGGAAAGCGTTTTTAAAGGAGTCGAGTTGCCCCTGACCGTCAGCGTGTGAAGGCTCAGGGTCCCTATCGTTCTTCTATCGTCTGGTGCTGCTCCCTTATTGTTTTGGGGTGCATTTTCATTCCTTTATCCGTTGCTTGAGCCTTCTTGACCGGCTGAGGACTGCGCTGGGCCGTTGTTCGTCTTGTTAGCCTGATCCCTTAAGCGCTTACGGCACTCTTGGTAATTATGGCCCTTTCTTTTACAATAACCACATACCACGTCTACTTGGTTTACAGCACGGGTAGGCTCCGGCAAGTTGGTGCCTCCGGTTCGCTGTGTGCCATTCCGGCTCACGTGCCCGGCCTTGCCGCCGGTGTAACAAGTCCTGTTGTTGTTATCTTTGGATTGTTGTGTTGTATTTTTACGCTGTCCTTGTCCCTGCGCCGCTCCCATAACCTTTTGACTGATGGCTTCGGCTATTTCTATGGCTGCGACGGCGGATTCGTGGAGGGTCGCACAATTTCGCGCCCGCACGAGTACCTGCACTTGCCCCGTGAGACCATTCTCAAACGTGGCTTGTGCGCATTTCCGGATCGATCCCTCGATAGCTTGCGCGTTTCTCTGAGACTCATTTTTGGTCAGCCTATTTACCAGTTGAGACGTGATCGTCTCTAATCGCGTCGCGTATGCTGCGACGCTTTCTCCTTGTCCTTGACGTGCTGTGTTTAACTCCAATTGCAGGGCTGACAGTGACTTTCGCTGTCCATACAAGCCCTCTGATATGGTACGGAGTTCCGCGAAGGTAAATATATTTTTGTGCATCAGATCCATAGCCGCTCTTCCCTTGATCCGATTTCCGAGGACCATCTCGAGCAGTCCGCTGTGCTCCTTATAATCCACCCGTCGGCACGCGGTCTCGCAAGACCGGAGGAAGTATTGCAGTTCGTCTGCGCTACCTCCGTGAAACGGATCTATGTACTTAGGGGCGTGCCACAAGGGCATCATCCCCGGTCGTCGTTCCGCGGAATTTCTTCGGCCCCGTAGGGGTTCTTCCTCGGCTCGGTACCGTTGTAATTCCTCGCCTTGCTCCCTCAGTTTCGACTGGAGTGCCCTTATCAGTTCCTCAGGGTTGCCGTTGACTTCGCGGAGGGTGGCTGCGGTACTTCCCCGATACGATGGCCCTACCTGCGTCAATCTGGCGCGACGGCGGTCGAGCTCGCGTTGCAGGGCCGCAACAGCATCGCGCTCGTCCAGACGGCTGTCGTCCGGCGGCGTCGGGTTCCTTGTATGCCGACGCGGAGGAGGAGGAATCCCGTTTTGCGTTTCTCCGGAAGGGAGCACGGGGGTGGTTATCGGCCTCGGCAGAGGGAGGCCTGCGTTTCGAGCCATGACTGCTATGTCGTCCTCGATCATCTGTCCCGAGACAGGTCGCGAGAAAGTGTCTCTGGGGTTCTCGAACTCGTGTTCCGAACCGTTATTTGTGTATTCGGCAAACGAGGTACCCCGTCGTACGTTTACTCCTTCGCGACCGTCCGGGTTTCGCGGGGTTATACGAGTCTCGTCCGCAGGTGGGGGTGTCCCGGAGGGCGGTAAGGAGCCCAGCGCTCGGTTAACCGTTGCGGATATCACGGCTAGCGCCGCTGCTAGTTCGGCGACCGTTTGCCCTCCCTCTGGAGGGTCTTGGAGCCTCTCTTGTTGATGGTCGGGGTCAAAAATTTGCGAATCGTTGTCTGCCATTCTTTCTATTCGTTTGACTCTACCCCTTTCTTTCTAAATTGCTTTTACGGACCGGTATCGACTTCGTTCGGACTGACGCGGGACTAGGCTTTGACTGTTAATGTAATTGTTATGAATTAAACCGCCACCTACAGGAAGTAGATCTCTGATGCCATCCTTCGGTCCTAGTCGTCCGTGGAGCAGCTCTTCCTCGTCGGGTGGTGTCGGATTCGTCCTCGGTCGGTGCTAAGTCGGCGAATTCCGGGCTTCTGCGACGTGAATTTCTGTGCTCGCTTTACTCCCTTGAGGTCCCGTAGTAATCCAATTCACAGTTTTTCCACAGCACTGATTTAAATCGGTTGAAACTGAGTTTACTTGGCAGGATCCCACCGCTGCCACCAAATTGTTGTGCCGGAGCACCGAGTC